>JANPWX010000271.1:2795234-2905844 GCA_024734555.1 Trochalopteron elliotii
GGTTGGCTCCGGCTGGAAGAAAATCCCTTGTAAGGGTCAACAATGGATTGCATTGACTTCATTTTCAGAGCCCAACTTTAATTACACAGAGACATAAATCCTGTACTGTGCCATGACCAAGACTCACACTGGTGTTCCTGGTACATCTGATGACACCACAGAGTTCTCTGAATGACTGAGAAAAGCGTAGCTGGTATTTTATGTCACCAACACATGGAGCCTGTCCTCTGAAGTCGTTCCTGAAGATGATGTTAAGGCTATTGGAGTAGGCTGGCTATGGTTACTCCTGGTATGCAAGCACAGCCGTGGCTCAGGAGACTGGAAGAAGCCTTTTAGGTCTCCTCTGCATTAACTACAAATGAGGTTTTTAGGTTTTCCCTTGCAGTGGGTTACCTGAATGTGCAGGGTATAAGCTGAAGAAAAACCAGGCTATGGAGGTTTAAGCAGTAACTTTGCCTGTGATATCACAGAATTGCTTTAAAAAAAGACCTCAAGGCGCAGAAATGACCTCCTTCCACTCGTGACAATGCAACACCGGTTGTCAGGTACACAAATACAAACATGAAAAAATCATTAAGAAACATAACCCTAAATATAAACCTACTTTTATTTATTTTTAAGAAAAAAGGGGATTAAAAAATTTGGAGTAAACCAGATGGCTTCAAGTACTTTCCGCATAATAAACAACTAGTTATCATAAGCACAGATTAAAAAAGACTTGTCACCTTGCAAGGGACAGGTGAATAGAGGCTGGTGATTAGTTCAAAAAATGGTCTTTGAAACAAACACATTAGACAACATGCTTAGTGTTGTAATTTAGAAGCACACAGGTGTGTCCACCATGCCAACCCAACACTTGAGATACGCAGCACAGTACAAGAAACATTTTGCACTCTGGACTTTCACATTTCACGGCAACGCCACTCAACAAATGGAGCCAGGCCATCTGGGTCCAGCTCAAACAAGCCCTCATGCAATAAAAATAAATATTTAGTAAGTCAGAAAGGTTTTGCAGCAATACAATTGATCAAATTGTCTAAAATTTTGGAGGTTGCAAAACAATTTCACCTGAAGACCTGAAGTTTCTCCAAAGTGCTGGCAATGTTTTTGTCTTTTTCTACGCAAGCATGAACATTACTTTTACTATATGTGACAAGGGATACACTTGAAAGTGCCTTGTCTGAGTTTAAGCCTTCAGGTTTTATGAATGTCATGAAAATAAGGGAAAGTACCGAAAGTTGTGAAGGAGGTTGAAAAAGTAATAATGTCATCAGGCCAACAAAGCCAGTATGCAAAGGGAAGATGCAGCTCTTCCCTGTGCTAAGTCTAAAACCCAAACCCATCTCTTGTTCCACCAAGGAAAGAACCATTGCATTTCAACAGGTCTGTCTGACATGCATGGAACAAACAGTCTTTCTGCTTATGTACATGGACATGTGAAATGCCAAAGGAAGCAATGTGAAAACCAAAATTAATACTTAAAAAAAAATTAAAAAAGAAAAAGAGGTAACTTGCCTACTCTGAAAACTAAATAAAATGTTTTCGACCCAAGAATGTCTACAAGGATACAAGGAAATCTTTTTGAAAAACATTTTCCAGTTACTCAGAGACAAACAGCTATTTTTGCCTGTGAGAAAAAAATGCCAATAAAAAACCAGCTCCCCTATCCTGCAGCTCTGCATACTACAGTAGGAACAAGTCTCCCACAGCTAACAGGGAGACTAGAACAGTATGAAACAGCAAGAGATAAAAACTTAGCTGCACAGGCCTAATCAGCAAACACTTAAATGGAGGCAGAGTGAGCACTGTACTGCTTTCTGTACTATGACACAAGACTGCAAGGCGTAAAAATCCTCCTGAGTGACCAAGCCAGAATAGCTGAATAGTTGGTAGGTTCAGTAGTGTTTGGAAAAGCTTATGTAAATATATCACTTCAAAATAAGTTTGAGTATTTGAAATAAAAAAGAGAAACAGAACAACTTCTCCTTCAACTTTCACCTACCATCAAACTTACCAGTTTTCCAAATTCGGTGCCTACTTCACACCAATGTGACTCTAAAGAAATCATACATCTGCCTCTCTTTGCTGAACTGTTTGGGTTTCTACATGAAACATCAGTGCATGTCACATTTATCAATGTCCTTATGATTGTTCAATAATCCAGCAATTTGTTTCTTAATGACAGCAGAATGCAGTTGCTAGCTGCTTGTGAGAGCAGCGTCGAAATTACATTCAGAGATTAAAAACTACCATTTTCACGTGTAGCAGTAACTAACATTTTTCTTTCTCTTCACAGAATCATGTAGAAATGTCTAACAATGGCAATAGCAAAAGACAATTCTCATGCAAAAATTGTTCCCTGTGCATAAAATTTGCAGGGCATCTCAAAACCACCCTTCCACTACCCTGGAACTAATTAATTTTTACTTTCGTGTCGTGAAATTTCTGTTGCTTTTTAAAATACTGATGGCAAGCGAGTTCAATGAGTTCCAGCCCACCAAAAATCTTCTGCTGCACAACAAAGAAGACGATCATGGTGGCAAAGTACCACTGAGCAAAGCTGTAGAGGTACAGCAGGGCGAGCATTCCCAGCGGGAACACGGTCCAGTAGAGGAGCGAGGCGCACTTCACGGCCAGGACCCTGAGCTCGGATTTGCAGGGCGGGACAATGCTTTGTCCTGCCGCACTGAAGCGTTTCCCACCCTCGTAAAAGAGTCGCAGCCTCTCCTCTTTCTCCTCCCAGCGCTGCCGGCACCAAAGCTGCAGCTCCTCCTTGGAAGTGGGCACTGTCTCTATGGGGTATCTCTGGACGTGGAAGTGAATCTCCTTCGGGAAGTTTCCTTTCAGAAGGTGCTTCTCTGTCTGAGGAATGTTTTGGGGGTACGCCACAGTTATGTCATGGATGGCATCGAGATTGTTACCTAGAAGAAAGGTTTGGGGGAAAAAAGATCAGTACGGATCATGCAACAGTCAGGATACTACTCTGCTTCAAGACATGATTGAAAACTGTCAAAATTATGGCAGAAATCCCAGAGATCCAGTAACTATGCAGAGTGTGTTTCATCTGCTAGAAAATCTGAAGGCTGAAAGGTCAAACTTTTCCCAATCGTTGCCTGTTCTGAATCTGAACAAAAAGCTTTGGGAACAGGATTATACACGGTACAAACTAATGCAGAATTACAATAGTAAGAGAATTAAGTCAAATGTAAAGGAGAGAAGAGGCACATCTGGTCTTGGATAACGAGTGCTGTATGTGAGTCTGATGTTCATGTTCAGCTGTTTGGGTAAAGGGAGCACAGCTAACCATTCAAACAGCAATTGCAGATTAGAAATTCAAGGGGCTATTGATGAAACCCCCACTACTCTTCACTAGCATGCCTAATTGAGCCAACATTTTTGAAAGGATATCAGTACTGCCAGAACAGGGCTTGTTAGAGCATCCTTGTACTAAGTGTTTTTACATTTTGCACTTTCTAAATACTGTCTTTATCCCCCAGCCTCTGAACAGACATTCTTTTTAGATTTCATAAAGTAAATTCTGCTAGTGTAAAACTGATCTAAAAATAGGCATGTGGTGCACTGGACGTTGCATAACTGTTAAGTTCTGCCAGCAGTGATTTATGTTGCTGTTTTTATTTGGCTGGCTGGCTCAGGGCAAAATAGAATTGGAGACTAAAAGCTGTCTCCAGTTGCAGCAATTCAAGACTTTTGTTCTCACAGATGATGCCACTTCTTGCAAAGACGATCAAAACCTACTCTTTAGCCCCACTCTTCATTTTCATTTCCTTTCCTTCCTTACCATTTTGGTTTTCCTTTACAGCCCTAAAAATGACAGGGCCAGAATAGAAAGTTACTTTAAAAGGCCATGGTCAAAATTATGCATTTAAAGTTCAACTCCAAATATCACAAGAGGAGGAAAAACCCTATTCAGCCTTTCAGAGTATTTTATAATTGTGCTGTCTTGAAACAATCTCTCTCGGACAGTTTTGTGGCAGGTTACTTGGGGTTTTACAGAGATTTATATGGCTCCTAGGACATCTATCAGAGCAAAACTCAATGTTCCATCTTTTATCTAGCTCTGGGATCACCTCTGAACTGCGCAGAGAATCCCTGTGTTCTGTACAGGTAAAACCTTTCAGATCTCTTTCCAAGAGATGCTAAAATTGATCATGTCTCATAAACTCAGCCCTAAAAAAGGGAAATAATTGCCACCCTGTTGCACCTTAGCACAAAACATTTTAGTTTTGAGAATGGCTTGCATTTTAACTCCCTATTCCAAATATTTCTGCCATCATATTTACAGTCATCCTGCAGGACAGATATCCATCCCTTAGTTCTTGGCCCAACCAGGAGAAGGGCTGCTACATAAACCTCCAAGAGACTTCCACCTCTTCCAATTTCCTTCCTTCTGATCCTCCATAGCTCCCCAGGTCTATCTTTACCCCAAAAGGGAGGCTAGAAAAGTCCAGCTTTCCTGATATCCTCACATCAAAAAAGATTTTTATGAAATGAGATTTTGGCCAGATAAGTTTCTTGCACATCTTGCAGTCATCCATGTCTGGGCAGCTAAACTATCAGTCTGCCAACTACATGAACTACTTGAAAAATCAAGGCTTTACACTTAAGGGCCACTGGCATACAGACTACAGGTAATAAATCATCAGATCTGCTTAAGGCACAGATTTTCTGACTCTGGGCAAGCAGGACTGGCAGGACTCCCTGCACTCACATAGTTGGTTTGATCTCTTTAGCATGCAGGTATATTTCTCCCCATGAATTACTGATCAGAAACAGGAAAACCTCTACTCCTTGCCTATGGATCCATAGCATCCCCAGACAAGATACCTTCCAGCAGGGCTTCCCACCAGCCAGTAGAAGGTCTAGACTACATTATGGCTTCTTAGTTAGTCACCCAGAACAAAGCTCAAAGAGCTGCAGAGAGGAGGGTGGATGTTAGTGTTTTGACATTACACATGGGGAAATTGAGGCAAAGAATGATTACATGGCCTGCTCTGTGTGTCCAGCTGGAACCAGTATCTCCCAATTCCAGCTGCAAGGTTCACCTATGAAAGTGTATTTTACACAAGAAGAAAAGAAACTTCAAAGGTATATTTAGCATATCTGAAAGAACAGAAATATCAGAAAGAGAGAAGACCAGAATACCAGGTTTCATACGCAAGAAGCCCCTTGCTTGGGTCATCCAGATTTAATAACTCCACACAAATGGCAGCCTGAAGCTTTAATTCCCTGGCAGGGCAAGCTACAAGACAATCTGCTAAAAAGAAGGAAAGTCATCACAGCAGACAAAGGAAGACCATTCATGAGAAGGGACAAAATTCCCTTAGGCTAGGTTTAATCAGGCAGCTCTGAATGTGCATCCTTTGAGCATCTTCACTGTCTCTTTCCCTGTGAAGTTAGGCTGTTGTTTCTGCAATCTGGAGATATCTAACAGCATGTGTTTCAGATCCATAACAAAGTGCCTGTCAACCAGAAAATCAAGTGATGAGAGGTGAAGACATGGAGTAGTCACTGACTTAAGGATGTATTTTCCACCTGAATTTGAATACCAGCTTCAACAACCTGTTTCTGCTCATTTTGGAAAAAAAATTTCCACATGGGAAACCACACCATTCTACATCTCTAGTGGGTCAAAAAAGAAGTAAGCAAACATATCTATTCACAGTTCAGAGAAGCTGAGGAGGACAAAACACTTCTTGCAATATTTTCAGTGACATGTGAGGGATCATCTTTATCCTGTGAGTATCCATAACCCCTTGAGGAAGGAATGAAGGACAAAGGAAATCAAATAATGTTCAGAGATTTGCATCTGAAATCTAATTAAGCTAAGAAACTGCCATTTAGGCTAAAATGTCAGGCAGGTAGCCCAGCTCCTCAGCAAAAACAGAAACACCAATTTCAGTAGCTTTACAGTCTCATGACTTTATTCCTGCAGTAGTAGAACTATGTATTCTTCATACCCAAGAATAATATTTTGTCCTATACTTTATAAGAGCACCTCAGAAAAGGAAAGCTTACAGCAGTGCTCAGAAATTAATATAAAGTTTATTTCTAATTACTGTTAAGCGGCTGTAAACTGCACAACATGCAGACAATGATTAATCCATGTGGCAGTCTCCATTTTGGGATGACAAAATGCCTCAAAAGCACTATTCTTTAACTTACTGAACTTTCTGTGCCCCAATCAAAGTTATTTATGTTTCAGCTCTGTTGATACACGACATTACTTCAGGCAATTACAATGCACAGCTGGTTGCTTTGGGCGCTGGACTCAGAGGTGGCACAGGAAGAACTTGACCAGGCTCAGGACCAAAATATCAGCATCAGAGAAAGACACAGTTTTTTAAAAAATGCTTCCAAGGAAAAATGAGGACATTTTCTTCCACTACACCAGTTGTTCCATCAGAATTTTTACCCTGGAGCATCTGGCAGCCCCATACAGCTCAGTTTCTGCAACCAGCAAATCTGCCCCAGCAAACCTGAGCACACGTTCCCAAAATGCTCACACACAACACATGTGCACTATACATGGGCACAGCCAGCCAACATCTTTTATCTCATCACCTATTATAAACTTTATAACCAAGAGCCTCTTACTAGGTTCAAAAAAAGATGTTACAGGTAAACTGAAAATTATTTTTGTGTGTTCAATAATACCATACCAGCACAGTATTTTAATTCTAGGGGAAAAAATCCGGCCTGAATGTAAAAGGCAGGATTAAATTATTTTCAACTTCCTTCAAACACATTCACAAAGAGAATATTGCAGTGCAGCTACAATTGGAGACAACTGCCAGAGGTGAAGCTCATCCCCCAAGTAAAAATGGGATGGACCCAGCCCCTGGTCCTGGATGGATGGGCCCATTCCCTGTGCTAAAGCCTCGCTTGGGAGCTCAAGCACAGCCTGTTCCTCAGTTCTGACTCACAACCACAAGGACACTTGCTTGCTCCTACCCAGTGATGCTGAGCAAGCTCACTGTGAGACAAAGATCTGTACAAACAGGGCCAAAATAATGACTCAGAACAGGAGCTCTGAAAGCCAGAATGACCACCAGTGAGCTAAAAAAGAGGATGGCCCCAAGGCAAATCCATGCAATGAACTGCTCAGACTCTCAGAAGCCTCAAAGGTGAATATTATTCTCCTTGGTGAGTCTCCTTGGCATTAACAGGGAGATTACCCACTTCCATCCCTTGCAAGGATCTCAGCAGCCCTAATTTGTCCTACTTTGGTTATCATTGACATTCCTTTAAACCTCACAAGGATTATAGTGGCTCTTTCCCTGCTCTCATCCAGAAGAGAGGATGCTATTCTTAACCAGGATACATCACAGAACAGCAGCTGATGAGCTGCTGAGCCACCACGGGGAGAAGCACACGGAGATGTTCTCACAACAGAATATTCATTCTTAAATTAAGCTGCTCTGTTGAAAGTGGGACCTGTATGTGAGGCCCTTGTCCATTTCACCTCCCTGCTCAATATAACTGCTTTCTGCTGCAAAGTGACACACCTGTCTCTTAATTGCACAGTTCCAGATAATTCATACATTTCCAGGCTTCCATTAAACACTGACTGTCACTCACTCACCTATGCCTTAATATCCTCCACCCTATTCATATTTCTTTAGGAAACCCGACAGGAGGCTTGGCACTTCTGTAAAACTTATCAGCAAGATAATGAAAGAAAGATGGAAACAAGTAGAAGAAAACTTGTCAAGTTATACAATATCTGAGTATTGTATGTTAGCCTTAAACACAGATACACTTTAGGACATTAAAACAAATGCCATCTAAAACTACTTACTGGGAAATACTATTGTCTCGGATCATGAGATTTGAGTGATTTTTCTTTGAGAACACAGTATCAGGAGGGAGCAGCTTCAAGGATTTACAGCTCCTCCTGGGAAGCATCATGCTTGTGAGGATTTAAAACTTCAGGCAGCCCTCTTTAAAGCAGCAGTGTCAGCTGGGGTTAATCTAAATCACTTTCAACTCAGTAGTTATTGGAAATCTTTTTTAGGTAAGTGTAGCAATCAAATAAGCAAACAAAAAAAGACAGAATGATAATGCTGCTTTGATTAACAGAGAAGAGTGATCCTGCATACCAATTCTTTCTATAGCTATCTGATTTTCCACTGGCATTGTGATACAGAGGGAGACCTTCCCTCTGCTGACACCAAGGAGTTAAGGACACTGCACTTCTGGTCCCTGAGGGTGGGAGCCAAGGGAAAGGACAACTCTGTCTGTTTTCTGCTGCTCAACAGAAAGGAAATGTGCTCTGGGTGCTGCATAGAGGAGTAGAGGACTACTGGAATCCCATACCAGGTACCTTCAGCCCAGATAGTACAAAGATCAAGAGATATAAGGACATCCTCACAGCTATCAGCAACCATCACATTTTGCTAAACACACATTTAAATCACATAGTTTTGCAGCCTGATACTACATCTCATTAGTATGTAAACAATACCACTAACTGAAGCTGCTGAGAGGGTGATGGTGGGGAGGGAGATCCGCTTTGACTTTGAAATCTCCGTAAATACCTCATTTAATTATTTTAAGACCAGACGGAATGTTATCATCATCTAATCTGATCTCCCGAATGACACAGGGGCTTATGCAGAATGCTTTCGGTTTTGCCATGGGATGTGGTGAGACACACATCCCGCACTGCCCTGAAGCTTTTACCATGAGATAAGCAATCCCCCTAATTAATCAGAGGGGCGTGTATGTGTCTGTGTGCATTATTTTTGTACTTCTACTTCCTGACCACGTAACAACTTGGCTAAATTAGAGAGCTGTCTGCTCACAGAGGTAACTGGTGGTATGATCTGTCAGCCTCATAAGTTGCTCCTGAACAAACAAAACCTACTTAGTTTCTGAAGTCTCAGTATGAAACGCGGCTTTTAAAGCTCAAATCCCTTTAGTAGCTGTCTGAATATTTTCTAATATTTCAATATACTTTTCAAAGCATGGGTGCTGGAACCAGTAGAATTTTCCAAAATGGCCTCATTAAGTCCATACACAGGCATCTAGTACTAACTTTACTACTTGCATCTCATTTTTCCCCTCTTACGTGTGACAGAGACTGAGATTCTCACACCCCAGGCTGGTGTCTGCTAATTGGCTCCACCAGCTGCATCCTGGGCTGCATCCAAAGCAGCATGGCCAGCAGGTCCAGGGAGGGCAATCTGTCTGCTCTAGTGAGACCTCACCTGGAGTGCTGCATCCAGCTCTGGGATCCCCAGCATTAAAAGGACATGAACCTGTTGGAATATGGCCAGTGGAGGCCATGAAGATGCTCAGAGTGCTGGAGCATCTCTGCTACAGATAGGCTGAAGGAGTTGGGGCTGTTCAGCCCAGAGAAGAGCCCTGTGGAGGCCTTAGAGCACCTTCCAGTAGCTGAAGGGGACTACAAGAGAGCTGGAGAGGGACTTTTTACAAGGCATGTAGTGACAGGACAAACAAGAATGGCTTTGAAGTGAAGGAGGGTAGGGGTAGATTAGACACTTACAAGAAATTCCTTACTGTGGGGGTGATAAGGCACTGGCACACGTTGGCCCAAAGAAGCTGTGAATACCTCATCACTCGAAGAGTTCAAGGCCACCTTGGATGGGGACTGGAGAAACCTGATCTAGGGGGAGGTGTCCCTGCCCATGGCAGAGGGCTTGGAACCAAATGATCTTTATGGTCCCTTCCAACCCAAAGCATTCTATGATTTTATGATTCACATCTATTGCTTGAACACATTTCTCCCCTTGCCCTCTCCATCAGTCAATTAATGAGGACTGCAGTTAAGCCTGCCAGCTCCCTTCCTCCTCTCCAGACCAAATCAGATGGCTTAATATGAAGTAGTCCAGTTATGCCATGAGAAGTCAGTACTCTGGGAGACCTAAGAGCAGATCAAGAAGCCTCTTATCCTGATCTGCAAGTTAAGATGTATCAAGTGCTAAACTGTTCCTTATTTTGTGCATTAAACTGAACAAAAATGCCAGGCACAGGAGTTGAAGCAAAACACAAAAGATTTAGCTCAGAACTATTGCAAGCATTGTTTACACAGCTGTGCTTTACAGGACAAATACAAGTATGGGTTGTGGTGGTGGATTTCATGCATTTGAGGACAGCTTACAACCTCCACTAAGGTTTCACAGATAAAACTCAGCCTTGCCACTTCTCCAGACTTGGGGCCTCTGACCCTGCTGCTGTCAAAGTCACAGCCAGCTGGTCTGAAACTGCTCACGTGGCTCCTGTCAACTCAAACCCATTAATGACTTCAGGAACCAAGGCTGCCTGTTTAAAAGAGGAATGTGTGCAGATGAGGGAAGGATGTGCATGGGAAAGGGGGGATCCAGCCACAGCAATAGGGAATGATCCCGTGGCTCCATCCACAAGACTTCCCAGGAGCCCCTCAGTCTTCCCTCCCTGACTCTTGAAGGGTTATTTTACAAATTGCAAAGGAAAAGCTGGTCGAGCTATAAATAAAACACAAAAATATGTGGAGAGAAAGGAATGAAGGGATAAAAGGGTTGGAACAACAAGTTATTTTCAGTCACTAGAGATGACCAGGCAAAACTGACTCACCACTCTTTACTCTATCATTCCCAAACTATATTTATCAAATCCAGATAACAAAAATGCCATGTTTATTCCCTTGCCTGCATATCTGCTCTCCCCTAGCCTCCCCTGCTACAAGTCTTCTCTACACACACATATGGGGGTTTGGTTTTCACAGGTATGTTACAAGTTAGGTAGAAGAAGACATTGCTGTTTCTACGCTTACAGGACTCTACTGGTTCTTCAAAGAGAAAAATGATGTTTCATGTAACAGAGAGACACTGACACACTGGTGTGCAACTTTCCAACTCCTCTGAGTTCAAACATGCATTTCCTGGCAAACAGCCAAGCAGCTCAGACTAGAATCATAATTATGCTTGAAATGAAGATAATTTGCTACGCTTCAGTGAAATCTTTTCAAAAAACATCATGTGTATTCTACCTTGTCATGATAAGATGTCTTGCTAGTCAGGAAAATGTACCTAAATTAGGAAGTGGCTGAGGTATTTTTATTAAAAAAAAAAAAAAAGCTAAACAAGTCATCCAGGTATTTCTGGAAAGCTAAGTATCATTACAATTAAGCAAAAATAAGACACCAGATAGCCTTAAAATAAAACATACACAGACATACAGAGCTTATTGTGATCTTTAAATTAACAGAGTATCCACCTAATCTGTTTTTCTGTTACTTGTTGGGCATTTTAAATCCCTGGGAAATAGGGAAAGAAATAATCTATTCCTGTACACTTCTTTGCTGTCTACTTGAATGAACAATCTCTCTCCAATGCAGATGAAATGAAGCATCAATCTCTACAACAGAAAACACATTCCTATTTGAGGTAATCCAGTTCTACCAGAATCCAGCTGTTGTATCTGCAATTTCCATTGCCATTTCTGACTGGTCTCACTGAGTTAACAGTAAAACAAAACACTCTGGAACAGTTTACATACACAACTGTCATACCAATGATGTTCAACATTGCAGGATGTTACTGCTAGGTAAACAATGGAGCTGGATTAAACCCTGGAATTTTTGGAGAAGAAAAGTGGTACATTTTTAAAGATGCAAGCAGTAGCAGTGTGTGTGAACTGCCATGTTGTAGTACAACAGCATACGTAGGCTTTCAGGATCCCAATTAAAATACAAGGGTTAAAGAGGTTATACTTCCCAATCTCCCTGGTCTTCTTATTAGATGTTATTTAATTCCCTCAATTCTTCCAAAATCCTTGCTCATACTCTTTTCAAGTTCCTATCTCCTTGCTATACTTCCAGGATTTGTCAGCATGTAAGGTAGGAATTTTCTCATCATTTTCTCATCACTTTTAATCACTTTCACATTGCCTTAAATAAACATTTTGCCAAACCTGCAGACTGAGCATGCAACTTATTTTGAGTCTTTGGTAAAGTCACTACAAAATTAGCGTGAGTCACTGTGAGTAGAGGAAACTAATTCACCACAGACACCCAGAAGGAAGCAGCTGTGGCAGTTCTTGCTTGGTAATCAAGAGATCAAAGTGCACCCCATCTCCTCGGAAATGCCATGGATTCTTGCTGTTCATCAGCCCTCACTTCAGGCCAGTGGAAGGATGGTGCTATGAATAGCATGACACCATCCACTGCTGCATTGCAACAGTAGCAATAAGTAAATAAATGATGACTATTAGAGAAAAGACGTTTTATTCTTGGCTTCTAGCTGCATTACAACTATTCTTTGTTAAAATTCAGATATAAAGGTCAGCTTCCTTTCCTCACCTTACTCTGTGTTTCTCCCTTTTTCCAGTTGCTACTGATGAGTACCCTTAATTCAGTGCACTTTGCTATCTGTCCTCAGTACCCACAACCAACCGCTAGAGAGAACTCTTCAGCTGCGCACTGACCTGACACCGCCTCCAAACCTGCCCCTTCACACTATCCCAGGCATCAGTCTTCGGCCTTCAGCAGCCCCAGGAACAGCAACCTGGAATCAGGGGCCGACTCTGATTCCATGTAGTACGACAGATTGGCTAGATGATAGACCCAGTACCATTGCATTTGGGATACACAACATTGAAAACGCATTTTGAGATATTTGATATTATGAATATGGCCCATCCCAAACCAAAACACTAGATGAAAACGTACCCTGAACCAAAAATAGAGTATGAACTGGATATTGAAAAAAACACCTGCTAGCTGCCACCTCAAATATTTGGATGGAGTGCTTCTGCAGATGTCCTGAGCCGATCTCTTGCACGCCTCACCGATTTGTGCTATTGCCATTCTTGGTCACAGTGGTTTGTTTTCATTTCTGTGTACAAAGCAGGAGGAATGCAGAACAGCACCAGCAGCCCCACAAGAAGGAATAATTTCAGCACACAGAAAATAGTGATGCTTATAAACTCTCTCCAATGGATATATACACTAAAGCCATATCATGCTTTAGTTTAACCTTGATTTTGAAACCCAGGACAAGGATTTTGCTCTGAAAGTATTTCATTCTCTGCTGTTAGAAGAACTTCTGTCAGAAGCATCTGTTTCATTATGTGAATTTTCAGCTGAGGCATATTTACATAGAAATGAGCTCATCTATACATCTCAGGGAGAGAAAACTGTTTGTAGAAAAGCACTCAAGTTTCAACTCAGCAGCAAAGCCCTAGTCATGAAAGAGTCAAGAAAACAGAGCCTCTAACATACTTTAATCTTCCCTTCTTTATTGAAACCCTCTAGATGTAACCCTTTAGACCTTTGAAATTCAACTCTAACACTGCTAATTCAATTTCCATGTTTTTTTTCCACTGCTGGCTGACCACACAAACCATAGAGCCCCCTGAAACAAGAGTGTACAGCACTGTGCAAAACAGGCATTTAGACCCATGGCTGCCTGCACCAAGATATGAACTTGTAGTTCCCAATCCCCTGGTGCCAAAACAGTTTCCACCAGATCGTGATACACACAAGTGAACAAATCTTATTAAATGTAATCAGCCCAGTACTTGGGGGAACCATCTTAATCAGAAAGGGATTTAATGAAAAGCCGCAACACCAATGAATACTCTTTAATTACGACTGACTAATATTTATCCACAAAGAGGAATTTGTTTCAGGATTAGTCTGGGACCTGGAAGAAGCCAAAGACATCAATTTAATAATGGAATGCCTAATTAAAGTATAATGGAAACCTAATTGTGATATACTGCTTTGTAGAGCACATGATTTATTTAGAACAATTGCTTTTCACTGGGCTCATTAGGGAAAGTTAAACAAAACACGATAGTAAAAAAAGAAGAGGGAAAAACAGACACACTGGAACTTCCAAGATGATTATAATCAACTGATGAAAGACAGTGACATATTTGTCAGATAAAACACTGCCATCCCTCTGCAGGCTGTGATTAAACTTTCTAAAAAGGATAATGATTGTATAGTTTCTTTCCTCCCTAATGACACAGGATCAGACCCAAACCCTATTGCAGCTACTAGTGGAGCTCCTCTGATGGAAATGAGCCATAACGTTGAAGCGTCTGATGGCCTTTGGATCCCCCTCACGCAGAGAAACCTCACATAACACAAGCAACCTCCCAGCTACTATGGAAGGAGAAGGAAAAAGCAGTAGACACCCCTCCAGCCTTTCCTACCTGTAGGAACTGACTGCAGGACTGACTGCTCCTGATCAGGATGCACTTCTTTAAGAAGGGATGGCCCTACAGGTACCCATGGCACTTAACTGAATGTCTCCTGGGGTTTTTTCCCTGAATAAAAAATAAAGAGCTGCCCAATCCATTCTTCTTGCAAAACCAAACATCCTCCTGATGGCATCCTGGTGGCACTGGCATGGTGGTCCTCACAGAATACTGGGCTACTTGCTACCCCTCCCTTCAAGACGAAGTGAAGGACATGCCCAGTTTATTCTGCAGTACATTTCTAGAGTGTCAGAGCAGTGTTTCTTCCTTTCACTGGTACAACGGTAGGAAAACTGAAGGCAGTGCTCCTCTACCCAGCAGTGCCCTGCAGAAAACAGACATAAGGAGGACCAGGAGCAGATAAGCTTCCTCTGACAGTGACTGCTGGAAGCACTGAACAATTGTCTCAGCTCCAGCTCAGTTATGGTGATGTGACAACGGCTGTACCAACAGCAGCTGTCATGACAATGCCATAGAAAAGAGAAAGGGATGCTACATACCACGGGTTGTGTGAAAACAGAGTACCATGGCCTTACAGATGCATGAGGGATTGCAGCCTTCATTTTAAATTTTAATGCACAGCAACAAAAAGATCTGTCTCCAGTGATAAAACGATTTGCTAATGTTTTTTTCCAACTTCTGCTATTCATAGAGATGCTTAGAAAAATTACACTTAAGTCAATCCCTTGAATGAGAATGAAAGAAGACTGCTGGGAGTGCCTGGACAGTCATTCCTGTGCCCAGACAGAAGCTGAATTTTGGGTACCCATCTTGTACTGCCACATGTGTGATGCTGTCAGTCTGCCAGCCAGAGAAGTAAAAATTGAATTCCTTTTGAAAGGACAGTGAAAGAGTCAGATACAGGGCAGTGATTCATCTTCAGATCTGGTCTCAGTGTTGCAAAAACAAGGCTGAGAGAGACCATTTACTCCAGTATGCAATGGCCCAACACTGAGCCAATGTACTTCTCTGCTCAAGGCAAAGACAACCAGGTTTAGGGTCATCCTCTGTGCCTTGTACCTTCATATTAAAGATGTGTACAGCTGTGGTCTGCTGGTTTTAATACTGATCAGAAAGCAAACCCATGCTGGCAGCTGAAGTCACAGATGAGAAATGTTGTAAATCTTTCTTGTAGAGGCATCTTTGAACAGAAGTCTAAAATTGGTTTCCTGAAAACATCTGCTTATAAACTTCCATTTCTGAACTCCAGTGGAACATTTAACTCCATTGGCACTGCATGCTAGAAAGCTCTGAAAGCACTCATCACTAATGTTTTTAACATTGCTTTTTAACACAAATATGAGTATGTACATAACAAAACCACAATGAATAGAATCAACTTAGGCAGTTGAATTTATTTCATAGGAATTACAGAAACAAATGGCCTGCAATTTAAAAAGCCCATTGTTGTCAGTACACAATTGTTTTCCTTAAATATTTTAACTCAAGGAAAAATGTAGTCCTCTAAATTTCACACAGTGCACGGAGAGGACAATGCTTAATTAAGGGGAGAAACTATGTTTCACAACAGAAATTTCTTCTGAGCAATGTTTTCCAGAAATACACTTTGCTATCCCTAACAATTTAAGTTCAGAAACATTTTCCTTCAAAACTACCTGAACAATGAATCTGTCTGCATGTTGCTCCCCTAAGGCTTACCAATGAAAACACAAAAGGTATCATGAAAATCCTCATTCCACAGCTTCCTCCACTGGGAGATCCCAAGCTGTACATGTACAGCAAACCAATGGGAAACACTCACACTGGGAGGACACCCCAGAAAACTCCATGTTCCTCAGCAGAATGTTGCTATTTTCCCTCAAGTGCTCCTGAATATAACCCTGTTCACTGCAAACCACATTTAGCCTTGCAAAATTCTGCCTCAGTGCCCATGGATAAGCTACACACCATCTGCACAGCCTTCAGGGGAAGACTGCTATTCCCACTCCTATTTGCCTATGGACACAAACAGCTGTGGAGGGCTTCCCTCAGGTAGGAGGGAAAGGACAAGAGACCTCCTGAACACCACTAAACACACCAACACCTCTGCTCTGGAGGCATGAGACCCAGTCCAGGGCTGATGTAAAACTCTCAACTGCCTGCAGGAAGGCTCTGCTGTGGTACAGCATGATGTCTTCACCAGCCAGGTGCAAATGGATTTTTCCCATGCTCCATCCCATCTTCCAGTGGGAAGGGAAAAGGCTCTCCTTACAAACGGGAACAAAGAAGTTGCCATTGGGTCACACAGCAGGTCAACAAAGGTGGTGAGAGAGATGAAGTTTATCTGAAGAGCATAATCTCTCTTCAGAGGAAAAGTCAGGCTTTTCAAGAGCTGCTGAATGATGAACTGCCAGTTAGTCTTCCAAAAATAAACAGTGGGGTAGGTGATGAAAAATCCAGCGTAGCTTGGCTGAGCAAAGGTAGTTTAGCTCTAAGAGGTAATTCTGGTCAAAACCTTTCTCTCAAGCCAAGGAGAACTTCAGTAGCTTTGATATACTTCTTGAAACATGGAATGCATGGAATGCTGAAACCTACAGTCCACTACTCAGTATATTTGCTGCCTAAGCAATGGTGACACAAACTACCTCCCACCAACTCTTCCATCTGCCCTACTTCCAAGAGCACTAAAACAAATAAACACACCAAACAATAAGCAATTATAGCATGAATATCTCTGGAACTACACACACTTAGTGACTGAGACAAAAGAAATGCAAACCAAACAGTAAGACCTCTTATTTTTAGTCTTCCAATGTCATGTCAATCCACAGTCATGAGTTCATTAAGTGATGACAGCAATATTAACTGCCTTGCTCTATCATAGAAACGGCCTTTCAAATATCCAGGCTAAAACAAAATTCATTTGACCATCTGATGACAACTCTCCAAGCACCTGCAGTAACTCATGTTTAAGTGGCCTGCACACCAAAGTGATAAATTCTTTGATTAGCTTATAAGACATTTTGTAAGACAAATCAAAACACAGTGTTAGAAGAGTGAGTATGCTGTTGCAATAACAGCTAATGTCTTAGGTTACAAATGGAATATTCTTCTAGATCAGTCTGTGATCTGAGAAGTTGTCATAGTATCACTCCACTCACCAACTGCAGACATGAATGAATAATTCTATCTATAGAGTAAAACCTGGCACATTTTGGCATTTTAAATTGACTAGTACATTGAGTTATGGCACTGCCTGTGATGAAATAACATTGCAGGCAAGAGACCCAGGATGGAAATGAATTGGCCACTGTCCATCTGTCTTCACTGACTTTCAAAAAACCTCTCCCTCAACACTAAGAGTGAAAAATTAGGTACCAACATGTTTTTAGACTCACTGGTAAATTATCTTACTTAATATGAAATAGGAAATTTATAAAAGTCTGGAACGCTAACTTTATTAACACCCTTTAAGCTATTTTGGCCACTTCTCAGTTACAATTGCAGGGCACACTTCTATATTGCACCCTGTACTACACATCTTGAGAGAAGTAGCAGAGATGTACACAGTAGTAGACTGCTAAAGCTACATCTCCACTGCTCTCCTGGCAGGCAGGAGGCCAAATTAACTACCTGTTCCTAGTTACTTATCAGGAACACCATCCTGTGGCAAGCTGCAGGGAAATTCCATTGAGACTCTCAGAGGGAAAACTTCAGATGTGTCCAGTGCTTAGCAAGGAAGCCCTCCTTCATTTGCTGTATTAGGACCTGGTGGTCTTCGTCCCCTCCAGCCAGGTTAACGCCAGGCAGACCCTACACATTGTCCAAGGTCCTGCACAGAAGGGCCTTGGCACTACATGCCAGGGGGGCCTCAGTGGGATTTGTACAGCACCTAAAGTGACAGGATGTGCCAAGGGAGAGCAGGAGGACTGTGCTACTGAGTGCTGTCACCAGCCCAGACCCAAGTGTGCCATCAGAGCCCTCTGGCTGAGCAGGGCACCCCTGAAGCCAGGCAGCTCCACCAGCAATGGGTCCTGAGAAGCCCAGGCCCTGAGGTCTGGATTTACCATCTGCAACAGGAGCAAACAGCTCATCCATCTATAGATGCCACAGGCACACTAAAACACAATCATCATTTACACAGCACTTGGAAAAATACCCAAGAGTGCTTGTACTATTAAAAAAGAACTGCATGCAATAAAAGTGGAAAGGACCAGATGAACAATTACCTTCTCTTGTTTTCCTGCACTGAAGACACACTTCTACTGCCAACAGTTGAACTCAAACTATGACATACAAATTTGAAGGACACAACCAGAAATGTATCCCCTAAAGCAAGATGAAGATGACTAAATGCTGAGGAAGTACATACTATCAAGGAAGGATTCCAAAATTGAGAAGACCATAATTTTCTTCTGTCATAAGCAGGACCTCAACTAAAAATGTTGATGCTATAGCTGATCTACATAGCTGCTTCTGATTTATCACACATTGCTTTCCCTTCAGGATCCATGGTCTGAAAATGTTAGCCAGTAACAATACCTGTCTCATTTTTAAATACTGAAAAAGGGAACAACAGAGCAAAATACCAGTAAATGCATGATGCCCTGAATTCCTGACTCTTAAGTATACATTCTCAAAGGGCTGTTTTAAGAAAATATTTACTTTTTGGTTGTTATGGTGATCATCTTTTCACAGCAGTTTATAAAAATAGGGATGGCTAAAAATAAAAATCCAAAGGAACCTAAGGCACTAAAAAGGAATATGGCATGCAGATTTGTCTGCTTCAGAATAAATCTGCATATAGTGTCCTGCAGCAGCACGTTTTACAAAAGGAATTAAAGCCATGAAATTAACATTTTAATGAAGTAGAGAGACCATTGACGTCAGGACTACTCACTGATTGTTGCTTCCAGGTGGCCTAATGAGATGAAAATGAAGTTTATATCTTCAGCTAGTCTAAGCCAGCCTTGTTTTGTGACTGTGATTGAATTTAAATGAGAAGATACTGCTGTGTGCAAACATGTCTAGGCTGGTAAGTAGCCTTATCAAATCTAGGCATAATAAATGCTTGATTTTAAATATTTTATGTTAAGAAAAGGGATTTCAGTCTTCCTTTCACAATTCAACACAAATGCAAAGCTCAAGTCTTATCATTAATTGTATAGCATGCCATAGCTTTTGTGCTGGTTGCTCCAGGAATTCCCATATAAATTTTTTACTGCAAGATGTGCTCGTTTATCTATCCAGGCACAGAAAACATTCTGCTTACGAAGGTGGAATAGGAAATTGTAAATCCAGCACAGCCTGTGGATAACCCACAGTGAGATGTTTTGGCACCAGGGGCATGTCAGGCATTAAGGCACACTGATGGAAATGTGAGACCACCATATATTGTGAAACACAATAAACAAGGAACTGCAGCACATCATAAATTCCATGTTCCTAAATGCCACTGAGGGCGCTGTGTTTCATTTTCTGTCTTCACTATCCATAGTGAATAGACATGTATAAATACATTTTTCATTATTTTTTATTAGAGGAATGGATTGACATTGGTTTTGCTTTAAATACCGTATTTCTGCCTAGAGAACAAGAAAATCATCATGCTGGGGACATACCCATATAATTTCTGTGAAATCCTGTGAATAGTTTTGTACTGTTTCACTTTTAACCCCTTGACATCATATCGAAAAATAAATAAAAAACCTAACCCAAAGCCAGTTCTTAAGACTACACATATTATTTAGGTCTAATTCGCACTTAATTCCTGGCTTGACACATCTGTGAAGTAGTCTTCAACAGTTCTAATTTCTCACTTCCAAAGATGTCCTGACATGCAATCTGCTACTGCTGTTATAATTGATCAGCAGTAGAGACTGGAGCAGGGCTAGAGAAACACAAAAAATAAACTGACTGGCCTTCCAGCTCTTCTCTGTAATCTAGAGCTAAAGAACCATGGAGGGATTTATTTTAGATATTCTCTATTTTGTCCATTACAATATACATAGTTTTAGGTTCATAGCAAGAATAAAGGTAGCCCATCAACAGCTTTTTGCTCTTTTTAAAATCTAAAAACCTGACAGGAAAGCCCCTTGTTTCTCTGTAAGATGGGACCACTAATATTTACTACTTTCAGCAGACTGGCTGTAAGCCTTTTATAGACATCAGCTTTCCAGGAAAGATGCATCTCTGGATACAAATATGTATATTTACATTCCTAAATTTTTTTTCCTTCTTTTTTTTTCTTTTTTTTTTTTCCCCCTCTTCCCCATGGGAACAAGGACTGTTGAACATGGATTACATATAACAACTCTGTAACTAGGTTTAAAAAATGGCCCCACTGGTAATGTAAGAGTCATACCATGCCTAAGCTACCCCTAACCCCTACACAGCATGGCCAAACAATCTTCCTGCTGTGAAGGTGGAAATTTCCAGAAATTCCTTCCTGTTTGAGATCTTGAGATCTCCAAGAAAGATGGTAAGGGATCTTTTTATAAGGTCATGTAGTGACACAAGGAAGAATGCTTTAAATTGAAAGAGGGTAGGTTTAAGTTAGGTACTAGGAAGAAATTCTTTATGGTGAGGCCCTGGCACAGGTTGCCCAGAGAAGCTGTAGTTGCCCATCCCTGGAACTGTTCAAGGTCAGGCTGGATGGGGCTCTGGGCAACCTGCTCTAGTGAGAGGTGTCCCTGTCCCTGGAAGGGGGTTGGAACAAGAAGATATTTAAGGTCCCTTCCAAGCCAAACCATTCTGTGATTCTGTGATCTTACAAGGTATGAGACACAGAGAGATTGTCTGGAAGGACTTCATGGAATGCGCTCCATGCCCTGCAATAGGAAAGGGACTGCTGGGAGCAGGAGGTACAGCTGGCAGACATGTAAGGGGGGTGCTTGTGCAGCATCAGCACAATGACCCATGTTCTCACAGGCAAATAAACACATCTGAGCTCAGGACTGCTCTCTGCCCCTGGGAACACCTTGAATATGGATCTTCTGATCTGCTGCTTGCACTCCTGTAACTGTTGAGACAACTGTCCTGGACAGAGGGCTAGAGAAGAACATGAATGTTCTGTATGCTACCAAACCAGAAGGGTAGCCTGTTCAGTCTGACAGCAAACACCTTTCCCTCCATAGGAGGTTTTAAGCTACTTTTATTTTTGGGATGCAGGTGATAACAAATCCAGTAATACCCCATCTCTGAAAGGAACTATCTTGCTGTCTCCTGCCCCATGCTGGATGCTCCCCTTACTTCACCAGACCTTAGGCACTGTGTCCTTTCAGCACGTGAAGTCAGCAGAAGCCAGACCTGCCAAAGAGCTGTACTGGGGCTGCTGAGGAATCTGAACCCCTGACTCTGGATAGAAGTGGGACACAGGTATTCCTACTGTGGAGTCAGGGAAGTTCATCAGGCTGGATGCTATAGGAACAGTATGTTTTCTTATTAGAAAACGCTTCCTTCATCTGTCAAAGAGGGTAAGTGCTGTTTCCCCCACCCATCCAAAATGTGGGTCCAGGCTTGTCTTCTCATGGCAGAAGACCCAACCTGCAGCTGACATCTGTTGTGTTGGTAAGATGCAAAAACAAGATTACACAGAATACAGCATCCTCCTGCAATTCATGTGAATTCTGGGCCAAGGGTTGGGACATTTTTTCTTCATTATTCTCCCACTGCCTAGAGAAGCATTTTCCTCTATTAGCTGCTATTGCATAGAACAGCATCTGGAACAAGTTAGGTAGCCAGAGGAGAGTAACAGACATGAGCTCAGTGTGTTCCCAAGACCTGATTTTCAGAGATACAACACACCTGCAGCTTTCAGCAAATTCATCACAGAGCTAAAGGGCTCAAAGGTATCTGAAAAAATCAAGCCCATGCTGATTAAACCCTCTTGGGAAGTATGCCACTGTTTTGTACACACCAGCTAAATGCTTGGCAGATTTAGGAACATTTGCTCCAAGTATGGATTGCAGTATTTCAGCCTGGGAGGTGACAAAGACATGAATAACCTCAGCAAGATCTTCATCTGAGAAGGATGTTCACAAATTCCTGGCTAGCAACAGATGGAAAAACAAAGGCATGGAACCACAGCTGTTCCTTTTCTGAAATGGTGAAGGGCCCAAGAGGACCTCTGAGCTATGAACTCCTGCAGAAGTGAGGGGCACACCCTCCCTCCTCCCTCCCTCCCTCCCTCCAGAGGTGTAGGCACTGACTCCATCCCTGTGAACACGCACATCACTGCTGCTCAGCACCCAATCCCTTCACCACTGACAAAATACTAGACAGACTGGATTACAGAACAGGTACCTGCCTCATGTGCTTTATCACAAACATCCCCAAACTAGGTGAGAAGAAAACAGCAATGACAGACTCGAGCTGTCAAGAAACTGTGGGGTTTAGCACTTTTTAATCCTTCCTCCAGTACCCTTATGCATTCATTTATCTAGAACAGTGAAAGTTGCCACATGTTCCTGAAGTTAAAAACTTTTAGGGAGGAAGAAATCCATAATTAGTATCACCCTGTGCCATCAGTCAGTGCTCAGCTCTGACACATTCACACTAATAAAAAGGTTCCTGTTGTCAATGGGAGATACTTAAAACAGCAGTGCCTCAAGAGAAGAGCGGAATGAAGACTGGGCTATACCACTGCCTCCAGATGCATAGGCTTGAACTCCTGGATATTGGAATTTTACAGATTCCATCTTAAAAGCAAAATAAAAGTGCAAACAGAAAAACAACCGGAATAGTTTCTTAGGTTTTTTTTCTTCTCCTCCACCAGCAGAAAAAAAAAGCCAGAACTGAATTCAATTAATAATTTTAGGTTTGAGGGTTGTTTCCTTTCTTTTCCAAACGGAGGGTCTGTGTTTCAATACAGCAATGTTTACAGGATGCTTCCTGCCTCCCATCAGTCACCCAGTTCGTGATCTTAACTGATGGGGAACTGACAAGACACATACATTCCTTATTACACTGCAAGATGCTTAAAGCTCCCTCTACGACATATTGAGCTGATATTGTCTTAGTAAACAGTGCATTTCTGCCGTTCAGTGCTTTTCAGTTTCAACATAAGAATTCCTACTGAAGGCTTAATACATACACTTGTAAACTGACAGATCAAACAGTGCTAACGCTTGATGCAACATAATTACTTCTGCTACAGAAAGCACTCTTGAAAATGAGTAACCATGTTTTGTTTTGTTTTTTTTTTAAAGAAAGAAAACAACCCCTGCTTTGCCTAGTCCTTCAGTCTTGCTTCCTTGAGTTTATACCACTTTCCAAATGGCCAAGTGCTTGACCAAAAAATTAACTGCGGAGACAGAAACAGTAACCAAATCTCACCTAGGGTTGTTTATAAGAAACCATGTGAGGCCTGAACGCACTTATATAGTAATAAAACCCTGAGAAAATGTCTGCAAAAAACCGGGTTAAAACCAGGAAGAGAGATTTCCCAAAGAAAAAGAGATTTGCCATCAAACAGGCATGGAAAAGACAAGCCTGAACTAGACACAGGCACTCTCCATCATGACTTTTGTTATAGCCATGAAAAAGTAGCTATAAAACGATGGTTAATGCATTTTCTCAAAACCAGGTTGTAGTCTGTGAGCCTAACACTTGGAATTTACAACGCTTTAGGAGACATGAGTATTTTTTCCACCCACAATGCCTACAAGAAAAATGCATGCTTAAACCTGCCTAATTTTATTTTCTGCCTTTATGAAACGCATCTAGAATTTCCATCCTCAATTACACCTAGGATTCTTTACTGCAAATGACGTGACTCACCCCTGTATAGGTAATCTGCCAAAAACTGCATGGCAGGCACATTACCGGCACCCCTGCACATGGATTACCTCAGTCCCTGCTCTCTCACCCACCAAAAAGTGATCTTCAAAGTGTTAAAAGTTCAAAGATGCTTCATGCTGCTTTTTGGGAATGCTCCCACCATGTGCAAAATGACCAAAGTTCTGCATGGAAACAATTTTCTTTCAGGGAGGATCCGTATCTTTTCGTCTGTTTATCATGTCTTCTCTGTGCTTGGCAGATATGAATCAAACCTTTGGGTCCTGGTTGGAACCTGCAGAACATTATTAAAATGCAATTCACTACAACAACTTTCAGCTTCATGGATGAATTTCAAAACAATCCTGTGGGTTCCAGGGAGGCTCTTACTAGGACAGAACACATAATTTATCTTTAAAATTACCCAGACTGGTTGCTGAAAAGCTTGGTTCAGGTTTTTAAATGGTTTCTATGATGTTTCACTGCCTGCTTCTGAAAATTAACTTCTAAGTGTAGCAGATTCACTTTCTCCTGTTGCTTAACTGAAGCACTCGACAATTTAAGGATGCCTCACTCAAACAGAACTTGAGTTTGTACTTTTCCATTTCTCAAGTGGAAACGAGATCACACAACTAAATGCTATGTTCGCTTCTTGTTTCATCCACAGAATTGCAATTAAATGTTAACCTCATACATTCAGAGGGGAGATCAATCAAGGTTTCAGAAAAGATATTTTTATAGTCCACTCCAAATAGAAAGGCGAGGGGCTATTTGGAAAAAATAATGCAGCCATTCTCAACTGAGGATGAATGCATTGCATTTGTTGAGATAAAAATCTGCATTCCTTAACCACATTATAGCACTGGATACCCTGTGTGTGAAAAAGACCCCAGCCCAGGTACTACACAAAAAGATGGCCAATTTTGGTTTTGAGAGAAATGCAGACAATTGTAACCTACTTTAGCATTCTGTAAATATATTTTCATATACAAAACTCTACTAAATTAGCCTAGAAAGGAATGCAACTAGAGTTTTTAAAATTTACTATTAAAAATATCAACTTCTCATCTGGAAATATACATATATATATATGCAGCTGTATCTGTCTATCTACATGCCTTTAAAAAGCATGTTGAAGGTTTTTATTCCTGTGGTTTTAGAGTACAAAATTATTCAAATTGGACAGAAAGTGACTACTGACAGCCTTTAACAAAATGTACAAAATATATTTGGAGGAAAAACACAATAAAACAGAAATCAGGCCTGTTTTTTTTTTAGCTGACAGGGTAACTAATAAAAATATATTGTGTTTCAACATGTTTGAAAGAAAGAAGATGCCTGCAGAAGATGAATTACATAAGGAACGCTGTTTGGGTTTCATATAAATTGCTTTATTTTTATTTTCAGAAACTTAATGCACTAACAGTCCTGAAATCAGATGTGCATAACTTGCCCTGTGTATTTGTGCAGTCCCTTGACCACAAATGAAATTGCTAGATTAGGATCTAAAATTTAAAGAATCCCCCTTTCACCTCTTCTACCTGTTTATTCATATGCACAGCCACTAGTGTCTTGAACAGTTTATGACCCCTCTGCGTACGCTTATTAATTTTCCCTGTGCCAGCTCTTTCATTTCTCCTTATTTCCTGCAATCCACAAACCACATTCTGTGCAGGCAGAGGAAGCCATGAAGTGGCCAAATGCGCTTAGGCAGTGAGTAAGAGAAGCAGAGCGTTATATAATGTGTTACTCTCTCCTCACATACATTATTTGATTTCCTTGGACTCACAGAGGAACATTAAAATGAGGAACACACACCCCATGTCACCCTCTGTTTGCACACACAGTTGCTGTAACAGGACACAGGGCAGGTGAGTGCACACAGTCATCCTGGAAAGTACATCTGCATATCCTGTCCTACAGAGTTTGCTGTAAGCCCACCTACCTTTAGTGTTGTAATTTTTAAAACCACCAGTAAAGGTTATTTTCATAGATTTGACTTAGCTCATGATTAAAAGTATTACCTCTAACATTTACCAAAAAAAGGCTCCTAAATCTTTGTTTTTTAAAATCTGCCAGTGAAGCTAGGAAAATCTTGGCTTTTTTACAGTTTTGAATTGAAAAGATTTAAAGAAAGATAATACCTTTTAAGTTGCATCTCACAGACCCTGAGTCCTCACTGGAAAATGTTTATATAACATTTCCAAGTTATTCTATGTTGATATATAGACCCTGAACTTTATTAACAGAATTTAGTGTGATCAAAATCCCAGTAGAGTATGCTGACATTGCTCTCCCTCCAGCTGCTCTTCTCCATCTGAAATAGTCTCCAGTCCATAAACAGGAAAAACTACTAAGAAGCCGACAGCATCATATGCTGCACACACATGTGTCCCTGCAAATGTGCAGTTTACAATATCAACAGCTGTATGGAAAAAACCACCCAGAAAACAAAAAGGAATATTTCATAACAAGATTAAACAAAACCCCCCCCTTAACAATTAAGCAGTTTTTCATTGAAGAGCTGAAGCTTATTACAAATATTCTGTCTAAAAGTATCAGATTGTCCAGATGCAGAAATAAATATACAAAGACAGATGTCACTCTGAAGATGGAGCTGCATGCAAATATGTCCATTTTCACATCTACTAAATTACAACAGAGGGCGTGCAGGAGGTGGAATTCTTCTGCCAAATGGACAGAGGAAAAAAAAGAATTTCAATATGGGATCTGTCCAGAGAACGAGGTCAGAGAGAAGAGAAAGGAGAAAAGGTCACATTCAAGCTTTTAATAGGCAATAACATTTTCTGGAGGATATAATTCCAAAACTATTTGGCAAAACTTCAAGACATCCATCAACACAAGCAAAATGAGGGTCAGTTGGCTATTCTGTGAAATATTGTGCATTTTATGAGTCATGAATTTAATAAAATGTGGATGTGCTAAATTTACTCCACTCCCAAGTCACACCCTTTTTTGGTAACCTCTGTCCATGATATTCTTCAATGCATCAATAACTGGAACCCTCCAAAAAAACTAAACTCAAAGGAATTAAGACTGAATAAAACCAGACAATACATGAAAACTAAAGTCCCATTTAAGGTTACAAAACAATAGGGCAAAAAACTACAGACACACGCACAAAAAACTAGATATGTCGTTTTTGCTACAGGGTTGTAATTAGTGATGGAAGAACCAGCATTTCACAAGGTTCCCATAGTTGAAGAAGCAGAATCTCATGAATAGTTTTGCTAGTGTCTGATAGTAGTTTTGCACCTGTTTTACTGAAAACTTCAATTTTTAAGGTAAGCCATTTCTTTACACACTGGTACATGACACTACAGAGCTGTTGAATGTGTCTCTTCAGCCTGTCTGCCCACTGCCAATTTTGCTAGACACAGATTTATAACATGCACAAACCCATGTTCCTCTCTGCAGTAAACCAGCAAAGATCTAGGTGGCAGACTCAGAGCATTTACATCTTTAGGCGATTCCTAGAGAGGCTGGTTATTACACAATTTCTTTGTTTCTTGTATCTCTTCCTGAAGCAGCTGCTGAAGGAGTTTGGATACTTTCTTTATTATTTTTCTTTCTAGTTATTTTTCTTTCCTTTAAAAGACCTTTGCCACTGCACTATAATGCCTCCTCAAACCCCATCCTCTCAACCACAACTTCAGTGTTCAGGGCTCTGTTTCCTGAAGTCTTCAAAGGGAGCAAGGGAGACTTGCTGCTACGCCACCTCTTCACAGTGCTCTGCCTGATATTCTTTTTATTTTCACTGTGAGTTTCTTGGTTCAGTGTTTAAAATTACAGTGGTATGAAGAAAGAACTGTTGCTACATAAAAAACAAGACAAAACAAACAGAGCAATGTGCCCCAAACAAGCCAGATTTTACATGAATTACTAAGAGGTGGAGATTCAGGCACAATTTGCAGAGGGCCTCACAGATACGCTCCGTTACAGCTCTAAATATTTCCTGGAAGAAACTCAGTAGTGGCAAAGGGACAATCCGTAAGATCCTAATACTTTTACTACCTACAAATTAGTGTGAGTCATGAAGAAAATGCTGGGTGGAGTGGGAGGGCAGGGAAAGCAAGGCCTAATTCAAGAAACCACCAAATGGAAGCTTTAACTCAACCAACACTTACAGCACAGAATGAGAGAATCACTAGGTTGGAAGAGACCTTCAGGATCATCGAGCCCAGCCCAGCCCTAACACCTCAACTAGACCATGGCACTGAGTGCCACATCCAGTCTTTCTTTAAACATATCCAGGCATGGTGACTCCACCACCTCCCCGGGCAGATCATTCCAGTACTTTATCACCCTTTCTGTAAAAAACTTTTCCTAATATCCAACCTATATTTCCCTTTTAAGGAAAACAAGAGAGAGAAAAGAGAATAGGAGGCTAAATAGAACTGAAACTGGCTAAAAGGCAGGTTCCCAAACAAATCTTTATGTAAAACACTATATCAAAACCACTGATAGTTAATGGACCTTTAAAGATACTGTTTTAAGGAAACCCTTTTGTGGCTGAGGCTTTGAATTTCAAGCTCCAGCCAAGAACGAAAAACAAGAAAGTCTCTCTTATTCTTGGAAATTCAGAGGACAAAAGAGGTTATCACTATTTTACAACCATGACTTAGCCTGTATTTTGGCATCTTTCAAAATACACATTTGTTTTTATGTTCACTTATTATAACTAACTGCATATTTCCTTAGGAGTTTCAATTCATCAGATGTTCTCAGAGAAGCTTAAGCAGTCAGCACAAAATGAACAATTTCTTAAATTGCCAGAACAACAGTCACCACAGGTGACAGATTTTGTATTAGATACATGTAATTACTCTTCAAAGCTCTAAAACAATCTTCTGAAAATACTCATGCTTAGTTTAAACTTAGGATGGTCAAGAAGAAGGCTGTGCCTGCAGACAGGTTGTTCTCACTGTTACCCTGAAGTTGGCTAAAATACTCATGTGTTAAATTTAAATTATGCAATCTTTTGCAAAACCACTAAAATTGTAACTGCTGGTAAAGCTACCAAACAATCTCATTAAAGTACAAAAAGTTGTTTTATTTCTGTCTAAGGGTTTTTCTTTGTCTGGAGTGAGGAGTGAATTTGTCTTGCTCACTTTACAATGACCCTGTCTCATATGAAGTATAGCCGGCAATGTCGTGATTTTATGAAAACCAATTCTTTATTATGGTCATTACAACACACAAGCCACTGCTGGCTTATGGTTTCAAGTCAAGTAGCTTTAAATACAGGATAATAACCACATTTAGTGGAACATTTCTTTTGTTATGACTCTTGTTGTTTAAAAAGCAAAACAGGAATTAAATCAAACAATACCTGTAGTATTTGTATAAGAAAGAGCATACATTAAACAAAAACAAGTGATGAAGCTCTATAAATTCCGGTAAATATCTTTTATCTTTTGGTATTTCTAACACATTCATTTTCAAAGGGAGATTAATCTGAATATAGAGACTAACAGTATTTTACTGAATTATTTTATACCAAGCACAGTGGGTTTTTTAAGCATTAAAAAAAAAAGAAAATATCAAAAGAATCCCACAACCTAAAAGATATTTTAGAAAAGAAAAAATGTTTAACTGTTCCTTGTTAAATACTTGTAATGAATTGCTTTGCCAGGTTGCATGGGGCCTTGCGCAAGCTGGTCTAGTGGAAAGTGGCCTTGTCTAGAGCAGGGAATGTGACAAGATGATATTCAAGGTCCCTTCCAACCCAAATCTTTCTATGTGTCTGAGATTCACTGTTTTTTGGAACCCAACGTGGGGCTTAAAGAGTTTGAGATAATAACAGATTGACCAGAGAGTATTAGAAGGCATTTAGACTTGTTAATAGCTGTGTGTTATGTTTTTGATTCATCTGTATCAACAAGACACAAACAATTTAAAAACAGCAATGTCGACGCCTAATATCAAGCTGACTTCTAATGAATCCACGTTTTTTTCCTTAATCAATAGAAATAAAGCACTGAATTCTCAGCAACCTCTGCTCATATGCAAGAGGAGACAGCAAATACTAAATGTCAGGAGATGACAGTCAACTGGAGAAAAAAAGAACAGTATCGCAGAAAATGGCCAATGTACCAGCTTTACCAATTTATTCTGTAGTCCAGCAGAGGTCTGGACTCGTCATGTGCCCACCCCCATGAAAGTAAAACAGTTCAATACCCCATGGTCTTTTCAGACGTATCACACTGAGTCATGTGCCTATTCATACATGTAAGAATCAATGATTTTCTTTTGCCAACTGGTCTGATTGCCCTGCTGCTTTAGATGAAGGTGCAGCACTTGAGGTGGCATTCTCCACTGTCATCAAAATGAAACAGGTTCATCCACCTCTCTTTGCTTGCTGGCTGTGTCTTTGTAGGTTTGCTCCTTCCCTCTACAACCACTGCTATGACATCAGGATTTGCAGGCCAGATGGTGAATCATGTAAGAAAAATTCTCCTGTTGTAAAACAATCCTTTTCCTGATTTTTCCCCAGTGGCAGTCGCTGGTTTACATGCACACAGAACTACACAGTTGGTTACAAAGCTTTTGGGTGGACTAATAATCCCCCCATCCCCTTCACCCCAGTTGGGTAACTTGTTGAGAACCAAAGCAACTTATGAATGGCTTCCTAGTTTATCTTTACTAAAGTTTAGCTCAGAAATAAAAACCTGAGCTTCCAAGTGCAAATCCACACATTCTAGCTAAAAGAAGTGCAAATACTTGACTGGATGTACAGCGACAAATTCGTATTTCAAGAGAGGTGAACTAATTCACCCCAGATTTGCAAGAGTAAGGCAGAAAAGCAGCAAAGAGCTGGATTCAACTTGAAACGCAGCAAAAATAACTTTACCCATAAAGGGGAAGATGCTATTAGTAACAAAATTCTTTACATTCTTGTCACAAAAAGATGTTTCCTATTGCAAGACGATATCCTAACAAACCAGCCTTAGATGGCTGGACCGAGTCTGCACAGTGGTAATGCCAACATAGCACATGTTCTCCTGATCAAGCAAAAATTGAAGTAGGACAGATTGTCCACTCCAGATTGGGCTATATCATCTAAAAATAAAAAGTTCCTGAACACCAATTTTATGCTAGTATGAAACAACTCAGATGACAACAGCCAATTTCTTTTACTATAAAGCAGGCTTAGTACCTCCACATTACAATTTCCCAACTCTTTCATTACAGGAACCTACTGTAATTGCTGCGTGCAACAACAAGTTTAAACCTCTCAGGCTGAAGTAGTTTAAATTTCCAGGCTCTTTCAGACTCAGATTCCTTCTTTTATTTTTTTTGAAGGGAAGAAGGAGCACCACAATCTCAGTTAAAGCAATTCAACTATATCAAAGACTGAGGCTATGGAAAAAATGTTTTTGTTACTTAAAAAGTCCCAAAGAATTTCAGATGGTTTGTTCTTTGGAAAGGAATAACATCCCCAAGCCTTGGAACTGGGACTTGAAGTTTGGCAGGAGATGGTATTTGTGTCAGTAATATGCCTTTTGCCAACTTTCAAGAAAACATCCCAAATTTGGCCAACAACTACGAGCCTTTGAAGAATCTTATTTTTGCACATGCTCAGCAAACATTTTGTAGAGTTTACAGCTGAAATTTTAGAAGAATCTGTCCTTACTGAGTATTCTCAACTTCTAGTCCTTAATTCATGCACCATTCCTTCTGAGTAAAGGACCACACTATATCCCCATCTCCTTGTGCCTCCTGCTTGTGACCACCCATGCAGCTCGAGGAAGGAAGCCATCTGATTCAAATGCAAATAGGACAGCTATTTAACAACTCTTGAAGGGAATTTGGCAACCAAAGCAGACACCCAGCCTGTGGAGGGATGGTGGCAGTATCTGTTGTGTGATCGGCAGCTGATTTAGTGTTTGAAAACATCAGTAGTGAAGAACATTAGGTTGTAAAGTTCATATCTCAGATCTCGGGAAATGCCAGATCTAAGGTTGCTTCTGCCTATATAATGGATATTATCTTTAGTTCTGTGATGATATACTGCTTTGTCCCAGGACCTGAACCTGCAGTGAATTAGGGCTGTCTAACAGCTGAATGTAGGAGCTTTGCTTCATCTGCTGCATAAAGGTCTGCAACAAACAAAACAGAGGGAATGGGGAGCAAACAGGACAAGTTCAACTTTAGGCAGCGGAGCCTCAAACCAATCTTCATGCTAAATAAAACCCAAGAGAACTGCATGCTACTTCTGCCTTTTTCATAAACAGCCTTGAATTTCTCATCTTCTGGCTGAGCTGAGTGGATGTTTCTGGGGCCCGTTTTGCAGCACTGCTGAGCAGCCTGAGGTGCGAGGGGCATGGAAAGCACCATGGCTGGAAAACAAGCCCACAGGTGGCTGAAGCCATGCAGCAGACCTGACCTTAATCTTGCTGCACACTTCCATTTCCCACAAACATGAGAAATACAGGCATTGTGAAAATAAATTCTTTCAAAATCAGGAAGCACTCTAGTACTTGAGCAGCAAGCAGCAGAGATGCTTATATAGAAAATCTGTTTTCAGAGAAGAGTTTGAATAATGCAGCACAGAAGCCCCAGGGCCACACACTGAAGAGGAGAGGAAAACAAAATATTTAAAAGTTGCTCCTTCAGTGAATGCTCAATGAGGCAGCGGATGTGTGTGTGTGGAGAGAATGGCATGCAAGCATTTAGCTAAAGACCAAATCATCTCATATATACATGTAAGAAAGCCAAATTAAGATTCCACAAATAGCTTTATGATGTTTGTCAACTTCTGAGTGTCAAATTTTCCAAACGTATTTTTTTCCTTTCTCTCTCTTTTTAATTTTGTTTTCTTTGTTGGTTTCATCCAATTAAAATTACCAGTTCTGCAACTAATGGAATAAAATAATCTTGTAAGATTTAATGATATTGGATGCAGAAATGTGTTAAAAAAATCTGGCCTCAGTCCTAAAGAATACGTTAGACCTTCAAATATCCAGTTTTGCACCAGCTTTTAAATTCAAAGCCCAAACCTGATCTGTGAAGGAAAACTGAAATTTTATAATGTCAGTTATCAATTCTTAGTACTTTCCATGTATAAAACCAGTGCTCATTAGCAACTATAAAACTAATTCACTATGATTTTTCTGATTATGTTTTTCAAACATTTATAAATAAAATTATTCATTTGTTTTAGACTTCAAATCCACATGGAAGTTGGAGATTTGGAGACAAGCTAACGAAAAAAATTAGAATTTTGTCATTTTGATTTCAGCTCAATTGTTAAAGCCTCATCCACAAATTTTGCACATGTAAACTGTCTGCAATAAGAACCTATTTTTATTTTGGCCATTATAATATGAACTCAGATAATGCTTTTAATTTTTATTAATTTTCCTAATACAAACACTTGTCCTCAGCCCTTCCAAAATTATTCAACCCTTTGTAATACACAGCACTGTATAACACAGAGGTAAAACACTGTGCCCTGCATGCCTCTGGCAGTGTATTTGCTGATGAAGGACTCCTGTCTTACAGGAAGCTGAGTGGTGGCTCAACTAATCAAATTCAACAGTAGATTAGAAAGAAGGAACAACACCAAATTTGCAGCTTCAAGCTGAACTCTCTGTCATGACAGACTATTTGACAGTCACTGATCTAAATGCCTTGGGATTTGTATTGCAAACTTGAATAGCCATATGCTTACCACTGAAACGTGCCAAAGGCAGCTGTTCTTTCACAGGGCTTGAAGTTTGTTTACCAGTACATATTAATTACAATACATTTAATAATGGCTTTAATACCTTCCTCCCTGACCCTCAAAGACTAACAGCTCCAAGAGAGTTTTAGAAGGTATATACATCTACATCTGAACTTTTTGTGTGTCCATGGACAAGTCTGAGATAAAATAATATGAGCAGCATAAATAAACCATGTATAAAGTCGTTATAAACACTGCTGTCTATCAAGCAATCTGCAGTAGAAGGCTGAAGACAAATGCACCTTCTTTTTGAAATTTTTCCTCTACCTCAATGCTCCTCAGCTTTTATTCTTCAGTCACCACAGGTGAGTTTTCTTTCTTTCAGAAAACAGGCTTGAGCTGAATTTGTGCTGGAGCTGTTCCCCAAGGAAGCAGCGTGGTGCAGCTGAGCCCACCCTCAGAGCATCTCCACCTCTGCCAGACCAGTCTACACACAACACACTTCCTTGGGACGGAGCACCCCTTTTCATTACTTCCACAAAGTTTTGGAAATAAGCTAATCCTTACACCATCTAGGCATTAACTATGCTTTCTTATCACACTGATTGGACACAAACCCCTTTAATCATTTTAAGAGAGAACACAGACAGGAAACCCACCAAATAATTAAATTAGCTTTTGAAATCCTGAATTGTCTGATTGTTTCTGGACAAGAGGTTACCTATAAGGACCACATTTTTTACTGTGAATAAAGCAGACATTAAGATATCAACCCAGGAAAAGACACTCTAAGAAAAAAGGCTCTATTTCAAGTGTGAATTTGGTACTTTGTTCTATTCAAATGCAAAACAGTGTTGTTGCTTATTATATTGCCACTTTCAGTGTTGCTTAATTTACATAAAAATTAACTAGACTCTTCTTTTGCATGCATCAAGTATTCATGGTTAGCTATCTATGTATATTTAATATATTTCCATGTCATCATCCATTGCTAGGTAATTAGTTCCTGGAACTCTTACTGTGTTTCAAACAGTGAAACATAAGAAGATCTTATTTAACATCAAGTTTCCATTCAATAGATGAGTAGCAATTTCCGACTCATCTTCACCTCTTCTGTGTTTTGATTTTTTTTTCTGATGTTTTACACTTAAAGGAGATGTGCATTTCAGTTTCACTCAACTGAGTTCAAACACACATCTAAAGCTCTCCCCTCCTTTGTATTGCCCCTTCTCAAAGTCATTCTACCTATTCCAACATACTGAAGTACAAGATACACAGAGAAACCTCACTGAAATTTAGAATAAATACATCAATACCTGTTTGACACACTGGGATTTTAAAAATTGCTGTATATAGACATTATACCTTTTTTTTTTTGTCACATGCAAGAACACATGCAACCACCTTTCTAGTATAGTCAATATGAAATTTTCTACTAACTTCACCAAGGGAGGGATTCTGCAAAGACCTAGTGGCCAAAACAGACACTTAAAATTATCTTAATGCAATCATGCACTAAAATCTCCACTGAAATTTCTGGAAAGGAATTTCCAGATTATGATTAGATAAAACAGAACCGTATATTAAAAAAAGGCCCCAAAGCATTAGAAATGTTTGTATTTTGACAGTACACTAAGACTGAGCAATACTGAGGTATTGCAATAGGTGGGGCACAGGTTTGACAAAAACAACTTTACTATTTCCCTCTCTCTTAAAAATACTTAAAACAGTTAGCAGTTCTGGGATTAGGTTCCACTCACATCTGCTATTCCTGGGCTAGACACTTTGCACCAAATTTTACCTACACTTACCAAGGTGACTACCTGCTGTTTGTTTGCTAGCAGAGGCTTAATCTCTTTTCCTTTGCAAACTTGGTGTTCCAGGCATTTATTTTCAAGACCAGTCAAAAAATTACGGCAAATCTACAGCTGGACACCTCCCCACCAAGTCTCTGCCTTCTGCCCAGAGCATCATTGAGGTTCTGGTACAGACCTTCCTGTCCCTCACTGAGCTTTACTCACACATCCACTGGGAGATTTTCTCAACATGGATCTGCCTTCCAATCTGATAGATAAGATCATTCAAGCACATCACCCACTAGAAGCAAATTCCTTTGAGAGTGGCCAGTCATCTGGCTGACTGTCATCTAAAACACAAGTTTGGGGGACTCTACTGTTCATGACTGTTCATAAAAGAGAGCTAACTAAATTTCACTCCAAATGTCACCTATAGGGTGCATTATTTACGCCAAACAAATAAAAAAAAAGGAACCAAATATATCTGAGCAGTGTTGAATTGAAAGTTTACTATCACAAGTGTCTGTTGTGTGGCAAGAAATTCTATCCATTGTACACTGGATTAAAACATTATTGTACTGGGCAACTTCAAGGCACCAGCACAACCAGGGCTGCCTTGGATGGAGGCATGCAAAGCAGAAGTCTCACAGAGGCTACAGAAGGATCCTCTAACAAACATCTGATCTGGAGTGACTTTCTTGAAGAAAATTAGCAAAACATAATGTTTTTCATGCTTGAGAGAGGGGTCTATCCAAATTATGGCTTCTTTCAAGAGAACAAGCTGAGCATAAGACACAGAAATTACCAGCAATCAATTTCACTGTAGTCAGTTCCAGAGCAAGAATACAATGGTGGCTGCACAGAGAAGAAAGAAGAAATGTCCAACAGCCAAAATCAGGAATGCTTGTGATTTCTTAATTCTCTTGAACTTGAGAGTTTTTCCTCCCTCTGCTCTCAGATGAAGACAGAAAAACCCCAACAGGTGGTGTAAGAGAGAAGGAACACTGAAGAATGAACTGTCTTCTGCAGAACTGTCCTAAGTGATGCCACTTAGGACACTTGCAGGCCTATCTGAGGCAGGGGCATCGGGACACGCAGAGGACAGACCCACAATGACTTAAAAGTATTCCATGGAAGTGTATTTGGAGTGTTTAGAGCAGGGAAGTGTAGGAAGAGAGCCTTCCTAAAAATCCTGGTAGTGTTCTAACCAAGTATGTGGAAAAGACTGAGAATTTGGATGACCCTGAGCTATTGTGTAACAGCACACATTGTAATTCACCTAAAAGATCTTACTGGCTGATAAAGAGGTAGCTGGCCATTAAGCTAAAATCTAAGCATGCTGCTGTTCAGGATGGGGTACACTGGCAAAGGCACCAAATTCCAAAGCAGCTGTAGGCTGCCAGAAGGCCAGCTCCATTTTAGCAGATTTGCACAGTATGGTATTAAGTCTGGACTAATTTGATCATTGTGACAAACACAAGTGTCCTGTGGTGACAACAGTTACAAAAAGGCACTCTGCTTCCTCTTCCACCCCTTCCTTGTCAGCAACTTGCATCAGATGGTTTCCAATTATCTATTTCAGCGCCAAGGTTCTGCTGATAAGAATCTGCTCCTCTGGACTGGATTGCTTCAATCTCATTTTACCTTGGTTGACAAATCAGAATGTTTGTTATCTTCATGTAAATTTGAACCAGAAATATGCAAATATATTAGTTACTGCTCTTTGGTATTGACCAAAGTAGAGTATTATGGAAAAACAACAGAAAGAATAATTTATCTCATCTATGTCAGCATTTTGTTTCCCTTGTAACTTTAAGTAACTCCTTTGGTTTATTCCTAGTTAACCAGGCTCCCTAGTGTATTTATCTGGCTCTAAACATTCTTTTGTATAATAAACACTGCTGAAAATAATATCTTATGAATTACAATAACAGCCTGAGAAAGTCACTTTATCCTTACACTGTTCTAAAACCATTTTCTGATAATAGTCACATTTAGATATGCTCCAAAATTCATCCAACATTTTCAAACACAAAATTTGTTTCCCTAAGCCTTATTTCCTGTGAGTAAGAATACCTAGTTCTCAGAGTTCATTGTAATGCTAATGAAAACCTTTTTTCATACTGACTTAGTTGAAGGATATCCTGTCCTTCTGCTGCATTATTAATACTGCCAAACCACTGGAAAACTAATTGCAAATGCCAATTCACTTAGTGCTATCATTCGGCTCTACAGAATTTTCCATTTTAGCTACAGTGTGTGCAAAGTAGCAGACAAAATATATTTTACATGCAGGTCTCAACAGTCTTTGTTTATTTTGTGACAAAAGCCTGACCAGCATACTGTTCATGTTCCTATTCATTTGTAATTGGTTTCTTAGTGTGTTTAATACTTTTCAGAGAACGATTATTGTGAGCTGTCATACTTCTGGGATTAAAACTATGCTGGTGCTCCTTTTCAAGGTAGCTCTTGATTTTTTTCCACATCAGGTATACATAGCAAATTCCAGGGAAGAAAAAGCAACGTGACATTTCTGCTCCATAAAGCAGAAGTAAAATTTTGTAATGAAAGTTAACAAAGAAATATATCACTTGAAAATTAGAAAAACTTTTGTGTGGTCTTTTTTCTCTTTGCTTGTTTTGGGGAGATCTGTCCTTATTTTTTTTTTTTAAGAGGACAAAATCTGAAAGCTAGGTGCCTATTATGTAACCATGTGCAAGTATCTCTTTGACAGACTGTTTCCCAAAGTGTAGTCTGGATTACTCATGGACATAAACCCCATTATTGTATTTACAGATGTGGATGTATGTGCTGCTGTGAAAGTATGAATCTTCAAGCCTCTAACTTCTTTCATCTATCTCCACTACTTCCATCCTTTCCTATTTGCCACAACTCTTCTACTAAAATAATAAAAATATCTTAGGAATGGGTTTCTAGACAGCAAAATATTTTGAGAAAACAATACTGAAATAACAGCTGTAAAAGAGTTACTATAGAATATTTGAAAATGAATGCAATATTCATGGAGTTACAACCAGATACCCCCGAATTCCACCTTTCTCCTAGGAAGAAACTGCATTTCCTCAGGTTCACAGCTCTTGGGCTCTTCCAGAGAACATTACCGATTATGGAATTTGCTTTATTCTTCCACAGCTTCTCACACAGCAGATCAAGTTCAAAGCCCTGCCAGCAAAAGCTCTCCATTCTGACTGTTTCTTACTGTCGTTTGAAATGAAAAAGCATGAAATACATGGTTAGAAGCTTGCCATTCTAAGCAAAGAAAATACCAAACTGGCAAAACATGTTTGCTCTCTTGTTCCAAAGTGAACACCACCAGAGGGCTGCATTCAATCTCCCTTTCTGAAATTCCCATTTCTCAGTATTTAGTTACGCAATCTGAATGCCTGACACTTTCCTCCTGTGTTACTTTGAAAAGAAGCAGTGCCCTGTGAGGCTGTTTCACTTGTAGATCAGGACAGGGCAGCCTGATAGCAAATGCTTGAACAGTTTCCAAGCAATGTGTACCCACAATTGAGTTCCTCACCCAGCTCAGAGGCAGCAATGGGCCTCCACCAAGAGGCCAGTGAAACTCATTCTGAACAACAATCTCTTCAGTTTGGGTGTAAAGCAGCCCTGGTCTGCCCATGGCACTTTCAGTCAGCTGAGAGGGAGTGGTAAAATAAACTCATTTTGCTTGTAAAAAATCATAGGGTATATATCCCTATGCATAAATTCACAAAAGCCAAGTAAGACTTGTTTTCTGTAATTGTGTTAATGGGGTTTTTACTATATGATCCTCATCCTAGACAGTTTGCCAAGAAAGATGGAAATCAGCCACCAAAACTCCCCTATATACATACACACAGTTCTGTATGTACACAATATACCACACCTTACAGGAAAAATCCCCATTTAAGTCACAGGCACATTATATTCTATCAACGTTTTGGCTGTTCAGTTTTAATGAATTCTGTGCTGTCCACTACTGTTCAAACAAGAAGACATGAAGAAGAATATGCTGCTGGTTGATTACATGTGCCAGAATACAGAAAGGCACAAGACTGAAAGTCAAGAGAATTTATCCCTTCAAGGAGGAGAATAATCCTTTGAAAATGTTCTATCCTAATGTACAACACTGCTATTATAAATCAGAAATTATGTATATATTTGAACATTGAGTGTATGCTTACGTGTGTGTCTCAGTGTGTAATGTCAACTGAATTTGTCAGCACCACAGGTAGCATAAATCCTGATGAATCTCCCCAGCCTCTGTGGTTTGGAATGTATTATTAACAGGTTTATTAAATATTTGCAATGCTGTGGGCATGCAGAGTGCACTGTTTGAGACATCTGTGGCTTAACTGCTACCTATTTCAACAAAGCTTATACACCAGTGAGATGGGTGTTTCAGACACACCAAAACAAAACACCTGCCTCAAAAAGACACAGGCCTCACAGGCAGGGTTGTGAGCAATGGGGAGGAAAGAAGGAGCCACAGAGCTGCTGAGCATATGTTTCATTTAATTCTCTGATACAAGCTACAAGAGCAGGCATGCAAAGGGCTCATAAAGGATGGCAGGGAGCTTTCAGGTCTGTTGGTAGGAATGATTTTTGGATAAGTGAAGGCAGAAGTCGACTGGTTAAATCACAATGGTGCTGCTGACAGGATGAACCTGCAGAGCACTTAGACAAAGAATCCTTTTGAGGGATGATTTTTCAAAAGCATCCAAGCAAATTTAAAAAAGCACTAATTCTTATAGGATCTTAAATGGGACTTATGTCCCTAAGGTCTGCTCTCTGTGTTTGGCTTTTAAATGCCAGCACCCATAGCAACTTCCAGGCAATGCAAACATGCCATTGCTCACAAATTCCAAAGTCTCAGAAGCATTTTGAAAATGCCTCTCTTCTTTTTATTTATTGTGCATAGTCTTCTTTTCTCCTAATAGATGTCCTTACTATCTGCCATTCCAGAATCCATCAGGTCAGGCTGGCTCCTTTCAGAGCAGTGCAGTCAAGGACTGGTGATCAGGAGAAGCCCTGCTCAGGTCCGTGCTTCTGGAATTATTTTATAATCATCAAGAGCATTTATTTTTTATTGTTAGACTGCAAGGGCAACAATGACTATTTTGCAAACAAAATGACAGTTTTGTGTAAGTCTAAGTATAGATGATAGGCATTTCAGAGATGTTTTATTTTAAGATATTATTTGTTTTTAATGGTATGAAATAGAGAGATTACTGACTTGAATGTATATTAAAAGAGTTCTCCAGCTGTTAACTGGTCACCATTCTACAAATAAATGAATTTATGGGAAAATATATTCAAACCCTACAGCTGTAATATACTTCATTACAACACTAAATACATGTTGCACTTCAAATTACTGGTATGGCACACAGGCAGTAAAGAGAAACCCTTCCTATATCCCACCAGCATTTACTGAGAACACAGAGAGCTGAGACCTTATTTCCTGCCCTCCAAAATCCTGCAGTTCAGAAAAAGGTTGACAAAATAAGTCCCAAAGATAGGAATATTTCAGATTACATATAAAGTGATGAATGAGGTGTAGAGTTGAATTTATGCTGAAGTTTATGTTTTGATAAAAATCTATTTTAAAAAGCACTTATGCTCTACTACAATTTTTCCCAAGCTCCTCTGCCCTCTGATGTTTTTCGTTTTTCAGCATCAGTCCCATAGCAACATCCAGGATTCACGGCTGTGGCACTGCTCACAACATCTCTGGAGCACAGCCTTGCAAACGATTGCTAAACTCAGGGATCTGAGTCAGCTCGGAAAAGTCTGATGCTGGGCTCATTTTTTATATCCTGAGAATAGTGGCAGGGGACTGGGAGGAGGGCAAAGGGAAGGAGAGCTGAAGCTGCAACAGCAGAAAGGAATGAAAGAAACAAACTACTTAAGGCTTAATGATACATAAGCAGCATATTTTGCAAGTAGATGAGATTGAAAGTTTTACTGCTTTCTTATAGATTTGGAGGCTATATCTGAACAGTTTGAGGATTCCAACATTTCCAGTAACTGAAATGATACTCCATGGACCTTCTCCCCTGCCAGTAATTACTCATACAGAAAAGTGGTTATCAGGAATACACAAAACACATTTGCAGCAACCTTAATGCAGCTGGAAATAAAAACAGCTAGCATCTGCAAAAAGTGGAAGAGTGGAGAATCCAAAAAACATGCCTGAGAATCTCCTGTACAATAGGAGTCTTGATTTGGGATTAGTCTATTCAGCCTGTAGATGCTGCTATTTTTCTAATAAAACACATCAGGAAACATCATCTCCTAACGGAAACTAAAGCAGTTTAAAAAAAAGAACAAGAGGGTATGGAAAAAGTATGTTTAGGTCCCTCTCTACTCAAGACTGCTTGAAGCAATTATCTGCCTTACTAATAAACAGAGCTGAGAAATGGGTAAGCTGTGTAAAGCATCTGGTAATAGCATGTGAAACAAATTGATGCCAATACTATTCCTCTGTTTATAGGAATTAATTTCAACTTCACCAATAATTAAATATGCTACCAATCAAACCAACATCACCTGCAAATTCTTGGATTATTGGCTAACAAGAATGAGCAGTAATTAATGAACTTGTACTTTACCTCACGCTCACCTATTGTCTGTGGTAAGTCTTTAAAAACAACCATAAAGTTCAGTATTTAAAACACTCAAACTGATGAGCGACCTTTCAAAACACACATCCAGAGAGATGCTGACCCAGTCTAGACCAGAAGATACACCTTATTACTCACACTCCTGGTCCACGATCTAGTCAAAGCACATTAACTACTAGAAAAACCTTTCATAAAAAAACATCTTCAAGAGGAGATAAACATTAGATTAAAATCAAAGGGCAAGAACATTTTCATAATTTTGAAAAAAATAATTCTAGTTTTTCCTGAAAAATAATTTTTCCTGAACTCATCTGTGGCCACGCTTTGTTTTTACATATGCAATCTGATGAGCTAACATCGTTCCAGGCCTCCAGTTGAAGCAATTAAAAAAGTCCACACTCGCCAAACATTACCACATCGTTACCACAGATACTGTGTATTCTGAGTCAAGGGAAAACAGTGGAAAACTCTAATACCACTGTGGGGTAACTGCTGGCAAATGACAACTTTCTTGTATGGTTACCACTGCAACTATTAATAACCTGTGAGGAGGTGAATGGAAAATGATCCACTGCATGGTGTATCTGCTTGTCACAAGCCATGACTCACACGTGAGAGACTGCAAGGGAATTACTGCAGTAGGTGGACGTTGATAGGCTCCAGAATGTAAAACTTGAAATATTTCCGATGAATATCACAGATGTGTGGTGACACAAACAGCTCCATGTCACCCTGCAAACATCAAATGGGCAGTGATTCTTACACCATAAACCCTCCAGTGAAAGGCTGTGCTCCCTTCTCAATAGCTGTGGGGGGTAGAAAGAGAAAAGGATGGGGACTGACAGAAAAGAGTGGTCAGAAAAAAGCAAATCTTTCCCAGGAGGACTGAAACAATGGACTGTTTTCCACAGAGGTGGGGTGAGCAGTGTAGAATGTTGCTTCAGTAAGACGTGAAACAAGAGAAACAGAAACTTCAATGTGTACCAAAGGCCAGAAAATATCTCACAGAAAGCTGGTGCTCATTCTGAGAAGTACATCACAGCCAACACACGCAGATGTCTGCAAGACATGGTAATCATCAGCGGTTAACATGATTCTGGAAAAAGTTGAGCTGCCCTTTCCCATGTTCCAGACTACAGAGACAACTGTCAGCATTTGCAATAAAGCACAACAGCCTGCATCCGATTTTCTGCTTTGCTGAATTTCACAGACATGCCCAGTGATAAAAGCATGCTTTTGAACAAGGTCTCTGCTTTTCTTTTTTTTTTTAATAACTAATGTTATGAATTTTTTACTGACACACAAAAGGCATAAAAAGCATGCAAGCTTCAATTTACATACTGATATTTCTGTATCAAAGGCTATGCTGTTTAATGCACAGGATTCAATTCTCACAAAAGCAGAAGATCAATTACAACAGTCAGTGAAGCTCTAATACTGCATTTTCAGCTAAAAACTTGCTCAAAGCTCTTTCACAATAGCCCAGTAATTTCAGAGTATCAGTCTACTTAGTAACATGACTCTGCGAGGAACACATGCACAGAGGAAAAAGAAATCGTGAAGAAAGAATTTCCTTGCATTAAGGAATGATGGTTTAGAGCTGCTGTTTAATCTCTGCAGATCCGAGGGACATACGGGTGAAATTAGTTGATTGAGGACCCAAAGCTAAGGCTGAAGTGGACACTTATGTTTTCCTATTTCAAAAACAGACTGGTTTTAGTTTACACAACCGAGCAACCAGCACAAACAGGCAAGAGCTGCTCTGAGAGATGACAGTGCTGGTCAGTGTGCAAGCTCTGGCCTCTCCAAAACCCACAGAAATTTTGGCAGTGGCCCAACATACAATTCTAGGAGTCAGAAATCTGCTCATTCACAAAGAGGGAGGCTAAATTTTTTTGAAACAACAAATCCAACCTTTTCTGTCATTTGATGTGGGGCCTTTCTATGCCCTGTACCTTTGTTACACACAAGACAAATTATGCACGAGCCTGGAAACTGCTGCAGTCCTGCTATAGTTCTGTTTGAGCACATAAAACCTCTGCAGGTAATTCAGCAGAGACCCTGTGGGTCTGTGATTGAGACCCACATGCCTCACCCAATATATATGTGAGGAGGAAAGAAACAATGTAATCAAAATAAAAAGCAGTTTATTTAATATGTGCATTTATTCATTCACACACCCCACTTACCATAGCCTGAACATTTCAATGAATAGACCTGATTTTCACAGTTGCATCAATTTTCACTTTAAAAAGCGTAACACACATAGAAATTGGTATTACTTTGATTTATGTTTGGAAGAACAAATGGCGCCTGTCTTGCAAGCTGTAAGGTGCTTTGGACATAAGTGTCATCAGCACCAGAAGACAAGCCCTTGGCAGTCTCCTGGTAGCATTTCTCACTGACATTTCATCAACTCATACAAGCAACCTCCTGCCTCTCTTTCAAAGTCAGAGTAAGAAAAAAGCTCTGGAAGCTCATCAACTCTGGCTACTTCAAGCTGAAGGGTTTCATTAATAAATACTTCTGGTGCACAGCAAGGATGTGCAGGCATTGCTCACAAAGACCTGCTGCCAAATCCTGGCTACTTCACACCTCAGCAAATGGGAGCCAAACCATGTGTCAGCTTTCAGGAACTGTTAATCATCACCTCCAATTGACTGCCTTCTACATTGATCTGCAAATCATAAACTGTCTCCCTACATTATTAGATCAAAAGTGCCATGTAAGCAAATTGCACCAGAACCCAAATAAATGCCATGAAGAATTCACTACATAAATACACATATCTGGATACTCTAACTCCTAGAAATCTGAATCTACACTACTACTGAATCTACATAATAGTCACTAAACATCCCAGGATTAAAACATTTACATAGTTTTATATAGAGATAACCAGGACTCAACATCTAAAGAAAACTTTCCTGCCCTAGCAATGAATCAGTTTGGAATACCTGCACGTAATTACTGAAGCAACTGTAAAGCCCAGGTATGAACATTAGAAGACAGAGACTAGTTTCAACTGTGTGTGTATAAACATTAATTTTAGGGCAAAACTATCAATTCTGAACCAATCATGGAAAAGGGCTGAGAATCACAGTTTCTTTCCATCAGTAAGGATTTGCAATGAAGGCAAGCATGTTAAATTTGTATCTTTGTTTATTTTGGGATGCTGCAGTTGGCAGATGTTATCTGCAATATTTTTTTCAGTTGGCTAATTATGAACCAGAAATAAATTCAAAGCTGAAATACTATATAATATAATAAGACAACTAATTCTGACTAGCCATTATACTGTACAACCAGTAAAATATAAACTCCATAATGGGAACATCCATTCCAATGTATCCAGCTATTAAAGACTGTTGATGGCTATAGAGGAAGTGTCAAAAAGAGGTCAGTTTAAATTTAATGTTGGCAGAAATTATTCTCTACAAAAGCATGAATAATCTTCTAATGATGCTTTAAAGCATTAGCTCTGTCTTAACACTTACTGTTTATTTAGTCCTGAGAAAATGCTTAAAAGCCATGAAGCAATTTTAAGAAAACATTCGTAAACAGCTATTTTCTCTTGACAGGCTATTTGGCTACAATTACAGATATTATGCCAAGATAATATATGTAATTCAATGAATCCAGACAATATTGAATCAAATCAAACCAGAATTATTTTCCATCACTTTGAAACTGAGCATTCAAGTCAGCTGAACTTTCAATGTCATTTGACACTTCAGAAAAAACTTTATAAAATACAAACAGGTCTGAAAACCTGTATGTCATTTCTGAGTAACCTCCTGACCTCTTATAGAAGGATCTCACAAACTGGATCTTCAAGAACATTATATAAACCACAAATGTTTTCTTTGTTCTAATTCTTCAAATTAACTTTGTTAAAGGCATGATTTTATAAAAGTCTTATTTAAATTCTTTCACACTTTCAAAGTCCCACATTTTGTAAAAGGAGATGAGCTACCTCAACCCAAGTTCTGCCAAAAATAACTCCATACATAACATCTACTCTAAATTTCAGGCTTAAAAAAAAAAAGGATTAAATACGATTTTAGGAGATGGTTAAAGAGAGGGTTGAATTAAAAAAAGTAATAACCAACCCTCATTTTGGAGCCTGAAATTCACTTTCTGTTGCTCACTCACATGTTCTTACCCTGTCTTTTAAAAAAAACTCACCTTTGTTCCCCAAAAATATGCAGCAAAATTCTCTAGTAGTTTTTTACCAGGTGCTAATTGAAATCAGGATTCCTTACAGCTCAGACAAGACAAATGATTCACTTGATCAAGTGAACAGAACTAGAGAGAAGCAAATCACCTATTTTATTTCTCTTAGCTGTCCATCAATAGTAAACCAACCACATATTTCTTGCTTGAAAACTAGCAACAGCTGCAGTCCCTATTCTCCTGAGTACATATATTATTAATTATATATCTAAAGCATGTTCATAGTCTGTGCTTACTCTTGGGTGATTCTATGGTTTCCATGAATGAGAAAACAATAATATGATCCATTCAAAAATAAAATAGTATTTTCACTGTTTTGGCACCTGAGCATAATGAAAGGAAAAAACAGTCAGCTTCTATGTGGGTTTCTGTTTAGAAGAGTCAGCTTAGGGGGGGAAGAGCCACCACTTAGAGAAGAACCAGAATGGGCAAAGAAAAGGTATGACTCAAAGCCAAGGAGATGTATTACCCAAACAATTTTTATTGCTTTTTGGTGGACGTCATATAGATCTTTTTTTCTTAGCTCCCATAATCTCAGCAGTGACTTTGAAACCATCATAGCAGCATCTATGGGGCAAAGAGACCAAGCAGTTGAAATAATGATCATATAAGAGGGAGAAGCCAGGCATGGGAGTTTGAGTGCTTTTTGCCACCTATGGAAAGCAAAAAACAGATAACTGCTTGGTTTATGCTTGTAGGGTGCAGATAGTGATTCCTTCATGAATAAACTCCTTTGGGCAGATACAGGCAAAATTTTATTGAAGGTTATTTTCACCTGAATCTTCACTTCTCATTTAAAAGGGTCACTAATAGTTATTTTTACATAATAACAGGTAATTTTTTCATGCTACAGCTTGTGATGCATATTAATCAGGCTTCTTGCCAAATTAAATTAGTTTCTTCAATGTATGAAAAGCAGTTAAAGTTCTAATGACATTTTTCCCCTCTTTCCATCAACCTATTTTTGGAGCAAAATAATGTACTCAGGCCTGAAGAAAAGACACTTGAGCCTCAGGAATGGAAAACAGCCACAAGCCAAAATGTATTCACAGGAGAGCTATAGGGCAATAAGGTTGTCATCTATGCACAAAAATACTTTCAAAGACATAAACATGATATTAAAATCTCCACCACTCCCTCTTGCATTTTAAAGTCTCACACACACTGTTTTGTGTCTGCAGTTATGAGGAGTAAAAAAAGAAAATAAATCTGTTATTATGATTATTACTATGATTGTAGCATGAAGACAGTTCAGAAATAGGGACTCAGGTTAACACTATACCCCTTGACAGTCCTGGTTTTTATTTATTACTGCTAGTATCAGAAATTAGGATTGTAAAAAAAGGCATTCTATCAGTTTAAGTTATAACTCAAACCAGAGCTGCACAATAACACCAGGTACCAACTGGGCCATCTGCATCTGAATATCAACCTTGATATCTATATTGTACACCTGAAAAGATAGAGATAGATATAGATTTGCACATCTATATAATATACTGAAGTATTTTAAAGTCCAGCAACTACAGTTGGGTTGTATATACATATAAAAAACCCCAAAACTCTTCAACACAAACAGTCCCCATTTTGCACACTTGGAAGCAGTTGAAAACCAATTCTTGAATTAACAAGTAATAACCAAGTACTTTAAAATGCTACTTGAACTACCTTCTCACACATAATTTACTACATAATAGAATGCAGTAATAATATATATAGCTTATGATGCCTATCAAAGTACCCAATATCCAGTAAATTCAACACGAAAGGGATATTAATATTTCACACAATATTTGCCTGCCTTAAATAAAAAGGAGATGTAAAACCACTTCAAAGGCTGGACTGTTATTGTTTTTTCCCCAGCTTTCTACTGCATAAAATCAGTTAATCAGCCTCAAATATTTTTCTTTTTATAACCCAACAGCCTAATTTGCAAAGATTGCTCATAGAGCAATGGAAGAGAAAAGCATTTTTATAAAATTAGAAAATTACTGTAAACCACAAAGCTTGTTCCTGCAGCAAATACAGACATTTTTTAAAGTTATTAATATTTTGAGTGGAAAACATTTCTTTAACTGAAAATTTATTCCAGGTTTGAAATACTGTTATGCACTATGTCAACTTAATGCTGTGAAGTTTTAAGTAAAGCAAGCTTTTGAAATTGTGTATGTGGCAAATTTTTTTACTGCAGCAAATTGAGCAATAAACATTCAAGAGAGGTAAAAATATAAGGTGTCCAGTTCTGAATGTGCAATACTAATAGGGTCAAATAGATACATAAGATTGTCCAGCTGGTCAAAATTCTGAAGTGCTTGCAGTGATTTTAGGGTATCTGTTTAGGAGGAAGCAGGTAAAATGCAAGCCAGGTCTGCTTTGAAAATCCGAGCAAAGATTCCAGCTAGTAAAAAAAAACTACCAGCAGACCCCTATTCTTTCTAATAATCTCAAACTTCTTATTTTGGCAGTCAAAATAACCAGCATGTGTTAAAGATCTACAATTACTTTTCCCTGAAGAACCAGCCTATGAAAAAGTCACTTCATATTTACTGTACATGTTCATTTTCTTCAACCATATATCTTGCAAATATTCACTCATCTGTACCATTTAAAGGTTTTACATCCTGATGGCCTCAAACCTCATCAAAACATTCATTCCCAAAACAACTCCAGACATCTCAATGTAACAATCACATCTTCATACTCTGTTCTCCTGATAAAAGGGACTCAACCCGGACCCCTAGATTAATACTGGGATGGAAAACCACTTCTGGATAAAAAGCAAGTATCACACATTCTCTTGCCCACCACCCTGCCAAGCAGCACAATTTTTATTTCACACAACTTCTCTGAGTCGCCATCACCCAAAACATCTGGCAGCGATGGGCAGCTGACTTGCTGCATTTCCATGCTGCTGTGCAGTCCTGCCCACTTAACGTAACAATTCATTTACCCAGCTCTCAGACTTAAACCCAGAAGCCTTTTCAGAGAGGGCAGTGACATACATGCCTGTGTGTTCAGTGTCAACCATCCACATGGGGTTGAGGATGGTACAGGCTGAACTTCCTTGGGATTTTTTCCACTAGTTTTCTGAGATAAGACCACTAGACAAGCTAAAATATTGAAAACAAAACAACACAAAAGTTGCTTTCATTCCCTGCATACCTCCTGATAATATCAGTGTCTGTTATCAACTCTCTCAAATCTCTCCATGTTACAATCATTTTAAAGGAAAAACAAGGACAGAGCAGGATTACCTTCCCTTAGACGCTCGACCACAAAGGTGAACCCCGTTGTCCGCGGGTGTAAGACGTACTCGTATTTTCTAAGTCCATTCTTCTCAGCAAATTCATGACTGCGGGCTTTGGTATTGGCTGAGGAGAGAAGGAGAAGCACCTCTTTGTGTTACTGTGCAAGCAGACCATGGATGAAATGGAATGATTACACGACAGGAACGGTACAACAGCAGCTCACACAGTACGGATGTGAAGGCAGACACAAGTGTGCTTTCAGTTGGCCATACCATGGTATGAGGAAGAGCCACGTGGATTGCAAGAAAAGCCTTTTTACCCTCTCATTTCATTTTAGCAAATCATCAGCAAATATTTCATACTTATCAAATGCAATCTGAAATTTATAAATTAATAGTCTGTTAATAGTTCTCTGTACACTTCGATACCCATTCTACAGTAAAATATATTAATTGGCTCAATTGTGTTTTGGGGTTTTTTTCAGCTCAAAGGCACAACATACAGTAATGCAGACATGATGTTATGAACAGAAATACCTTGAAGTCAGTGTTCAACCACATTAAACTTATTTCAGAAAGAAAACATTAAAAAGAGGAGAGCAGTTAATCTAATACGTTAAAATGGTATTTTACCATTATGAACTCGCCACGTTTTATTCATCAACCTGTGCTGCACATATCTACCCCATTTTAGCTTTTTGGCCAAGCACCTCAGTGCCACAACACATGCCTGCCACCGTACACAGAGTACATGCAAGGCAGCTGGAAAGGACCGTGGCTAAACCCCATGGCAAACGTGTTTCAAACCTCTGGTAATCAAAAACCCCTCATGAGAAAACCAAAGGCTTTCCAGGGCTGTTGCTAAGAGAGACCACTAAGCAAGGAAGACATGGACACCAAAGCAAAAACTTCTGGAGACAGCTGGAGAGGAACCAGTTTGCTCTCCTGTGATGTGCTCTTCCAAGCAACAGTCAAATGGACTTTGCTGGCTACACTCAGCTCTTTACTGTGGGTCTTGCTGTGCCTCCCCTGGGGCCAAAAGGCAATGGACATATTCAGTGTTCCCTAGGCAACATAGCAAAAATCAATTTGATCAAATAACTTATTAAATAACTCATATTTATGAAGTTTTACAGGCGCTTAAAAGACAAAATCCCAGCAACAGATGTATGAAAAAAAATCACTGCTTAAGCAATCTATTTTTTTTAAAGCAGAAAAAAACCTTTTTTAAGGGTCCACAGTGAAGCTTGACAGAGATGGGAGATAAAGTAATAGAAAACATATTGCTGTTTAATCATTTAACAGAAGTGATACTTAGAGATAAGTCCTTCCTTTTACAATCCTCATAATTTTTTCCTGTAAAGGCACAATAGCACAAGTGAACAAATCAACAGCAGTGAGAAAATTCCTTTATGCTGTAATGCAACATTCCCCCACCTTTCTTTTTTCCCTAAGTTATATGACCACTTTATTTATCAAAAATGATGGTGCCTCTCCTAAAGGTTTGTCTGCCAGCTAATAAATGCTATAACATAGCACCGTACTAAATATTTTTTCCCTGTGACCTACTGTTTCCATGCCTAAGAGTGCTGCTTTTCATATGTGCAAGCCTTCAGATTCACTGCACAGATTTCCTGACCATGTGATTTGTTGGAAAGGAAAGCTGTTGCACAGTAGCCAAGCAAGTGATTCAGCAAAGAAGATCCAAAGACTTACTTCTTGCCAAATTGCCAAAACGTACAGAAACCTGAAAAATATTACAACTTTGAAAAGCATTGCTAAAATTACAGAATGTGTGAAATACTAAAATTACACTTGGCTATGTAACTTAAATTTATCTTCCCTTGGACATATACATTATGTCTTTAACCACATGGTCAGAGTATCTGTTTTTGTCTGCTCAACTACTACTCCATTCAATACTGCAAATGACTCTTCTGAATCAGCAAAGGGGGACTTGCCTTGCAGACTCCCATTGCAATGGCAAAACTTGCAAAGTGAGCCATGAGACAGACTTGGAATGGCTGAAGCGGCAGCAGTAATCTGGTAATTATTAAATGCTCCTCAAAAAAACCCAGGTTCTACCTCTTAGGTGCACCAGTATAAGGTCAAGAACTAAAACTATTTTCTAAGAAATTACACTGACGACCAAGTGTATTCCTATAAAAAATACCCAGGAGTTCCTTTCCAGATTCTGGGATGATGCAAGTAAAATGTTTTAAACTAATTTATCACAGAAGTTCTTAAGGTAATGTATTATTGTTTCCAAAGAACAGAAGTATCATCATCTTCATTTTCTGCATATCCAAGTTTGGGTTTCACTTCAAAAAATTTGCAATTTGCAAATCAAGTCAATCAAAGCTTTGAGACACAAGTGCCATATAAATATACATAATGTTAAACAGTCTGAAAAAAAAAATTCCAAGTTTTAAGCATCTCAAACTGCACACAGTTAATATGCACTCAGAAAAACTATCTCTGTGTGTCTGCTCACTAGCACTTTACTTCAGAGGGAGCATGAAAATGAACTCCTTGGTGTTTGCAAAACACTCCTACTTGCACCAAAGGATAACCAAGGAGTGAAAGGGCACTTATGTTCTCTGAGTAAAACCTATCTGATGCTGCAAGAAAAATCTGGGACCTCCAGTGCCCACTGCCTTGAAGTAATCATCTTCAAACTTCCCCTTAGAACTTGGAAAGAACTCATTGTAAACATCTGCAAAACATCTTCCAAATTTCCCTTTACTACACTGCCTTTCTGCAATGTGTGAACAGCTGGACATCGGCACACTGGCCAACACTGTTCAGCTATTTCCTGACATTTGTATGCCTGTCTTGCCTCTGGACTGTAAGTTTTATATAACAGAGACTGTTCCCCTCCCCTTTTGCATGACCCTAGTGTAATGGGATTTTACAACTAGAATAATGCTCCCAGCTAATACAACGATCATTGTCATCTGGAAAAATCATCTCTCTCTCCCCATCCTAACAACTATAAAGCCACAGGTCTTTGTGCATTAAATATTATTTATTATAGCAAGTCAGGAAGGTCAATGTGCTTTGATGATATACTGAAAGCAAGGGTAGGATAACCCTCCACCCTACAAAAAATGTAGAAATGATGCCCTTCCTCCCCCTCCTGTAATCTTGGCATTGGAAAGAAACCAGTTTCTTACTCTTTTATTACTTATGCCTAAATGCTCTGACTGCCATTTCATCCAATGTAAGGACCTTGGTGCCTGTTGCTGTTTGGGATCCTTGTGCCAGACACCAGTGCCCAAACTTCTGGGGGGGGGCAGATTCAGAGCAAATTCTGCTGTGCACAGAACCAGAGCCAACAAAAGGCAGAACATGCAATGCTCCCCATTCTATGAAACCCAGAGGTTGGAAAACCAGTCCAGGAAATCAGAAACCCATTTTTATGTCCTCTGCAACTTGAGGGAATTCACACAACAAATGCCTCTTTAAAATCCCTTAATCAATAGTCCAGGCTACACTGTCAGTGCTGCAAAACTTATGCAGATGTCTTACTGTTCCACAGGCTGGTTTATAACAGTCTTAGGTGGAATAATAAAAAAATGTGAAAGATGCCTAACAACTTCCTTAAAAAGAGGAAACATATGTTCTTTTCTTCCAAACTACCAACACAAATAGCATCAAGTAGCTCTTGAAAAAGGGCCTGGAAATGCACTTGGTTTGCCTCAGTCTCAAAAGGCCACTCACATCATTTGGTTGGCTACAGGTAATGTCCCCTATCACCAAACCCTCTGAAAAGCTGAGCAAGTGTTGCTTTCTAGGAACAAGTATTTTCTTTCTTACATGGTATTTAGGTGAAAGTACATTTACTCCCCAAGTTTTTGCACAGCAATTCCTATTAAGAGTATTTTAACCCACTGGTTCTATTTGCTGTTAAAGAATAAGGAGAAAAAGTTATTTTTATGGAAAGCTGCCAGTTTCTCAATTGAGGGAGATGTGAGGCATTTCCAGAGGTACTCCATGCTCTGTCTCCTCAGGTCTCACACCAACTTGCCTCTCCTCCCCCATCTCCTTCAGCTAATGCATGCAGCCTGTCAGAACATATTCTCTGCGGTGGTGAGAGGTACAACCATCCAGTTTATTTGAGTCTTTAGACACTTCTGTAGAGCAACTATCAAACTATACAAAAAATACAAGAATTTAAGGATTCTGCCCAAAACTTCTTTTATTTTTGTGGTCCTGTGCCACCTCTGGTAAATAAACATTTTTTCCCATTTTTCTCCAAATCTCATTTGCCTCACTCTAAAATTACTGGAAAAGCTCAAAGTCAGCACTTTCTAGAAGCACCACACTTCAAAATTTCATTTGAAGTAGCTGAAAGAAGAAATGATGCTAACCCATGTCCTTGATTTTTGAGTTACAGACTTTAAAGAAGTTAAATTGCTTTTGCTCCTGAAAAGCTATGCTTAAAATGAATGAATTTAATTTTTTGAGTAAAATAATATTTTTAGCTTGTGAGCTGAAATTTGATATTAAGTACTACCCTTTCCTTTAATTTCACTTGTGATAAAAGCATGCTGATAAAAACATGCATGTTCTTTTATGACTTCAAGTACTCTCAAATTATATTAGTGCCAGACAGTGAAAGAATAAATGAATACTCCAAAAGTCTCTCATACTAAATAAATAAATAAAATCCTCATTTATCAATTAGAGATTTGCATAGAAATTATAAACCTTCATTGGCTCACAGTTAATATTTTGAGAAAAAATGAAGCTATTTTTCTTACTTGTGCTACTTTCAAACTATTCCACATTAGAGCAACTCCTACCAGTGCTTCTTATCAATATTTTCTTTGTACTTCCAAAGCATATCACATTTACTAGCAAAGCTAAAAATCCAACTGCAGTTCATTGTTGCCTGCTGTCACCCACATCACATCATTCCTGCCAAAATCTGAACTTCAGCAAGCTTTCCTATTTGATTTTCAGTTGTTCCTCAAGGAAAAAAGCTCTGTGCAATCACACTCTGTCCACCTGTTTGTTCCCCTTAACTTTTGAAGCTATTGTCCCCTGCAAACAAAGTTTATCAGGGACAAGAGATTCAAAGATAATCCAGCCCAGCAGAAGCTTTAGAAAAAAACGGGTAAAGGGAAGCTTCTGAGAGTAGAGATGTGAATAAGGGAGAACCCAGGGCAGGGTCCATGGCTGTTGGTGTGCCAGGGCTCTCAGCACAGCATGCAGAGCCCGTCGGGTGACACAGGCACGGGCCAAGGGCAGCCTCTTGCCCAGGCAGGGCAAGAGCTTTGTGGAGGAAACGTCACACGGAAAGGAACACACGGAAAAGGAGCAGTTGGAGTGAAGAAAGGACCACGTACAGGGATGCACACACAAATCCAGAGCAAATGAGGCTTTACCAGGCACAGAGCAACACAGCAACCTTTTTTTTTTTTTTTTTTCTGTCATTGCTTTCTGAAGAATTGCTACAAACACTGTTGTAAGGAACATGAAGAGAAACAAAAGAACAGGCAATATGGTGGGTTGTATTCCAACTTTCCAGAAGCATGAGACTCATTCATGGTTGTTTTGTTTTCTTCAGGGCTTCAGAAAGTCTGGCCACAGGTTTACCTGCTGAGGGCTTCTTTTTAAGCAATTACAATAAAATACCTTTGAGCTTTAACCTTCAAGTACTCCAGAGTGAAAAGATGGCCAACCTATCAGAAATAAGTATACAATTATATAATTATTACCTCAGCCCCTACGCAATCCACTCTGCAAATACAATGTTCAGGGTTCATGACATTACTATTTCTAAAATTTATTTATGTAGCATCTTCCACAGCAAAGTACTTCACCACCTTAAATTCAGGCAGTAGCCCATATATAAATACAGTCTTATTTTACATTTCTTTGAAATCTCATTCTCGAACACCGTAAAACACTATAAAGAGGAGCAAATCTATCATGGTCACAGGGCCACTGAGAGGATAAAAAAAATGACAGCATCACAGAGCTGCACTGAAATTCTGCTATTCAGTGATGTAGAATGTTACTTTTCATTTTAAGCACCAGAGGAATTTTGTTTTCAGAAGTAATTAGCAGTTGTCATTTGGTCAGAAAAGAGTCACTGCCTCTATTTTTGCAAAATGTTTGCTAGAATTTTGAGCAACTGTTCAGAAAAAAACCACAGTTTATTTCTTATTCTAAAGGATGGAACATGAAGTTGCAACAGGTCCTAATATGACAATAACGCAACAGTTTTCTGAAAATAATTTCTTCAAAATGGTACATATATTATGTTCTACCATTCTCATATGGTATAAATTTACTGCTTGGACAGGATTAGCTAGTCAAGGGATTTTTTCCTGACTCCTACAGTATTTTAAAATGTATATTAAGCAATATTTCCTGTGAAGCAATCAAAGAGGGAGAGCTATTTACTTCAAGAGAAAAAAATCCCAGGGTTCTGTCCATCTCTATTCATCCCTTTCTGCATAAATGTAATGTCCAAGTGGCATTCAGTACTTGATGGCAATTTAAGAGTGGTAAACACAGGACAGTTTAACATGTCAGAAGCCAGTACAGCAGTGCCCTATTGTATTCCCTACCCATCACTCCATCCTCTCCACCATTCTGCTTCCTCCTGGGCTGCTCACACCCACCTGTGGTGGCCTCAGCACAACAGCACAGTTAGTGCATCTCCACTGGGCATTGTGAAGTTAAAGAGAACATGTTACACAGGTATTAAGAAGGGAAATCAGAAATCAGAATTATCTTACCAAAGGAAAAAAACTCTGTCAACAACCCATGTTCAAAAATTCAATTAGAGGGTTTTTTTATTAATTAAATAAAGAAACTTGTTCCCATGAGTTTCTCAGTGAATGGTATCAACAGCATATACCCAAGTTTAGCCTAAGTCATTTATATCAGTAACTACAGCACAGAGAAAACCCTGTATTTCCTTAAGCAGGTTTACATTCAGGTGGAAGCATCCTCACCACTGTCTTCTGAACTCTGCAGCACAAATGTTAACACACTGTGGCTGTCTCAGTCCTCAGCCAAATCTTTTTTAAAGCTGCAGTACAAAGCTTCCTCAATTCTTTAAAAATCTGTTGTCTCTCAGGAATATTAGATTCCTCTAGAGATTAGAAGGCATACATAATTTATGGAATAAATTCTAAACAGTCCAATTCTTTCAGATATCTTGAGATGGAAACAGCTGTTCAGAGAGTATGAGCGAACTAAGAAGGTGTTTTCCAACTCCATGAGTAAGATAAAGATTGTACCTTGTAATTTAGAGCTAGGAGGAGATAGTCCCTCATGAATTCAAAGAAAAAAAAAGTTTAAGTGAGATAATTTCACAGAATCATAAAATGGTTTGAGTTGGAAGGGACTTTAAAAATCATCTCGTTCCAACTCCTTGCCATTGGCAGGGACACCTTCCACTAGACCAGGTTGCTGAAAGCCCCATCCAGCCTGGCCTTGAACACTTCCAGGGATGGGGCATCCACAGCTTCTCTGGGCACCCTGTTCCAGTGCTTCACCACTCTTCTAGTGAAGAAAATTCCATCTTTCTTCCTAACTTTAGATACAAGAAAACCAATTCAACAAGAGGTATCATGTGAAGCAGTCCAAGAATGTTCAATGCATTTATCTTCTTTAAGGAAGGCTGATCAAGTGATGACAATTCCCTAGAATGTGACAGCATCTGAATACTACATACATACCAATTTTAAGCATATTTGGAATACAGAAGAAAAAACAGCACCATATGCTAGTTATTTTTATACCATGTCTAGTACTTACTGACGTGGCTTTGCAACAAAATACGATTTGAGAATATCTGCAATGGGAAGTATAGCAAAAATATTTTAAATAAGCTAAAAGTTAAAAGCTTAATTGCAATTGATTTTCTATTTAAAGAAAATGCTTATCAAATCAGGCATCATGCTGGAGGCATGAACCACCACAGAACATTCATACAATATTTGCTTTTATAGGCACTTGAGCTGTCCTCAACACTGATTAACAGCTTCCCAATGATGTCATAAGATACCTGTATTAAGGTAGATATTTGATTAAAAATTAATACTACAGTGTCAAACTCATTACATTTACTCCTATGATAATCTAAGCATTTGTTTTACAAAGATATTTCCCTTATAGAGGCAGATACAATCTGTTTACAGTGCTTACATGACCTAAGGAACAAATATCTCCATGTTGCCCTCTTAAAACATTAGGCAAGAAATCAAATAGAATCATTAGTCCTTTTCAATCACTCTTTCATAGGTAAGAAATCATTTTGTCACAGTAATTCAGGGTCTTGATACCTGCTTTTGCTAATGCACTATATGTTCAGTACTAATCAACCAAAAGCAGTGTCAATCATCAGACGCTTTGTAACCTAAGTTATTTCAGGAAGACTGGCAAAGTGTCCCAGTGGAACTACCTTTGTGCCTCTCACATGAATCAGCACATCATTTGATCGTTTACTATCATTTCTACTGCCCATGACAACCAGGTCTTGCTCCTGCCTTGGACTTTCTTAAACTCTTTCCATAAACAACAAAGAATTTCCATGTTGAACATTCTCTGAGAAGAGGACAAATGCAGCCTACCTGTGAGATCAGTTCCCTCTGGAAAGATGAGGAGTTGTAGTGGTTCACGAATGTCACAGAAATAATCCAGCATTTTTTCAAAGTGATTCTTGTCCTCTTCCCACTTTCTCTGAACAAAAACAAAGGCTGCAACCTGCATCGCCCAGCCTAAAGTTTAAAAAAATACATCATTAGCAACATTTCACTCTGATACTTTCCACAGTGTCTGTTATTCCAAAGAATTTTATAAATCATGTTAGACCCAATTTGCTGCCCACCTGTCCTCAACTCTGAGAATGCTTGATTACCTTGTAAAAAGAGTTCTGGATTGGTAAAAAAAAGGAGAAGGCATAAATGCATTCAAAACTCAAGTTACCAGACCAAAAATAAGGTCAATTCTGTCCTGAAACAAGGTTGTAACGAGGTGGGGGTTGATCTCTTCTCCCAAGTAACATGAACCAGGACAGGAGGAAATGGCTTTAAGTCGCACCAGGTTTAGATTGGATATTAGGAAAAATTTCTTCATCAAGAGAGTTGTCATGCTAGCCCTGGGAACAAGCTGCCCAGAGAAGTGTTTGTGTCACCCTCCCTGGGAGTATTTAAAAGCTGTGTAGATGTGCTGCTTAGGGATGTGCTCAGACTTGATAATCTTAAAGGTCTTTTCCAACATAAACAATGCCATGATTCTCTGAGGTGAAGCATTTAAAACCAGAAAGTATCTGTTCCTTGGAAGGCTTTATTACATACACCTCCTGATAATTTTCATTATTCATAGAAGAAAATACGAAGCTTTTCTTCACATTTGATTATAGAATAAAAAACCCCAAATTATATATATGTATTTGTTTGTATTAATACACACAAAGATTTGAAGCCTGGCATCAAACTGACAATGTAATGCAGTGAAGTAAGTGCAACTGCTGCTGAGCCTGCAGTTTAGGGGTCACACCCCATTATCTTCAGTAAGTATTCTTGGCTCTTTTTGGCACAAGTATATAGTGCACAGCATATCACATAATATTGCAAGTTCTGTCCATTAGCTCAGACAGCAGGATGAAAAACCAGGGCTTCAGCTCCACCATACGCCTGAGATGCTCCCTTCCTAAACAGGGCTCAGAAGAGCATGACATTGCCATGCCACTGCAGCTGGCAAGCTTGTAACTCATCAGAAAACCTGCAGAGAGATCCTGCACATCAAAGAGGAAACATCACAGCCGCCCATTCTCCTCTTTGCCCACCACCATTCTCAAAGCCTGTTTTTCCTTTGCTGGTGACTTACAGCATGTTATTCTCGCCCTTCATTTCAGCTCCTCTTTACAGGATTCCTTCATATTCTGTTCACAGCAGTATCTCATAAGGACCATATGCTAGAAAACTACTTATTAAAGTCACTCATTTTTCAATCAACTTTTTAAGTCAGTCAGCCTGGACAATATATTAACCTGCTTTCATTATCTCTTGTGTATTGGTTAGAAACATTAATTGTATTGTTAAAGATTTGTGACCTGTGTTATGGGGAAAGTACTTCTAATTTTTAAATCAGTTAAACAGATGGAACATGAATAACTAACATGCCATCTGCAATCTGGACCTAGTGCATCTCAGATATCCAGATAATCAATGATATTCAGATAACTGAATACTAGAAGTGGTTATATGACTTAAGAAAAGAAATGCCCAGAATGCAGTCTCAGCAAATCTTTTCATATTTGCATACTGTATTTGTGAAAAACCCTTTGGAAAGGAAACTCAACCTTGACCACAACATTTTATGTGCATTTATGCACCTATCACATTCCCACATCTGCAATATTAAGAAATGTCAGTACAGCTTTATTAACAGAGGCTAACCATGTTTAAACAAATTGTTTGCAGGAAAAAAAAAATAAAGGTATATTTTACAGTAACTTTAAAATAACTGATGTAATTTAACTATGCTATCTTTTGGCATGTATTAATCTCCTACTGTTCCAATACATGGCACAAAAATGGCACAGATACACTAGTATTTGAAAGTGAACTGATCAGGGCTTCATTGCCACACCAGTGTTATATAAAGAGGACATCTTTTCATACCAAATGGTGCCCAAGCATTTGCTTCCTCTAGAAGACTGGTGGAGACTGCACAAATCTGCATCAGGGGAAGTTCAGATTGGATATCAGGAAAAGGTTCTTCACTGAAAGGGTGGTCAGTCACCACAGCATCTCACCTGGCAGAGTTCAAAGAGCACCTGACTGATGCTCCTGATCATGGTTTTGCTTTAGGCAGTCCTTTGAGCAGCAGAGAGTCAGACTTAATGGTCCTTATGGGCCCCTCCCAACTTGAGATATTCTGCAATACTTCACCTGGTACCAAATTCATGAAAATGCACAATGCAAAGGAAAAAATCCCTCTGAGCAGAAACAGAGATGCCTTGAATCATACCATTTACAGATGCTCCACAGGACAGAGTGGAAAAATACAGAGATTAGGAAAGTTCTACTGTGGTTTCAGTGTTTTCCAATTGTTCTTAGCCCTCAGCCCAGACCTTTTGTATATTTTACGTACACAGGACATTACACCTAAGTTAGTATATGGAAACCTGTATTGTGTTAAGCCATTTTATTGTGTGGTATCACACATCAGGCCTAAATTATTCAGTTCTTGTGTTCTCATTGCAGCATAGTCTGCAGGCTGAAAGAATGGAAGCAAAAAGCAAAATAAACACTCACTTAAGGAAGCCTGCTGATACTTCCCAGGTCAGCAGCTCCTTAGGAGCGATTCTGGTCCATAACAAAGGGAATATGGAAAAAGCTGTCAGATCCTATCCTCTCTGCTACCCTTCTTCATGCAGCACAAGGCTTTAAATTATATCAAAACTTGCACATAAACTCACTCCAGCTATCATTCTTCAACAGCACTGCAAGCATCATATTATAAACACCTTTAGCTAGTAACAAAAGATGCTGCTTGGGTGACTTGTACTTTACCTGACTAAACTGCCTAAAGCAGAGGATAGAGTGCAGTAGTTTCCCATTCCTGCTCTAAGTGGCAATGTTACATATGGGCTATGAATAATTAAACAGAAGCAGTAATGTAATGACAGTACAATATCAGGGAGAAGGAGTGGGAAAGGAGTTGGGAGGCATCCAGTTTTTAAGATAAACAACAGGTTTGATTTTCTAACCTTTCCAATAAATAACATCCAGTGTTCTGGAAGAATGTGTCCATCTTTAAGTGTATATGTAATTAGATATAACAGTCCTGACTGTTCAAATAGGAGGAGATTATCTAACAGAGAGATGACTAAGAGTAAAGGACCCAGGTTTCCTCCCGACTAACCCCAGCACAGCAGGCTGGGCCAAGCCATTTTACCATCTATGCCAGTGGAAAAATTTCCACATTTGCTCATGCTTCAAGGCCTCCAGGCAACAAAACTGTGAATTCCTGATTTATATAAAGTCCTGGTTCATGCACCAGTGGGGACAGTGCCTGCTGTTCACTTGTCTCACCACCCCACCAGAGTCAAGTGGGAACGGAAACACCACTTTTCCCTGCCTTTGAGCAAAGCAAAAGCAGCTCTTGCTTTGATTTCCATTCCAGTGTGTCTGCATTGTGCTGCTGCAGAAACAACATGTTACAAGTCCAAGACATGATGTGGGAGCCAAATGGGAATGCATGGGAAAACAGGAGGAATTCAGTAAATCAATGGGCAGAATGAAAGTTTTTGCTAATCAGTAATATTTATGAAAAAGCAGCAGAAGGCAGTCCCTTCTAATGTGCAGCCTGCAGTAAGACTTGCTATTCAGCTTAGGTCAACATATTGTTCAACAAAATGAAACATATTTTGCTCTCTTTGCACAGCACTTCTGGTTGTCTAAAAGCTCCTGGACAACAGGAATATTCCTAGCAAAGGCAGCATTTACTTGACTGGGGAAAAATGGTTGCCTTTGGAGTTGTAGATTCTTAAGAAATCATTGATGACAAGAACACAGCAGAGAAATAGCAAAGCTAAAGAAACCATAACAATGCACATCCATTTCTTTGCTAAAATAATCTTATCGGAGCCGACATTTTGGATGACGAGCATTGCTTGGAAAGGAATACAAAAAGCATCACACTGCACAGCTCTTGTTCCAAATTGCCAAACAGCAGTGCAAAAACCTACCAGAGAGAACAGCTAGCCACACTGACCTTTAAATCAACTTTTCAGAGCTGAAAAAATAAACAAGCAGCTTAAAATCTCTAAGAACACAGACACAGTAATGATATGTATCCTATTAGGACGTAATTCTGCGCAGAAAAAAAAAAAAACGCTTGCACAAAAAGAAAAGCCTGCTATTGAAATAGAGAGATGTGCTGTACATCAGAATTTCCTTACTGCCTTGGGGAAAAAGAGAACTACAGCTTATGCAGGTCGAGAATTTGCAGCATTGTATTAAAAATGATAGCTTCAAGTCTAAAGCTTTTTAAATTCTAAGACCCTGCACTTCTATTTTCCACACCCCAAAATCCTTTAGAAGAAAACAATACCCAAGGCTGAAATTTCCTTAAGTGTGTTTTCATTGCAAAGGTAATGAGTTGTGCAAAAAAAAAGTCTTTGTTTGGCTTTGTATCACAATTTTATGTACATAACCTCAGAAATTAGATATCCCCCAAAATGTCACATCTCAAAGAGAGATATTATGGCTGATACTGAAAGCAAACATACACACACACACCTCAAGAAAATAGTATCTATGTATGTTACTGGTAGCAATGCAACAAAACAATTAATAATACTAAGCCCCCTGTAAACAAATTCAATAAATGATTCAAAATTACAGAAACAAGTAGGAAGGTAAAAGGCCTAACTATGGGGTTTGTTATTATATTCGTTCATCCTCTCTCTTTTCTACAACTGGATTACTCACTGTTTTTTCATAGCACTATCTTGATCAAAAAATAAAAGCCTTATTTAGTGTGCCTGTATTCAGCAGGGGTCTGGTCCTGATCAGGGCTTTTGAGGCATCAGGGAACCAGACATCCAGGCTCAACAAAGTAAATCACTTGGAAGCTCATGATCCCACTGTACACAAATAATTGGGCCCATTAACAGTTTGTTACTCCAAGTGTTTTGCTGCATAAAATTACCACAAGGCAACAAGTAGGCAGTCCTGAATGTCCATATTTCAAAGATCTGTGGGTACTGAAAAGATGTTGGCACATAGAAAATCACACAGGAACCCAGGGCGTAAGGTTACGGTGCATATACACTGCTGAGTTTCAATCAGTATAGACTCATAAACACATTTCTGCAAATTCAATTAGAATTGGGCATTTTGCTGTTGTTCCTATTTCCTAGATAGTTTTATGTCTAAAAGCCCAAAGCAAATTAATTTTTTTTTAATATTTAATGTAATGGTTTGAGAGCAGAAACTAGGAAAATAAAGAAAAAAATCCTTCTTGAAACAATCTTGTAAAGTACAATCTCTGCTTCTGGCAAGTTTTCTTTAACCATGCTTGTTTCCAACAATTTAGTTAATAGGAGTATAATGAATTGAATGATTACTATCTGATTGGGTGAATTCTTTAAGCAAATTATAAGATAAACTAAGAGATAAAATTTACAAATACGAAGTCACAACAGTGCTCCTGGTCTTATAGTGAATCATCTGATTCAGTCTATTGTTAATTTGATTCAATCTGTGAGGTGTCCATTTAAAAACCACCACGCTTTTGGTATTGCCTTGCCCCAACAGATTCTGAACATTAATCTACATCTGTTTTAAAATTATTTTTATGGTCATGTCCAGTTTATGTTCCGATTATGTATTTCATATATATATACATCCATATGTAGTCTACTATGCATTCTACAGGATATCATCTTTTTCAATGTATGTGGAACCTAACCAATGTTTTTTTTCTTACTAAAACAATTAAAAAACAGCAATGTTAGAAACACAGATTTTCAAGGTAAATGAAAAAAACCAAAAATATTCTGGTCCTGCTCTGATTAGTTAGTTTTATCTTTGGCTTCCCCATAGTTCTCATGCATTTATTTCAGTACCAAATTATTCTAAATTTTATGTTCATTTACGTCACATTAACACTTCCTGCATTTCCTTTGCTCTGCTTCATTCTCTTGTGGAAGAACATGGGATGTGCCAGTACAAACCCCTGCTTTAGCTGACTGTTTACTTAGAGCACAATTAGAAGCTTCTTCAAACGAGATTTGCAGTACAAGATTTCCTTCTCAGGGCAGGAACACTGTTGTCAACAAGCTAGTCAGACACAGTGGCCTATGTCTCACCAGTGAGAATATAACTGTGGAACCTTCTAGAAAGAATATTCCATTGAAGAATTGGTATCTCTCAGCCAAGCAACACACAGAGAGCACATGAAAGCATGTGGGAAAAACTCATTACAGTAGCAGCAAGATATGTGTGTATATAAAGCACCCAGAGATATATCATCTTCTTGGAAAATACTCTTTCAATATTCAGTGCCTTAATCATGGTTCAGAAGGATGTTATTTGGGCACTTCATATTTGAAAATTCATTTCATTTCCTAAATTATGCCATTTTTATAGAATATGGACAATTAGATGATTAACTCTACCATTATATTAGTGCTACTTACAAAACGCTATAAATGTCATTACGGACTATTAAACCCCTTCAGTTACAGTATGCATCTTAAATTTTCTTTTGAATTTTATTTGATTTGATGCACTGTGTAAAATCAGAATAACAGAACGTAACATCACTCAAAAGTAAAGCGAACTAAAGCAAAGGCTCTGGGATGGCTGGAAAGTAGCTTTTTCTAATGCATTTTAAAAATACATCAATACAGTGAAACAGCACACAAAAACCTAAATATTAAAAAAGATGAGTCTTTGCCCAATACGTATCTGGAGAAAAGCCCCACGTCACTCCAAAATCTCCAAAGACATGAAGAAAAAAACCTGCAGTTGTGACACTGTGAGGAAGAACAAGAGGCTCTACCACACAGTGTGAGACTCTCCCATAGATGTGTCATCCAAACTGCCAGTCAGGAATGGAGAGGAGTTGTTCTACAACAAAATACCTCTTCCAAAGGCCTGCATCCTCTTCAGATGCTTCATCTCCTCCATGAAAGGAACCCAGTCTCAAGAGCTGAGCTGTACAGAGGCTGCACAACCCACAGATAACAGCAAAGGAATGCAAGTTGGGAAAACATGCCAACTTAATTCTGCTCTTATTTGTTCTGTGAGCTTGGACAAAACAACCTCGCCCTCCATCACTTACTGTCTGTACAATGGGGAGAATGAAAGAAGGTAGCATCTGATCTCACACTTCTAATGTGCATTTTGGGGAGGGAAAGAGGTAAAGAACAAATGGAGTCATTATACAGAAAGGATAAAAAAAGTTTAATGGAATGCAGGCTTGTTGGCTTTGGTTGTGGGATTTTTCTTTTCCTGACAGAGGTGGGAGAAACCTATTACGCCTTTCCTGGATAGGACAAGCTGGGAAACAGGCCCCTAAGATTTGCTTCCCTACAAAAGAAAAAATAAAAACATATACGTTATAGCCAACTTAAGCTGCATTTCTGCTGCAAAGTAATAATCCTCATTCATGCTTAGAACTTCAAGAGAGCCTTCACCAGGAATAACTGGTAGAATAACAATTGTACTTGCCATCGGAGAGCATGCTTTTCAGCTTCTACTTTCAAAATCATGTAGGATAACAACTCCATGGTAATTAAGTCTAGCAGCTCCTAATTGAATTGCTAGAAGACAAAACATCACAGCTCCTCAAAACTCTCAGCCTATTTTAATGTAAGATACTTCACACAGGAACTATACTAGAAAGTTCAGTAGGCTACAGTTTTAATTTTTTAAACTAATAAGCTCCAATGGTAGGAATTTTAATGCAAATCCAGCTACAGATTTGCTTTTGCCCAAGCAAAGAAGCTTTATGCTGAAGCATTTCCATCCCTACCTATGGAAGTAGCTGTGGCAGCACAAACACTTCCATGCCAATATAAATGTGTACAGATCCTGCACAGAGTGCTGCTTTAGCTATACTCCAATCGAGTTAAGTGTTAAAATTTTCTAGGCTTAGTGACAACAACATTTTACTTCATGGTAGCTGATCCATCATAGCTGTCGGTGTGCATGCTCTTAGCCTGTGGCAAAGACAGGATAATTTGAGTTGTTTTGCCCTGCTTCATTGAAAACCAAGATGACTCAAATTACTTTGAGCTTGCTTCAGGCGAGGCTCGCACACTTGGACAGCTATAATGGATCAACTGACGTGTAGTAGAAGATTGGTGGGGCTAAACCCAGTGCTGAAATAGAGCAAACGTCCTTTTTTTTCCCCTGGCATTCAGCTTGAGCCTTTGAGAGCTACAACATGTGAGTGAACAGATGAGTGGAAAACAACAACTAAAAAGCTCCTACATCTTGCAATCTTCTCTGAGAGCAATGTTAGCCACAGAATAACTTGAATCCAGAGATGGAGATCTGGACAGAGTTACTCAGTTGTCTCTGCTCCTAACCACTCCAGGCTTGTCAACTTTGCTTATCCTCCTCTTTTTTCTCTGTCATCTTGGCCTTTCCTCACCTGCTCCTGTCCCAGCGTGCTTCAACTATAATTCCCTCTTTTAGCAGCCTTAGTGTGCCTTTTCAAAACAGGGCAGTCTTCAAGATATGCCCATCAATGGTGCCTGCAACACCTGCGTACTTTACATTCGTACACTGCATTATGATGGTATTTATCTTTTCCATCTGCACTAAACAAAACTACAATTAATATTAACTCATGTGGCAGCCATGCACTGACATTAGGCCCTCTCGTTACCCTCTGTCACTTTTCCATAAATTTATCTGATAGCACTCAAACTCAAATTTCAATTTATTTTTCACATACATGTTGAGGCACATTTAACCATTAAAATTCAAATATTACTGTTAGCTCATCCAACACATTCAAATTGTCCATCATTGAAACACATACCTATTCCCAGTGAAGTCTTACTGGTTATCACAAGAAGACTTTCACAAATGAAACTACTACGAAAAAAAATTAAAAGCATCTCCTAGTCATTATCTGGTCATCTGGCACTACCTTGTATGTTCCTTGGTACCTACTGCAACAGTATGTGCTCCATAGCACATTCTGAACATGACTGCACCAAAATCTGTACCACTTCCCAAACTACTCCTAATTAATTGAGAATAGATGAGAATATTAATTGCTGCTATCTATTACAAGTACTGTAGAGAAGTCCTATCATGTCAGACCATGCAGGAAACTGTCAATGCCATTAGAAATTCTCCTTGAAAACTGATACTGCAGAATGTGTCAGTAGCTTCTGATGATGTCAGATGAGAAACTGCAGCAACAGCCAAGAGCAGAGTAGTGCTCCCTGGAGACGCCAGCTTTGGCAAGATGTACTGAAATGCTGCAAGAATGTTTCTGAAATTGAGATTACTGAAACGTAATATCTCTTTTTGAAAACTTTACTGCACACAATTCATCAAGCCAAAGCTACAGTTCCAGGAAGAAAGGACCATCTGTTTTCCTTTGGACTTCTTTTTTTAAAGCTCACCTTTAATCAATTTTAAGGTTTTTTTCATACACTGGAATGCAAAGAATTAATAACTTAAGAACTAGAAAAATGACTCAATGTTTCTCCTTGAAAATGTGAATCCTCTGATTTTAATTATAATTAACTAGAAAATAGCTGCCTACTTGTAATACAGACTCATTAAATCTGATACCTTTACACTTTTAACCTACAAAGGGGGCCACAAGAACTCTGGATCTATTTCCATTCCCAGCTTTGCCCTTCACCTATCATATATACCACTGGAAAGAGCAGAATCTCTCACAGACCTATTTTTACACCCAAATGGGAAATTACTTATGACAACAAAAGTGCTATGCTGAATACAGCAAGGCTTTCAGAAACATGGATATGGAAGGTTTGCATTACAAACCTTATCTTAAACATAATTTTAAATTTAATGCTTGTTAGAAAAAAAGAAAAACCTTTGAAAGATCACCAAAAAATTGCACTGAAAGAAATATGGTGTATTCACTCAAATATTTCTGAAACTCAAAAGCATGATTACCACTAAGTTAAGATTTATTAGAAGTTACATTTAGGCAGTGTATCAAACTTCCCTAATCCTATACATTTGACTATGTACAACTAATCAATATAAATATATTGATTATATTTATAAACTGAAAGACACGCTGAAAGCAGCTCACTGAATTATCACAAATATTATATTTTAAATGATCAACATCTAAAGTATCAATTACAGACGCAGTGCACTGAAACTGTCTGGTTGATTTCCAAGTGATCTTCTGGCTTTTACAAGCTCATAAAATAAAACATTTAGTTAAAAACCACAGGACACAACTTAGAGACAAAACCCAAAACCTGGATAAACACTTATTAAGAGTCTATCACATAACACAGCATGGCTGAGAGCAGTAAGTGGGAGAAATGCTACTGTTGCTGATGGGATTTAGGGTTGTCGTCTTTAGGCACCATTCTCTGCAGTGATCCTGCCCCAACAAACTTCATACAGATTCACCTTTTTCCATCAATCTTCATTTAATCCAAGAGTCTCACTTTCCAACAATCCCCTAATTACACAGATACACAGAATACTTTATTTTTGCAAGAAAATGCCACCCCAAACACAGCCTGACTAAACACAGAGACATGCATTTCTAAGGCCTCTTTTTAGATACACTATGTTAAAACAGAAGCTTATCTTTCAGAATTTTAGGACATCAAATCATGGCTTCAGTGAAGGATGCAGTTTCGCTGAACTCCCCTTCTGTGATTAACAACCCAACACTAACAATTTACTGAAAAATAAGCTATAATTCACAAAATTGCAACCAAAGTCCTCAAAGCCCACATATTGTGGAGAATTCTTGGGGATCTGGCATAACAATAGTGGTTTGTAACACTACAGACTCATGTGTCAGCTCTACCACCAGAAATTGTCATCCTGTAATGGAAAGAACAGGAGCAAATGTCTGCATGTGTCACCTCTACAACAGAAAGTGGAGGATGAGCCCAGAATTTTGTTAGTGCTGCTACATCAGAACAAAGATGGCATCATGGTCTGCTAATATTGACCTGATGTGGATTCACCTGCCTGAGCCCACTGATCAAATCTATTAGATGTGCTCAGTTTATGCAGAAAACTGAGAACTGAATTTCAAAAAAAAAAAAAATTAAAAAAATCAGTCTCTAAAAGACTCCTAACAGCTTTTCAGGAACCAAATTTTACCAAGCACAGCTTAGCATCCAAGCTCCTGGAGCTGACCTTCCAATTTTATTAATGGCATTATTAATCACACATACAAATGTTTTTTTTTAATAACAAGACATATGTTACTTTTGAAGACAGAAATCTCTGAATCTTCCCCATGATACTGCTGATTTCACCTTCTATCATTGCTATAAAAAGTTGCATATGCAGCTGATTCCGAGATTTCAAAACATCTCTGCTGTATAATGAAGATATCTAGTATGTATTTTCTCATTTCCTGTCACATTAAAAGAGATTTGTCTTTTGTCAAGTAAAATTGACCTTAATATGTGGCTGTTGCTGCTGTTACTTAAAGAGCACTGAATGCAACACAATGCAACAGTGAATGCAATCCAATGCAACAGTAGGAGAGCTCCTCAGGTTGGAATCCTGCCAAAATTATCTGTTCAGATAAATGGCCTGACAAAAAGCAACCATAAATAAGGTTACTCTTTCGACATCATAAAGTTGACGCATATCCTGCCCAAGCTAGTTTTGTATAAAACAGCAAATAAATCTAAGAGATAAATAAAATGCCGAGATGCTTTCATTTCAGATAAGTCTGCCTGTTTATTCAGAAATCATTTGTGCAACAATTTTTGGACTATCTGAAACAATTTCTCTGAATACGTGTAACTCAGATCTCTTTCCAGCCTACATCACTATAAATCCTGATGATTTCATATCCTGCACAGAATATTTTCATAGCCAAGTTCAATTTAAAATTAGTTATTAAAAAAAATCCTTAACTTTGCAATTGCCTACAGAGCTTTTTTTTTTCATCTTCACAATAGTATACATTGAATAATGAAGAAAGAAGCTTGATGAGAACATTTGCAATGTGGGGTGAAACAGCACCCAAATGCTGAAAGAGACTTTGAAAAAACTGAAAATCATTTTTCATCATCCTGAAAAATGCTTTCAGTATGTAAAGCAGAAATATATTTACCTACAAGCAACAGCAGCACATGTAGTATCTTAAAAAAGAAACGCTTAGGCATGTAGTCCAGGTGTCCTCTGGAGATTTATGGTTTAATCACTCCACATGCCACATATTTTACACAAGTTTTTTTTTTAATTCTGAAACAGAATTTAAACCTATGTCATTTAGCAGGTTATGAACCGTGCTGGACATAATTTAAACATACTTTCCTTTCAAATTAAAAGGTTAAGTGACATACCAAATCCTGGAATGCTTTTGAGACTGGATTTGAGACAGATTTTTTCAAGTCTGAGGTAGCTGTATCGCAGCAGGCAGTTCCACAGGAACATCCAGTCCATTCGTGTGCGATGGTTCATGATAATGACACTCCTTTCTCCAGGAACAAATCCATCTCCAGTGACAACCACCTTGGCACCACACACCATTTCCAGCAAGGCCTAGAAATAGTATCTCAGTATTATGGCTTTACTCCCAGAAGAAAAGCATCACCTCATTAGCAATAAAAATTAATTTGAATTATGTAATTTCACTTATTTACTCCCATTACAACTGGTAAACAAACTTCTGTTTTCTAACAAAGCAGCCAGCTTTCCTGCAGTAATAGCTATTTAATGGAAGAGGAAACAACAATCAAGCAGCACTTCTTAAAAAGCACTTTATTCCCATCACTGCATTAAACTTACCTTTCCCTGGTTTCCCAGGAATATTATCATAAGTGAGTCAGTATGGATTATAACTTGGTAGGTAATCTAAGGAGAGACTGGCTGCACAAATATCTATTGACCCCAAGGTCAGGATCACTGGCAACACACTGTTCACTCCAGTCAGCACAGAAAAAGAAACCAGCAAAATACCTTAGGACCTATACAGACCTTAATATAAACAGGTTTTCAAATTACCTCCTTACACTCTCTCCCTCATTCTTCCTCAAAAAAAAACACAAAAAACCAAAAGCCAAAACACAAAACAAAACAACAACAAAAAACCAAACCAACCAAACAAACAAACCCCAAAAAACCCCCAAATCACAACCACCAAACACTTGGGATTTAAACAGAGCCCCAGAAAGTAAAACAACTTCTGTTCAATATTTCTGCCAGCTCTGTGTGTGCCTAGTGTAAGCCAAACTAAACTGGAACAGTTAAGACCCACCTCACTGTCTCATCCTGCTGACTCTCCTAGAAAGGAAGTAAAATGTGATAACAGAGTGAGGAAGGTGAAAATTTCTTACATCACAGAGGTCAAGATCAGAGTTTCCCTGCTGGAGTCCAACTGATACAAGAGCACTTTATTGTTTGGAGACATAAACCAAGAACCTGCTTCTCTTGACTAAGGATGCACTGAGGGTAAGGACAGAAAACTAAGGCAGACAAGGTCTGAGCCTCAAAATGGTTGGATGCATAAAAGTCTCAAAAAGACTACTTTCCTGAATCTAAATCCCCAAGATTCTCAAAAGACAGAATCCTTTTCACAAAGATATTAAAATTATTTTAATCTAGCTCTAGTGTGGGCTAAAAATCAAACTTCTAGACTGCAAAAGTTATCAGAGACCAGCTGTAATAACCCAGAATTATAAAGCCCAGGCTACTAATCGAAGAAAAGACCGATATTAGATTTTGGGGAGTTTGAAATTACAGAAAAATTTGAAGATAAGCAGAGAAAGAATTATTTTGTGACAGTATTAGTACTCAGTTAAATTTCATCATGACAAGAAATAATCTATTTCCTTTACTGGTGATTACCTTGGCCCTCCTAATTTCACTACATTTAATAATGATAAAAACAATAAAAATTTTAGAATAAGAAACAGTGGAGGCCCGTTTAAAATACATAAGTTTTCTTTAAAACAGAAACAGCAAAAGCAGAAACTATTTGATATACAATAAGGATAAAACTTCCTTTATGCCACAAGATACATACTGCTGCACACCATTATGGCATTTTACTTCAGAAAAAGTTAAACAAATCACTAATAGCCTAGAGGAACAAAGTCCCCCGGCTTTTAGAGAACAGAAGAAGAGACAGATCTTATTCACATTGCCTTTCCTTTGGAACAATTCAGGGAAGAGCTTTGTTATTGATTTCCAGACTCATATAACTGTAAAACTGATGCACTATAGGTGAGGAATACCTCCTTTCTAGGGGAAACTCTTCTTTTTCACCCGAAAACGTTTATCTCTAATTCAACTAAAAGGGCTAAATTCTAAAAGGATTAAGTTACAGAACACTGAAGGTTGACAACAGCGTACCAGACAGTGGAAAATTTTCCTAATACAATACTTGGAGCACAGTCCAAAGAAAGAGTTTACAAGACAACTCATTTTGGAAGTTTACAGTTTAAAAAAATTTCCTTCTTACTAGAGTTTCACCTACTCTTCTCTGCATCTGACTGACACTGGATGAAGCTGTCACAAAAAGGCCTTTTCAAGCACAAAATGAACACACAACATTAGCTGATACATAAATTAAAGTGTTAAAGAGGGGTACTGTAAATAGGCACACAGTTCACAACACTGGGCTGTTAAACACTAAGTCTCCACAGATAGTAAGTGTGTTAGGGCCTGTTTAGACAGAAGCATAAATAGCTTTAAAACGCCTAAAATAAAACCCAAAGTGTCAGTGAGCAAGCTAAATTGTGGGATTATGGACAGTTGCCCAGACCTGGATTATGTGCCACTTACCACAGGGAGCGTGAGCCAAGTGGCCACAATGCAGTCGGTGATCCAGCGATACCAGGCTGGCGAGATAAACATCAAAGGCAGAAAAGGGCCCAGCATGAAAATACTTCCAAAGAAACTTCCCAAGAATAGTGCAAGTGCAAAGTACATCCCCTTCCATGACACCATGGCTCTGAAAAACAGGGTTGGCATTACGTTAGAGAGACAAACTGAAAGTAATTACATAATTCTTCAAGTCCGCAAGCCCAGTCTGAGGTAATAGTCCTCCCTTTTTCCACATTTCCTTTCCTTTTTTCCACAGCTAACAACACAGGACAACAGTAAACACAACCAAAATGTTCTTCTTCCCCAGCAGCAATAAGAGAAGGACTTTATAAACACAGTGATTTGTAAGGTGAATTGGGGTATTAAAAGGGCCATAAAAGTATCGGCTGCATCATAATTTCCTCCCATTACTACAACATGTAGTTCCACTCAAAAACCTTCAGCAAGCTATTTTTATTATCCAAGGGTACAAAAAGGCTATATAAGAGAACACCAGCTACATTAAACTTTGTGGCCATTATCTTTGTCTGTGGTGAAATACTGATGTTACCATTTCCTAAAGACATGAAACTTTGCTCTTCTATTTCTCCATCCCATATCTTCTTGCTAAACACAGCATTGCAGAAACTCATCTTCCCCATCTAACAAGGCTCTGTGTGTGACCTCCCTCACAAACCACTCAAACCTGGCAAGACTGACCAGCCCTTTCAAACACCAGCTTCCTTTTCACCCCAACAAGGCAGGCAAGCAGTGGCTGAACTCTCCCAACCCACCCTGGCTTAGAGAACTCACTTTTTGAAGTCTGTTGTACTTCAACTGCCCTTATCAGTTATTTTCCAACTTGCTGCACCAAAAAGCCAATAGCCTGTGTTTTTTAAGGCATAGTCTAGACTTGAAATATTTCAGTGTCTGTGCTATCAGCTCCATTGTCTTATTATAAATTGAAATGTACAGTACACTGAGCTTCTTAGTGCATTATGGCAGAACACTCAGCAATCCTCCAAGCATTTGTAATAGCTACAAGCTTTCACAATTTAGCAACTACTACCAGCTATGACAAAGCAAATGTGGAAATATCAATTCTCTAAATTAGGGCCTAAAAATAGATTGTTTTCATCTATTTAGGACTCAGCCAACTGTTTGTAAAATCAAAGGTTAAGCAGAAGTCACTTTTTAGTCACTTTACTGAATTCCTTCTTCTGACAGGCTATTTTAGAAATTATAAGAGCTCAGATAGACAGAACTTCAAGACAAGAAAAACAGGAAGCTGGTGGGTTTAATTTTAAAATAAGCAATGGAAAAGCAATCCATTAAGCCTTGTGTATTGTAACATACATGATTTATTTCAAGCATATTTTGTACAATGTCCATAGCAATGATGTTTGCACAGCAAAGTATTTGACTGTCAAGAAATGGCAACACTAGGGTTGCTAGTAGATGAAATTTGCTTCTGCTACTTCATGTTGACAAGTAACAAGAAAGTAGCTCTACTCTGAGAGACTTCTAGGTTTAAACAATTTCCTAAACTGTATGGTATTTGGAGAAAGGCCGAGACAAGAGGCCATGAAAATTTTTAATGCAAGAAGGATATAGGAAGCTGTATTTAATTCCACTTCTACAGCATAGTAAAACAAGCCACACTAAATAAAAATGTTTGCTGATAGCTGTATCTGAAAGATTTTGACACAATGAAATTTGAATTCAAACAAATACATATTATTTATATTCTGGAGTACAGAGCTTTCTCTTTTCTGCCAAAAGCAGGAACTAAATAACCATGTCTGCACATATGCACACACTAAGTAGGATCAATTCTGACACATTAAGGAATCCTTGAAGGGTAAGGCCCCAAAGGAAATGTGCCACCTGACTTTTTCTATTTGTAATTGCAAACCTCTGTGGGAAAAGTCCAAGATAAAGGCAGAAGAGGAGGAAAAAAACCAAAAAAACCCCAAAACAAAACAAACGAACAAAACCACAAAAAACCACAAAAAACCAAAAAAAAAAAAAAAAACCAAAAACCACCAGGAACCAACAGAAATGGGGGCAGGGGGGGAATTATTGGTTGCAACAAGACCAGAAGAAAAAGCCTTCTCTTGACATCAAGATTTGAGACCTACTGCAAAAGGCAGCAGACAGAATTAAAATTCCATGTGCTTCATCCAAACAGGCATTTTTTGAGGAACAAATGTATCTAAACAAGTGGAAACAGCTTTAAGACAGGTAAAACCCACTAGCAGACACAGAACAGGAGTTTGTTAGGCTTTAGGCAGATGCTCTGGTCCTCTGTGAGGCTCTCAGAGCAGTCAGTCAGATGCAGTGACATTTGCCAGACAGACACAGCAGCTCCTAAAGGCTGCCAGGAGAACAGGCTCAGCTCTAAACACCTGACTGCTGCACACAGGTACCCCCAGAGCTCATGGGAGAAGACACTGCTCTGTCATCCTTCTGGACTCTTAGGAAAGCAGCGTGGGTCACTTATTTAGGGGCTGTCCTTTTCACTGTTTACACTGGTCCTTCCCTCAAATTATCACACACAACCAAAGATTTAAGGAAAAAAAAATCTTGCTGTATTTTCTGTGAAAGACTGTCTCATAGACCTTTTTTTTGTTTGTTTGTTTTAGATTAAAGTATCTGAGCTATGGAAAAGACCTGAGGAAGTTCTGAATTTTCTCTTCTTCAACCAGCACCAAGCAGTACTTTCTTTCACATTTCAGTGTATATGTTATAAGTTACAGTGCATTCCAGTGGGTTAAACACTGTGGTGTTTATTTCTAGACACAAAAGATACCATGGGTGTTTTCAATCTATGCCATTTATCATTCTTACAGGCACATTTTTAGTGTGATAAATACTGCATTTTGCTTATTGCTTCTATACAACACATTATATATCTTTACTCATGCATTTATCTAGAGTAATGGACAGACTTTGAGTTTGTCTCTGAATTACCTCCACCACAATGAAGGAGAGAAAGGGAGAAAATTTCAGCAGACACAACTGGAGTGCAGTGCCCAAGTTTGTAAGGGTTGAGGATGTAGGGCTGGCACACAGCTTGGCCAGGCCAGGCTCTGCACACCCAGGCTGCTGTACCCAGCTCAGCATTCCACACACCTACCACCAGAGACAGAAGGGAACTGACTATTTCATCCTTTTGCACTCCTCAGTCCTTACATACCCAACTTAGAAACGAACTGTCTCTGAGATGTGTCAGCCATCCCAAATCTAACACCTGCATTCAACAAGTAACAGCTACAAATCAATGCAAATACATGCCTGCAACCTCAAAACATGATTAAAACCAGCCAATGAAGGAGTACGTAATGAGGACTTGGAAAATGATCTAAAACAAATGCAAAAAATCTCAAAACAAAGAAAACTGAAGCTGACTCATGTCAGAGATTAGACACCCAAGAAAAGAATTACAGGATTAGACAGGAAGCCTGAATAGGATGTAAGCATTTTCAAAGTACAGAAGTATTCTCTTACTGCTGCTGACAACACTCTTTCGAATGCAGCAACCTCCCCCAACACTGAATTTAACATGTAGGAGAGTCTTTATGTATATTAAAGCCACTTTCCATTAGCTGTGTGGGTCAGAGCTGTGGGGAGACAGTCAAAATTATTCTACAATTCAGATGGAAAGCTGCAAACAGAGATAAAGACAGCACCCTCATACTGGGCTTGTAATTCTTCATCTATTTCATGGCAGAACTCCAAGTTATTGGGGTACTGTACTTCACATGTTCTTGTTGCCATAGCAGAAGGAAAACATGCTCTGTCTCCAGGTAACTGGAAACAATAATTCTTTAAATATAATTTTTGCTTTCTATTTCAGTTGATTTGAAAAAATCTTGGCTACAAGGGGAGAAAATACTTTCCCAAAGAGTTTTTGTAAACTTCATTTTTATTAGAATATGTACTTGAAATTATTGCGATATTCTATGCAAACGAAATGTTTGCACAGTAACATAACGCAAAGGTACCTCCCTGTGATCAGATTTTGGCTTGTTTTGTTTAACATCTAAATGCTTTTATTGAAGGTACAGCTGAAATGACAGACAAACAACAGCTTATTGTGATGATGATTTCAAAAGGTTTTAAACACCCTGTTCTCTAGAACAAAACTTTTCTTCACAACTGCTTCTGTGGCTTGTAAGTGGGCAAAGGATGCAATGTAAGTTTATCTGATAAGAAACAAAAAAGTTCTCAACTTCAGGGTCTAGAAGTCTCAGCATAGTCAAGACTCACCACATGATTCACTTTTCCTTAACAGCTCCCAGCTAATTCTAAACTCTAATTCTAAAGTGCTTTTTTAAAAGGTTAATTTTTAAGGGTTTTTTTAAGTTTTAAGGTTAATTCATCTTCCAGGTTCAATGTAAAACAAAATTTTAGCCTCAGCATAGCATTGAGCAATACTACCTGACAAACAGAGCCAGCTGCCTGATGGCAGAGAAATTTTCAAGCACTTAGTACTATGAAGTGAGCAAATCAGGTTTTATTACACCATTGAAAAAAATAAAGGAACACTCTTCAGTGCCAATAAAACAACAGTGTATGATTACTGGTCAGCACGTTTTCATTCAATCAGCATGGGCAATAAAAATGTTCATTAGTCTTCAAACCTGAATGGGAAATACTAGGAACTGGATTTAATGCTTCTTCCAGTCAATGAGCAGCAGAAAAGGTAAACGCCTTCAAGTAAAATCAAGCAGAAACTCAGACAGCCAGTGATGCCTCTTCTCTAAAAGTTCTTCAAAGAAAGCCAGCACATAACTACAAACTGACTTGACTTAACTGCAATTGCTCCAAGCACAGCAAGTGAAACAGGTGAGCTGGAAGTTGCAGCTCCCATGTTCAATTCTGCACTTGGAAACATAATTTCCAAACCAGAAGATACCATTTTCACAACAATTTTTAAAACCTTTGATCTGTGAATTGAAGTTCCAGGAGGTGGGCAAGAGGGGATCAAAGTTTGCCCACTACTTAGGTGTCCATTAAACAAACCAGCAAATGAATGACCCAGACTTTCACTTGTTTATTGTTTTTTTTAGGTTACAAAACCAAATTATTGAGACCAGAGGGGAGGCATGATTGACAACCCCTTCCAGCTTTAATGATGCAAATAAGAGGTCTGAGCAGGTGCCCAATCGACAAAATATCAGCCAGGAAAACAAAGTTTCAGTGGAAATGACAGATCCTAGCAGAACATTTCAAGTCCAACAAAATCACCACGCTTTTCTATTTGCGCATTTTATGGTTTTCTTCAATAACACCATTTCAAAGGAAAATTTTATCAATTCTTGCACCCAGAGCAAGAAACTAGTTTCTATGTAGCACCACATTTAAAAAGAAACTTGCTCACAGCAAGTTTGTGTAGACTGACTCAGTTGTATTTCCTGATGTACAACTCACCCTGTCTCTTTGATCACATAACTTCTCATTTGTGCCTCAGTAAAAAGAACTGCAGAAATAGAAGAGGTTCTAGGGGGAGCAGTGGCAGGAGGAAGTTGAATTGTTAATTGCAGAGACAGGCCCTTGTCCTAGGCTGACCGCTCTCATCAGAAGTCCACGCAAAACAGGCACGAAGCTCCATCAGTCTCCACAGAACTCTTTATGAACTATATTTTATTTCTGATCCTTCTCTGGGGCACTTCAGTATTTTAAGGAACATACAAATATGACATAGATCACTATCACTGAAAAAATATGTGAAGAAACAGGCACTTGACCACTAAAACGACTTCCTTTTTATACAATTCTTGCATTTAAAAAACTTAAGAGATACATGCATCGTAAAACAATATAGGATAGAGCAATAAAAGATAATTATCATCACAAGCCATATCCCTGACAATATAGCAGATATTAACTTACATACGCACAAAATAAAAAGTACAAAACTTAATGAGTAATTTCTGTAAATAATACAAATAAAATATGATTATTACTGCATCTTATAATTTATTATCTCTTTTATTTGCCAAGACTTAATCTGACTATCATAATGCAATTAAAAATTTAACAGAATATTGAATTTGCTCTTCCAAGCAATTGTGTCTTCCCAAATACAAAAATGCTGGCTGAGATTCTTTGCAGTACAGCCTTTAGACATTGTAAGCAGGTAATTCAGTCAGGGTACAGTCATCAAATCAGTCTGATGCATCTTCACCCTTGTTTACCTATTCTCTTTCCACTGTTGCTCCAGACAACCATTAGACCAATAGAGCTTGAATGAAAGCATGAGCTAAGGTATTTGAAATAATTTGTAAGAGGGTATCATGCAATAGCTACAGCTGCTTCCAGAAAAAAAAAAATTTAAAAAAAAAGGCAACAATGATTTATGGAAAAGTAGCTTGCTTTTATTCCTTACTATAATCAGAAAATCTAGATGAATCGACAAATTTACTGTAGGAAGAACTGCACAAGAGCTTTTACTCCCAAAAGCTACCTAATTTTTTTTGTTATGCATATTGCACAGACACAAATAATTCTGAATTACTTCTTCATGGCTTTCCATGCACAGAGTTTTGCTCTGCACTATCCATCAAGCTGCTGGGGCCCCACATGCCTGTATTAAACAACAACCAATATAAATAAAGTGCCCTGGCTGACAAGTCATCAAGAATAGGTTTGGCAGATGAAAAACAGCTGCTGTATTCCTCCCATTCCATCTTTAAATAAAAGAAACAAACAAAAAACCAACATAACCTTGCAAAAAACATGGAGCAGTGTCCGTTGTAGGGGTTTATTAAGTATTTAATATAAAACCTGCAGGTCAGCTTGAGGCCCAGTCTATTTTTCAAAAAAAAAGTTCCTTGTGGTCAACAGCTGGCAAATCTGATTCCTTTGGTTTTCAAAGTCTACAGCAGACCAAAAAGCTGACCAACCTTGATGGATAACAAATCCAAGCGAAAATTATGAAAAACAGATAAAATTTCACTTTGTAATTGGAGACGTTACAAACAAACCAATAAATCAATTTCTTTTCCCCTGCATAAGAGCACCCCAACACTTTAGTTCAGAGCTATTCTTGGTGGGAAGGGGTGACATTTATAATTTCAGAAGTATCTATTTCACAATAAAATAACTCTCAGTGGGGAAACAGAAATAAAGGGCTTCATGCTGAAGAACATTTACTCAAAGAGAAAACTAGTAATTTTCACAGGAGTATCTTTAAATCTCTGCCACTGGTACTGAACTAAATATTCACTCTCAGAGAAGGAGACATCCATGAAACTTCTAATGGCCTTTCTGCCCTCATCAAGACCGAATTTTCTCATCAGGTTAACAACTCAGAATACAGGAAAGGAATATGAACAAAATTCATGCAGCCCAGGAAAACCAGTGACCATCACCAGGACACTAACAGCATCACAGCTTATGATAACTCATATTATTCAGAGAGTGCAATTACAAAAATAAAGAGGGGGGACATAAAAGCAGACTTTCAGAGGCCTTAAGCAAGGTATCCAACTTGGAAAAAGTTTCATTGAGAGCTCCGTATTTGTGACCATCCTCTACAAAAATCTCTCTGTTTTAGAACAGAATATATTAACCCAAATAATTCCTCCTTTTCCAGCTATAATGTATGCTGCAAATGAATTTGATTCTGGATGGGCAATACTGCAGTGTGGTTTGTTTTTCTTATCCAATGCAGCTTTGTTCTTTCTTAGCATCTTTTATACTGTGACAGTTATTACCTATAGAGCAACAACAATTGCTAAACTCCTTTATTCCTTTTCTCAGTAGCACATTATATGCTGCAAAAGTTCAGCAGGCTCCATGCTAAAAATCCCAACAGCATACTTACTGAAGCCAGTGAGTTTCCAACTAAAATCAGTTGCAAGATCAGATTATGGATTTTATCTACTCTCAGAATTATTAAATGAATGAAGAGAAAGACTAGACACTTATCTTCATTTGCCCACCATGTAAGTGATTCTGGCTTAACAGTACTTAGATGAGAGATGGAGAAGAGCACCTACAGACAAATCTATGTCACTATTTTTTTTTTAGTAATAATAAAGATAAATTGCTATTATCAATGGAAGATAACTCTGCCAAGTCTCTGAGTCTCTGCAACCACCTCAGGCTTTTAAAAATGTATTTCCAAGACAAATATCAAAGAAAAAAACCATTTGCAAATAATGTTAAAAATGTTCTAGCCGTTTAATTGGAAAATTCCATTTGAGAACTTGAAATTTTGCAGGGCTGCCTTTGTGTCAGGAGTACACAGCACTCTGAAGCATACATACACATCAGCAAGTATCACAAGTTTATAACAACTTTAAAAGTCACATAAATTGTAGTTTTCTAGTGAGCTGTGCTTACAAGCTGGCTGCTTTCCAAGGTAAGCATAGAACAAACAATAGATGGGTTACCTGGCAGGCTCTGAAGCAAAAGAAGAAAAATGCAGCAGTTCTGCAGAAATTTTAAAAACGTTTCATTCCCACTAGAAGCAGCAGAGAAGAGTTTATTTGCATTTGCTCCATTTCTGGACATGAAATCCTGTTTTCAATCTATTATGTTTTGGTGTAGATCAATATCCGAAGCATAGGCAAAACCCACATGTTGCCAAACTACCGTCCCACTATTAACTAACAATATTTCTGCTTCAGGACCTTACAGTCAGAGATGAAGATCTGCTGTGCTTTTCAGTCTTCCAGACAACAGCATTCACATCTCATTTGCACAGCTCACCAGTAGGATCAGTCAGCAGCATATCTGGCTATTTCTAAGACTACAAACCACTGCTAAGAAGGGCAGCTTTAACCCCATCTTCAGCTCTGTAATTTCCTCTTTCCATCAGCTACGACAGGAAGCTTTTCTCTTCTGACAGGACTCTGAGGGGATGTCCCCAGGGCTCCAGGTGGATTGAGGTCTCAAAGCCATTTCTAGCAGAGCATTTCAGGGCATAAACCATCGGCATTGTGCTGTGCATGGATGCAGGCTGTGCCTGGGAAGACGCTCAGCTGAGTTGGTCCATCTGTACTTGTGCTAATGAAGCTCCGTGGCTCAGCAGGGATTCTCACAGCACCAGCCTGATGCAGACATGTTGCCTCTGCTTCCAGAGCTACTGGATCTGATTCTATCAAACATTTTTCTTCAGACTTAAATGCTCTCAAAGCCAGAAAATGTCGCATCAGTACAGTACAATAAAGCAACCCATGTTTCCTGTTAAAGCTGAATGGCTTTGTCCCTCAAACACCTACAAAGATATGAGCAACCATTTGATTCTTACTTGTAAATTTTCTGGCGTTTAGATGCAAAGGATCCAGGGCTATTGACAAATGAGTGACAAAATGTTTTGCATGAACATTTATCAAGGTCATTTTAACCTAAAACAAATTACCACCATAAGAAGCTACATGAAGTAATTCAATGCTGAGACAATCGGGGAAGTTTATCTGCCAGTGCTTATGCAGTACTTTACTAAGCTGCCAGAAGACAAACAGGGAAAAAAAGCAACATCTAAGACTATGATTTTTAGCATTTTAGCCTTTTATTATGTAAAACAGTAGCTCATTTGAAACAGAAACTCAATTCCTAATAAAGTTTGCCAGAACTGAAAGGAGCTTATAAAAATAATTAGAAGTAGTTTAATAGGTGCTGCATTTCCCATCACAAAGACCAAGTCAATGTACAGTAAGAATGAGCTTCAAGTCTGCTGCAAACACGTTTGGCAGCTGCTGATGCTTCAGACAGACATGCTGTGGCAGACTCAGAGATGCTAGTCAATCCAAGAACAAAGTATCCATGAAGTAATTACACAACAGCAAGTGACCTAGTCAGGGAAATAACCTATTACAGCTACTCAGGGACTACTAGATTTTACACGTGAGCAATGCTCCGGCTTAATAAGAGCTATTAGGAAAAAAGGGGGGGAAAGAAGGAAAGCCTGCACGAGTTACAGATAAAGAGTCTCCCAACAACATCTAGGGCATTGTTACAGACCAAGTGATCCTTCCAGTCTGACTCAGTACCATAAAAGCTGAAAAATTATAGGGGAAAGAAACAAAAGGAACAACTTCTAAAAGGCCACTGAAGTAAAAAACCAAAACTTGTTTGGATCGTTCAGAAAACTACACTGCTTATACCTAGAGAACGAGAGGCCAAAAGATAAATAATACCCTGACCTACACCAAAACTATCATGTGGAAGATAAACGAAATAGGGTGACAAGGTACAAATAATCTAGAGAAGGTTATTTATTGGTATCCCCTCTCCCCCTTAAAACAAATAACAATTAAAAAGGAATCAAAGAGGAAATGCAAGGAGTCCATCTTTGCACTAGATAAATCTTAACCAAAAGAAGATACTGTCCCAATCTGGCTGTGAAGGTCATGCTATCAGAAATATCTAAATCAAGAATCTTCTCAAAGCAGTTTTGATAGTTATGAAACATATTTAACATTAGCTATATCTAGACTTCCCTTTAGGGCCAGAAAGATGTAATGACCTACCAATTCATTTTAAGGATTTTTTTTCCTTTTGTTTCCCCTTTTCTCTTTTGCTACCAGAACCACTTTCAAGAAGACCAAGTATTATCTCAATTATTTCCAAGTGGGAACACACCCTGGTGTGTGCTTCCCCTTTTACCAAGGGCCCTGACCTTTCAGGGAAAAGATTATACAAAAACACAGAATTCCTGGAAAGAACTTGCTCTTTCTGATTAGCACAGTAATATCACAGAAACAGAAACAAGAACTTACCTTCAAGGTATAAAACATGCTCATTAGTAAATCACTGGGCAACTAACTAAGGATATATGTGAGAAAGCATGCACATCTTTCTAGTTCTCTTTGTAGAAGGATTCTCAAATGTAATCACAGCTCTTGAAATGCTCTTAATGAGTTCTTTGCAATGGGCATTGAGGAAGTGATATTGTTATTGGGGAAACTATAAATTGTGGACTTCTCAAAAATAGTTGCTTATGACATTCCACTTCCCTCTCTTCCTCATCAGGTTGAGGCTTCTCTCCCTATGGCATCTGAAAGTAAACACAATGCTGAAACTCTCAAGAGTAGTTTCTAATAATCAAAGGGCAGTTTGCTTTCATTTACTGGGACACTTTGTATTCAAACACTACAGCCTCAAGAAAATTACTCCACCTTAGGTATGACTGCAAGGCATGCTCAAGTTAAGAAAAAATATCACAAACACAAAGTTAAACACAGAAATGCCAGCATTAAAAATAAGAGCACTGACTGTGAAAATTCTTATGCTCTAGAGTTAAGTAACATTTTTCATCTGGGCAAGGAAGAGACAACTATATTCTCCTATACTGAGATGTTCAGCTCTGAAATATTTTTTTGCCAGCAAGACCATCAAAACCAGTTTGATAAACAAGAGCAAGAGTAGTGATAGCAAATGATGCAACACAGAGATCAAAGATCTGAAATCACACATGATCACTTGGAGCCTATTAAAGCCACTCATTTATGCTAACATAAGTAAATACATGGAAACTATTACAGAAACTGTAGTTACATAATCTTCATCAAACAAGGCACAGGAAAATTGTTCCAACCATTTACTAAAATGTTATGAATTAATTAGCTGGCAGCTGGGTCAACTTGCTGTCTTTCCCAGAGGCATAAACCCAAGACAACATGCAGGGATGCCACTTTCCAAGCTCATGGGCAGAAGGAATAGTATGGGAATTTCTGTTCTAGTGGAGGCACCAAATGGAGATAACTCATTCCTATGTCTTATCTCCTACTAAGCAGGGTTTTACACCTAATTCTCCACAATGGCACTGAAATAAGAGCCCCAGTGACAAGCAAGGGGAACATCATAGTTCTGACTTCTCCCCTCAGCAGGCCCACCTTGAGCAGGGGCTGAGGCAGTGGCATCTCTGAAAAAGTTGTTAAGCTAAAATATCCAACTTCCACAGGAGAACATATGTGGACACTTCTGAGTGCTTCCACTCCTAACAGTAAATATGAGTTCCTGTATATACTTTGACCTGACTTTATACAGGAGCACAGGCTTCCATGAAGGTAGCCCTTAACACGTAGATTGCCTTAAAAGCTCTCCGTAGAAAAGCACAAAGCATTGTATTGTTTTATTTAAAGACAAATAATGCATTTTTCATAGTTTAAATAGAAGATAAAGTTTGCAACTTCTACTGGAATCTACAAATGCACTGTAAGAAAAATCAGTTACAGTATCAGTTATGTACTTGGACTAAAACAAATAACTTAGAAGAAAGAAGGCCATAATTTCTCAGGGCTAAAACATATCAATATTAATTTTATGCAAAATTGCTTAACATTCAAAACTTTCTTCTCACACAAATCATTTTCACCTGCTCCTGCTGTTGTTGCAGGTGAACAGCCAGGGAGAGAGGACAGAAAGAACCAAAACAACACAGCATTGGGAATAAAGGAACACACTGTGTCAAAGGAGAAGCCCAGAGCTATTGGAAAGCCCTGTACTCCAGTTAAGCAAGGCAATACAACACGGCTTCTAACAAAGACAATCTGAAACCAATTACAACCCAGAAGATTAATGTATTAATTCAGGCGCAGATGAGCCTGAGTTTTCCACCGCCCATATTTCCCAAGAATCTTTGTCTAACTCATGGAAAGAGGGGCAGAGCTGCTAGAATTATGAAAATGCAGTAAGGAGAAAATTTGAAAACAACTTGAGGAAACATGGATTCCTGCTGAGCACAGAGTTTTCAACAACAGCTAAGATTTATTATATTGAAATTTTTTTCCAACATAGATACAAGCTACAACAGCACATGTTTCCTTTCCAATTCAGCCACAGCTGAACAGTTCATTGAACCATTAGAGTAAGAAAAGAAGCTTTCACAACAACTTTAAGAAGTTCTCTTCTTTTGGGATCAAAGAGATATATTATTAAAGCAATGCCCGTAAGAGGAATCAATCACTGGACTAAGTGATGTCCAGGATTGCTGAGCAATTAAATCCAATTATTATTCGCCATATTGATGAGAACTTCAGAACAGAGTATTGAGGAAAACAAATTGAAGACAAATGCTCATGAAACTATTCTTTAAGCCATTACTTTCCCTCTGCCCTGGATCTGAATATTAAGAAATGCAAACAATCCTCTTCATCAATATTTAGAAAATCTTTATGGGCAATGCATACAGTAAATTCAGTTTTAAATAATGATATTATTAGCATACTTACTAAGCAATCAAGGTTTTGTTTTGCTTGTTTGGGGGTTTTTGCTATAGAGAAATGGGAACAGACAAAAAAGTGACACCCCTGAGAATTTCTGCTATAGAAGGTAAGCAAGCGACAATCATCAAACCTAGAATTTTTATATCTTTCCCCCACCTTCACTAGTTTAATGATGTGACAATTCAACACTCTTTTCAAAGAGAAATATATAACCAATGTAATACAAACCCAATGAAATAACACAGCCATATGAACTCTGTTTGGAAGCAGTTGACTGGTCAAACAGCACATGGGCAGCCCTCATTAGTCCCAGTGTGTGCTGCTCCTTGATTTGTTCCCATCAGGTAAAGGATGTCAAAGTAAAGGTACAGCTGGTTCTTTGAAAGGAATATCATTAAGGGATAAAAATAAAAAACTCAAAGTATCAAGGTTTTATTATAGAACAACCCATTTTCTAACAACATTGGATGAGCATTCTCCATTTCTTCGTTACAGAAAGGAAAACACTTTTTGCAGAATACTACAGTATTTACAATCAAATAATCCTCATTATTTACATAAGTCACTTTTAAAACCTCTCTTGTAAATCACATCTAATTCTATTATTTGGTTTTATCTTACACTTTTTTCTTTTGTTTTGTTTTTGTTTTTTTTAATTAAACTTTGCTCCACAGAAACATCAGCAATTATGCTTGGTAGAATGGGGTAAGAAGTTCACACACAAAGCTTTCTCACTGCACAGGTAGTGATGACAGGTTCTGTTAAATATGCATTTTCTCACCTTAAAGATATTTCACTGGAAGAGCCTGAGCAACAGAAGAAACAGTAATGATCTCTTGGCAAGCACATATAAGCTGCCATTATTGTGATGAAACATTAAACCACAAGCAGCTTCCACAGCCAGACCTGCTTATGCAAAAGAGCACATTTCTTCAAGTGTTTTAGTTTAAATAGATATTAAAGTACTTTTAAGAATTGTCTTCTAACTCAGCTTTCACCTCTTTTGTATGTACAATACAATACATTACTGTATTTTTGGAGTAACGGTTTGGTTGTTTTTATTTTTTAAAAATCTTTCAGAAAAGATTAAATTGAAAAGAAATTAGCTGCCTTCCGCTTCCTACCAGCAAAGTAGTACAGACTTTTTAAAATCCTGGATCAAAACTACCTTATGCAATTTTGAATTTGCCAAGCCTAGTACCAATCCATCAAAGAAGGATTTCCTTCATTTCATTTTGGGCATTTACATAAGTACCTTAAGTTGGGTCACTGGAATTATTCTCCCTCATTCCCCATCCCATCCCACTCCATTCGGAAGGCTGATCCTATAATCTAATTTCACAAAAGAAAACTGCACTTTCTCCCCCTGTGAAGTAGCAAATATACATACAGCTTATTTTCATGGAGGCTTGATCTACAGGGGTTAATATTTTAGAAATCCTAGGTAAAATTTGCAATCACAGTAGGAAAAGCTAAAGAGACACTTAACCTCAGGAATGCCTCACATCTTTGTGACATTAGGACCCTCCAAATGCAAATTACTGTGGCAGGCAACGTTCTTTTAAGTTCTTTCTCTGAGAAGAGGGGGTGAAAGAAAAAAGTACAAGATGCCCAGGAAGAGCTTCCTGTTAGGAATAAAAGGCTTTTTTACAAGAACTTGCTTATCACTGCAGACCCACAGCTTGGATTTCTAAACTGAATTTCAGAATGTAATGAAATTTAGCCCTTGCAAGCTGTTTTGGAGATCAGTTCAAGAGCCAGGTCACCAGACTCACTGAGATATGTGAAGGATAAAAAGTGACAATAAAATTATCATCTTTCCTTTACATATAAGAAATTACTAAATGTGCAGAATCATAACCAACTTCAGCAACAAAAAACCCCAAAAACTGCTTGCAAAATTGACTGCTTCTGCAACATAGCTCCCTCTTCAGTTTTCTTTCTGTTTGATCCTGCAGATTTGAACATACAAAAGATCCTTCAATCAATGCCACCAGTTTGGAAAAACTGTCTTAGACTGAGGTGGTATTTTAACTATCATGGACTTGTCCTCCTCAAAGTTAAAAGTCAGAAGATACCATTAAATCCCTTAATCAAATGTTAATGGAATGCTATTCCACAGTATTCAACAATAGTTGGTCTGCAAAAAGGTTTCACTATATTTTGATGCAGTAATTCTGATCTATAAAGAGAATTGCAAGCTAACCAGAAAACTTCTGGACAAAAGTAATAATATACCAGGAACAGCCAGTGTTCAGTCAAATTATTTGTAATCCAAAAGAATAAACAGTGATCAAGCTCAGAAATTTAGTTTTTCCTAGTTTAACAAGGGATTTTCTGAGCATGTATACAATTTTGAAGAACTTGGCCTTTCAACAACTACTCCTTACATTTATTTGTATTTTCAGAGACAAGAACATAAAAACGAGATTGCAAAGCCTTTGTTCAGGGTTCCCATCTGGTTGAACAGTTAGAGAGCATCTATCAATATTTAGATGTACTGATACCCCAAAACAAGCTGAGAATTCTCACTTTACACATGGAAATGCAGAAATGAAAGTGAGCTGCAACATAGCTATTTATTCCTGGATGGAAAACTCATTGCATTTTAGAAAGGGGAACTAAGATAGCATTGCCACAGCTGAGGAAAATGCCACTTTCTCTCAGTATCTGCAAGATCCTACAAGGTAACAGCTGTAAGTTAATGCAGGGGATATTTTTCTAGTTATATTGAGATAGGAAAGTGTCTGTGGGTAGTTTTATATTTTTTATTAACTTACTTTAATCTTATTTTGGAGTTCAGTTTCCAGTTTGTTCTTGAGTATCCTGAACTTGTTTCAGATGCAGCAATTTGTCCAACTAGAAGAAATTATGCTATTAATGATGTAGAAAGGGCCTAGATAAGAAGTCACCAAATTTCTCTACAAGATAAGCTCTTTTTTCATAAAGGATGAGGATGCTAAACCATGAAATTTTCAACATTTAGGAGGACTGTACAGCCTAAGAGGAGAGCAGGTATTTCTAATTAAAGAGTAAGTGAATTCTTTCAAGGTTCTCCGTTTGGTTTCTTATGTTTTAAAAAAGGGAACAGTTACTTATAGAAGTAGTATATGTTTATGTAAATCAAAGATATCTCTACCAATGTAGAGATCAAAATCTAATTAACCTTTGCAGGCAGTTTTATTTCTAGTATTTATCCTTTATTTTTCAGTAAATTAATGATTGGGAATTTAAATAATTTTGCTTCACTAGAAGGATCACATGATTTTTTTTAAATACTCACACTGACCTACCTGAGCCCTGGATGAGGGCAGGGAGAGGAGTAGCCTGAATTCACTGTGAGGAGCACTCAGATAGTTTGGTGATCTGATCACACAAGCTTCTATGGAATCAGATATTCCAAGAAACGCTGCCAAGGTCCTCAAGAGTTTATAATTCTTCAGATGCACTGAATTGCTTTACTAAACACTAACTGCACAAGAAGAATACATTTTTGTTTATATTTCCACAAAAGAAGTCTTATCTTAGCAGTACAACAAGAACCCTGAGAATATTGATTTCTTTTCCCTTGCAAGAGAAGTCAAGACTGTAGAGCTTTAAGCATACACAAGACTTGGGTCAGACTAGATAGATTCACAGTTAATACAAATATTTGGAGGTTCCATTTTTGAGTAGCAATGATACATCTTAGTGAAAGACTGGCATTCTGTCAAGCTTTTGCATCTCCCACACTGGACAAAGAAAAGGAGTTAATTATACAGCTCCAGAAAAGAATTGCCTTTATTACCTAGAAGACGGCAGGTCACATTTCAGGGAATGAGTTCTAGAAAATTCCATATCCAGCAGAGAGGGTACATCAGCATGAATGGAAAACTGCAAGTCAGAAGCTATGAAACCATTACAAACTCCCTCAATGACCTTCTTTCAGCACAGGACTTTTGCAAGCATCAATCCACATCTGCTAAAATAAAACCTACCTCCCACCACCTCTTCCCTCACACAATACAAGTGATTTATATCCGTTTTCTGGGGAAGTGTATTCCTTGCTTCCTGTCTTTGCTGAGCAGGGAAATTAGAGACAAGAGGACAACTGCCCATATGGAGAACAGAATGTAATGTCCATACGCAAAATATACACCATTGCAAAATCAACATCACACTAGGCCGGAAAAAGCTACCAACCTGTCTTTGAAAAGAAAAAAAAATTAAAAAGCTGAAACTACAGACTTAAAAAGGAATAAAAAGGAAATGAGTCATGGGGAAAATTTCAGGGAAATTTCACATGAAAAGGAAACCCATAAGCAATTTCATAAAGTTTTCCATGCTGTTGTCCTCCCCCTCTACCCCCTGCCCTTTATTTTTTCTTTCCCAGAAGCTTGATGGAAGAGGACAGACCTCAAAAAATACTTTTATTTATCCTGCTATTAGAGGGAGAACAAAACAGAGAATAGGCCACAGTGTGCTCTGACATTCTGAAGATTTGTCTGCTGCATTTTTGTATTCATGGAATAAAAAAATGCATTGCATCAAGAACTGGAAACTACAAGCATTCAAAAACTATGAATCAGATTGCCAAAACCCAAACACACTAAATAACCATTCCATCTCCAGTTTTCAGACATGCTGTCAGGCAATGAATGGTTTCTTTCTTCTCCTACGTCAAATGGGCAGGTGGAAAATTCCCAAGCACGTTCTTCTCATGGCTATGTTCTCAATCAGCTGGAAAGCAAATGTGTCAAAGTCCCAATAAGGGCATTTGGATTTATATCTTAAGTCCCTCCCTGACACTCAGAGGCAGCCTTCTGTCTTTGCTCCTGCACTAGAGAAACAAGAAACTTGGGAATGTACAGATGTGGAAGGGGAAAAACGATTCCAAGAGATAAAGATGGGCCCTCAACATCCCTATTATAAATTGGCTTTACTTAAGCAAATTATCTTCTTTCCTCTGTAAATATCTTAAGTCATCACCTAATTAAATAAAGAAAAGCAAGCTGCTTTGCTGTTCCAGGCCAACATACTTTTCTTATGGAGAGCACAATAGTTTGGAGAGCAGATGGAAACACCTGCTGGAAGCTCTGAAGAACACTGATCTTCCCAGCTGCTCAGAAGACTGAAGCATACTGCTCTGCTTGATACATTTACCTGTTCACAAGCTTACAATCTTTGCAGCTTCTAAACATCATTCAGAGTCAGCCTTGACTCTGAACGCAGCCCAAGAAAAGGCTTTCTCAAAAAAAGTTTACCACAAATACAGTCTGCAGGGTAATTTGTTTGAATTAATTCAGAACAAGAAAAATTGAGTCCTCATGCAAAACATTTGTTTCCAGGAGGCTCACAAAGGGATTCTGCTACTGAAATGACATCATGTTTGTCTTGAACAAGTGTGGTTTTACAGGAGTCTTCCAATGAGACATTGCTTGGACTCAGTGAATCAAATTTTCTAGCTTTAGCACTTTCCAAAATAAATAAAAAAGAAACTATACTAGCAATCAAAATAGAAGCAAAAGCACAGGAATTGAGAAGCTCTTTTTCTACACAGACATGGTACCCAGACTCCAGGCAATGTCCCAATTTGGATGGCTGTTCCCTTGGATTTGGAACTCTACTTGGACAGTCATTGACCTGGAAATACTCTATAGATACTTAACCCTTGGGGAATGGTCACAATTAGGGTCCTGAAAAAAAACAAAACATTTTAGGGAGGTCACAAATCCCACCATGACTCATACACATAGAGATGGTTTCAAGGAATCAATTATTAGCTGCTCAAATGTGTCATGGCACAGTTCACACACAGGCATTTCATTATACAGCTCAATTGTGCAGATCTGACACATCAAAAGGCAACAATCTCAACAGTTTGAATGTATAAATTCAAACAATTTCTTATAGTAAAGCCACTGATGAAAAGATTATTCTTTCTTATCACACGTATGAACATGTTTAAGTTCAATGGTTTGTTGATAAAAAACACCTCTGGGGGAAAAAAAAATCTCTTAAAACTCTCATAATAATGAATTCATTGTAGCTGGAAGAATTTCAATTAAAATTAGAACAACCTGTAGAAAAAGCAGTACATGTGACACAAAAGCTGCAGCCCAGCCACCAGCCCAACAACAGCAAACTGACCTTGCCAACTCCATCAATGGAAGTTGCCACACACTCCTGGTACAGAAAAAACCAAACAGGGTTTATTCTGGAGCTACAGATAACACCTTGATTATTGCTCTAAGAACCTGCTTCCTGTCCCTCTTGCTGCCCTTTGGTCTTAGGTTCTGATCCAGCAGTGCTCTTTGCCCCCTCAGTTGTATTAACTCATTCTGCCAGCACAGCCTTGGTTTCTAATCCCAGCTCTGGTCTGCTTAACACTAATTCCTGGATCTCACTGCCTACCATGTCCCTTTCCCCTTCCCTACCATTTCTAATCATTTCACTGACACTGGAGGAAGAACAAGCAAGGAGGAGAGAACTCCTAGCCTAGAATCACTCTCTGGAGCTTGTACCCCCAGGTTTTCCACTTCTTTGTAACAGTATTTCACTCCTCCACTCATGCCCCAGCTAAGACTCCTTACAACCAAGTAAAAGAAAAGCAACTAGCACCAACTCAACCGATAACGCAGAAACAGGAATAACACCTGAGCATTATCAAGGGCCTACCAGTTACCCCACAGTTTTCTGCAACCTTAACTGATGAGGAATAAAACCTTAAAAGTCAGATAAAAGATATACCCTTTACAGTACTTGTTCTCTAGCATTTTCCTTATGGCATTTACTCTGAATTAGAGCAGAGGCTGAAAAAGAGTCTGGTTTATTTTGTGGATTTTTTTGGAAGTTTTGCTATTATGCTGGGACAGGGAAGGAGAGAAACATTTACAAAAGACTTGGCAAGAAATGGCAACACCCACTTTTCTTTTGTTATTTTGGCCCCCATTGCCAATATTTTTGGACTTTTATTCTGGAAAAAGGAGAAAGATGAGGAATTGTCTGAAGGAGTGTTTGCTGGGCTGCTTGCCCTCAGAAAACTGGAAAATTGCCGAGGCTGAAGAAAGAAAGTATTCTATAAACTCAGATCTGACTTGTGTTGAACAGAACAACATTTATGAAGAATTAATATTTCCAGTGTCTTGACCTAGGAAACTTTGTTATCTTGTATGCTGTTCAAAGAAATGACCAGTGGAAAAAACCACAGAAACTGCCAAACAATCAGCAGTAGTGCAGACAGTTGCCTTGTCTGACAATGTCTTGTCAGACACCTCAATAAGAAGGTGCAGGAAGAAAGCCTGAAAGAGAAAGAGATGCTGAGTTTATTCTTAGCCTCTGTTAACATTTATCTTATGCCATAAAATACTCAGGCTTACATTCCTCTCACTATTACTCATTCATTAGCAGACTGATCTTGTCTTCTATATAAAAAGACCTAATCCTTTTGTTCTACAAGCAATCTTTAAGCCTTCTTCACTCTTGCTGAGTACCCAAATTCATGAAGGAAAAGGACTGACAGCAGCCAGACAACCTGCCCATTCAAGCAACAAAGGTACAAATCACACCTTTGGGTTCACTCAGCTACCAGTAGCAAGTAATCAGTCAGAAGCCCCACACTTAAAATCCTGTGACTTTAAAATAAAGTCTAAATGCTGTATCTTGTTCTAAGGAAAAGTTCCCATTTTATGGAATATCTTACTAGGAGGCATTGTTAGCTGTGAATGGTGGCTCAGAGGGTGTAAAACAGCTTCAAGGCTTCAGGGAGCACAGTAATAACAAGGAAGAAAGTAGTAAGGAGAAGATTAAATTTTACACCTGGGATTTGTTCAGTTATTACAGAGCAAGGGATGCTCTTGAAAAGCTACCTCTCCAAGCCAGGGAGGTCTGGTTGGGCTGGCCAGCTGTCCAAGGTGCCATCTCCTAAGATTTAATCAACCTTCAACTGCTGGAGGAAGTTCTTATTCTCCTGCAGCAACCTCAGGAGAGGAACTGGGCAAAGGAAGGACACAGCTATACTAAAAGGCACCCCTGGGACACCCTTTGAAGAACAGCTGGGAGCCAGCAGCTCAGACAGCAGAACCAGCACAAACAGTCATGTAAAAAGACCAAGCCTGCAGTGATTCCTTGTAAAACAGTATCCGTTACCTTATCCAGCCTATGTGGCTAAAACCACAGGGGGTAAAGAGAAGGAAAGGTGCCAGCTGGAGAAGGCTAGTCTAAGAAAACAAAAATATGAATTCCTGTTGCCTGCCTTATTTAGAGTATAATTTATTCATCACCACCCTAGACTAAAATGTCTAAGCAACTTCCAGAGCACTGAGAAGTTATTTTTGCCCTCCAAAATATAATGGGTATAAGAAACACAACCAACAATCACTGTTTAATATAATAATAATGCAATACTATGATTCACTTGCATTAAGTCTGACTAAATATGTCATTATCTTTAAATAGAAATGGCAACTAATAATTTTAACACTAAAAATAGAAAGATATGTGATGTGAATCCTATGGGATTTACTCATAACATGAATATATTGTGCTGTCTTTCAAATGTTTTCCTAGGTGCTTTCAGCTTCGGTAATTGTTTTTGTTTTTCACTGAATTTTGCTTTATATTTCTTTTGTGTACCAAGATATCATCTACTCACAGACATGCATTTCTAGAATTTTGTACAAAAAAGGACTACATCACTCCACTGCTACAGAAACCATGCTGATATGAAATGTAGATGGCATTGTAACTAAAGAAAATCAAACGGCATAGAAGATGACAATGAAATATGTGGGAGCAAATACACAAATAAACCCTTTATAATGAAAAGAATACTAAAAGTCTTCTAAAAATGTCAGCTAGGGGAACTCAATAAAGGTCAAGACACTTTGAAAAGGAGAAGTTAATCAAAGACTTTCTGTATTTACTGTCTTTTGTTCCATAACATAGTACAGTGTACTCTAGGTTACTTTAAAGCTGTGACCTTTCTTGCCAGCATTTGCTGTTCACTAACACAGAAGTCCCAAGTTTTGAAGAAGCCAAACCTGTTGATGTGTAAATTGTGAGCCTCCAAAAGCACTACATAACTGACAGAGCTTCACCGACATGATTACTTTTGACTGTTCTTGCATAAACCAAAATAAACAACAGGTGGGGAATGACCCCAGAACTCCCTTCATATATTTTAAATAGCCTTTAATGTTACCATTCCCACCACTAGCAAATGAAAATAGGTGCGGCAAATATCTTTGTGCCAATAAAAATGTTTCATTTAACAACAAAGCATGTGTTAAGAAGGCCAATTAAAATGTACAGGCACGTTTTGAAGTCACTGAATTTAGAGTTGTGAAAATAAACCAGCATTTTCAAAATGGAAGCATTACAAAAAAGACAAGCAGATTTCCATCACCTTAAGGAAAACCATGGTTTTCAAATAATTTTCTTTAAACTGTCACTATCAAAATGAAAAATCAAGAATGAGAGATATTGTGAATAGTATCAAAACCACTCTTGAAATGTATTTTTTTGTGGCTCAACAACCACATTTTCCTGTGTTTTAAAGTGCTCCTTTTCTTTTTTACAGGACAAGACCATTAACACAAGAGGAGAAATAGCCTATACACCAAGACTTCACAGCAAGCGCTTCTGTCCTTCCCTCCCTCAGGAGTGAGCATTATTTTCCTAGGGTGGCTTAGTTACAATGTACATTTAAGTTGCTCTAACACCAGCTAAAACTACAGCTTCCATTTCCAATCCCCATGATTCCCAAGATTTAAAAGTGGAAAGGAAATTTGTTTCCCAAATAACACCCCTTATTCTGCAGCTTACATAAAGCTAAGGAGTTATTTCCTATGAGAATTTTACAGCAGCTAATAAGACATCTTTTTCTTTTAAAGAGACTCATTCATGAGTCACCTCAAACCAATACAGACACAATACCACTACAGACAACAGATCCACACAGAATGGCTGAGGTTGGAAGGGACCTCTGGAGGTCCTCTGGTCCTATCCTGCTCAAGCAGGACCAACTGCAGCCAGTGAATATCTGAGAGAGACTCCATAACCATGTCAGGCAACCCGTGCTGGTGCTCACTGACCCTCCCAATAAAAAAAAGGTGTTTTCTGATGCGTCTCAGTTTGTGTCCATTGCCTCTGGTCCTGTCACTGACAAGAGCCTTGTTCTGCACCCTCCATTCAGGTACTTGCACACATGGTAACGTGTCCCTCCCCAAACCTTTTCTCCTCCAGGCTGGACCGTCCCAGCTCCCACCCTCCCTCACATGTCAGAGATGCTCCAGTCTCCTCATCGTCTTTGTGGCCCTTCATTGAACTCCCTCCACTATATCCACTATGTCTTTGTGCAGGGACTCAATCCTAAAAATTTCTGGAAGAATCTAGAGTATCCTGATTAGTTGGGAAGTTAAACCTGAGGGATTAAAAGTTTCACCTTGATTAGCTGGGAAGTTAAATCTGAGGGGTTAAAAGTTTCACCTAAGCTGCTGCACAGGGTTTTACCAGAGGCCAAAGAGAGCTCACTGCCCTCCAAATTCACCATGAGGGGGTTTCTGCTTAGGATGGTACAATAATAGCTTTGGTCCTGGTCCTAACTCAGAGCAGAACAATTAAGGCCAACTTTCAGGAAACTGAATTCTGTCTGAAAGTACCTCCGTGCTATCTGCAAAATTAAGGAGACTATGAAGTCACTTAAAAATTCACTGGTCCTCAGCTTCATTTCAAACAGTTTAAGCTTCACGAAGCAAATAATAAAGCTGATAATGTTGTTGTGAAATATTGCCAGGCTGAGAGTAAAAACTAGCAGCTCTGTGTCACAGCATGACCTATCAAAACAGTTCAAATTACTTTAGGAAACCATAAATATATTCCAAAAAAAAAAGTTCACTGATCTTCCAACTCTTCTCCCTCCACATTTTGGTAAGAGGACCAAATATCTAAGCAGACTAGAAGGCATGAGTAACAACTGCAAGTTCCTTTACATTTAGTTATATTAAATCATTATTCTTTCATAGTGCTTCTAGAGCAATTTACAATAACCTGCAGTATGAAAAAGGGATATAACAAAGAGAATGAGAAGCTATGTGATTAGCATTTCTTAGGATGTCAGAATTTTTAATAACTAATACTGTAGCAAAGAAGAAAGAGATTAATGGCAACAGAGCAAGCAAGAAATGGGATTTTAGGTATATTATAGAAAATAAAAAATTGAAAGTGATCTAAAACCTCTATCAACATATTTATAAGACTTTTTTACTGGTAACAGATTCCAAGCTTCAAATCAGGTTTGACTGCATTAGTCAGTAAGGAAAAATGCAATAATTTCCTGATACTTCACTGAAATTCTTAGACCAAACTACAACAAAAATAAATAATAATGCCTTTCAGAAGGAATATTAGAAAAGGATTCTCCTCCAGTGGTTCAGGAACTTTAGGGATTTAAAGTATTTCAAAATGTCTGGCTGCAGTTCAACACAACATGGCCAATGGGACTCAGTATGAACTCTCCCATAACACTTTATCTAGTCAAATAATTTCTGTTTATAACTATCTCTAGCTTCCATACTGTCAGATAGAGATATCAAGCATATAAATGGGAAACTACATTAAAAGATATCCTGACTCTTTTAAGCTGAAAGTAGGTTTTTCTGTACATTAAGAACCACCTCAAGTCAGCTGCAAGATACCCTATAAAATAACATCTAGAACCTGCAATTTCTGTAAAACTGTCACACATTTTGATAGCATAATTTAGTCACTTTCTATTATGCAAACCACATAACAGAAATATACTTTGAAATGGTAGCAGTTTTGCCCATCAAAATTTACTTGGTACATAGAGGAATATTTTTTTTACTACTAGCATGGAATTCGAGGCATTAATTGTAATTTGTTATCAGATGTACCAATAAAGATGATCACTGTGTCCTCCATCAAAAGCTGAAAAAGATTTAACTGAACACCAAATAAGGTAAACTATGATAAATCTAAAACTCCAAGCTTCACACCTCATTTAAAATGCATCTCTCCAAGTCATCAACTGCAGAGATGTCTGCCAGTTTATCAAGTCAGCTTTGTCTCATTCTAAATATCATAAAAGACTAAGGTACATTTACATCAAGTAACTTCAAGTACATTTTTAGGAGGCTGAAATTCACAGTGAAAGCCAATAAAGATTAGGGAAAGCTGTCTATCCCCAATTAGACAGTAAAAATCAAAGCACAGAGGTTCAGTATGAATTCCTTGGGAGAAAGGCATCCCAATCAACATCCTTCACCTTGCCTGCAGAGGTATCAGCCTGAAACTGGAAGAAGTGGTCCTGGATGGCCAATACAATTTTCACAAGTTACTATGAGGAAAATTTCAGATTGTGAGTTGAGAAATTAGAACAAGCTCTATTCCTCTTACTTCTTGGAACAACAACCACGTGCTCAATCATGCATATGTAAATACACAAGGAACTGTTTCACTCTGGCCCAAAGCAATATTTAAGTGAGAGGCATAAAGCAGAATTCAGTCAAACTGCAGAACCACTTGCGACTGTAAATGGCTTTGTAGAAATAACTTGGAATACTGACAGATTTCTTTTTCTGGTGCTCTTGATCCTATATTCAGGAACTCAATCCAGTGACCTCTCTTAGGAGTCAGCATTGATCTCAGGTATCTGTCATTTGCCTACAATAAAACAGACTGCCAGGAAATCATAGTCTCAAGACTACAGATGAAGTGATTCAGTGGAAATCTAACACATAATGATTAGTTTCAGCCTGAAAAGTGTTTTGGTCAGATAAAGCAACATCAGAATTTACAGGAGGGAGAACATCATATTTAGCTAGGGGTCATCCTGAGCATAAGTACAGTTTGCTACATCCACAGCGGAGATCAGGGGATTCAGCACCACTCAAAAAAATAATTTGAGATACTGAAGCTGCACAGTGAAACACAGAGAAATTATAAAGCACCAGATTTAAGGCTGCTGCTCCCTGGCTGGTTTGTTTTTTTCACTCAGGAACCTCACCTTATCTAATGCATAGACCTTGGCAGCAGGGTGAAGAGGGAGAAATTACTTTGTATCTCTTTTTCCCCTTCCCATAGTAGAGTGCTCAGATATTAAAATTCTAGGACAAACCCCTCTTCCTTTTTCCCCTTTTTCATGCATCTTAAGTTTATTATACTGCTATCTGAAACTGTTATATTTCAGTAATTTATTTTCACAAAAGATCCTATTTATATTTTTATAACTCAAGGCCTACAGCACATGGCATATGAATTGTGTCTGCTTAATCTGGAATGTTTCCAGACTAATTTCTTTTTCAGAATATTTGTCACCGTGCAGTACATCACAAGCACAATTCACAGTTGTTATCAGCTGCAGCTGTGAAAGCTTTGCATTCTTTATTTTATAGATATCCAATTTGGAACCTTACCATTCAAATAGAAGGATCACAAGTAGTTACTGTTAATAGGGTTACACATCTTGCTTTTAAAGCAAAAAATAAAATCCAGGTCTTCAGTGGCATTTAACTACAGAAACTTTCAGATGATCATCTCCAATCCTTTAATCAATTCAGGATACAACACCAAGCACATGCAACAAGTAAAATGGGTTCTACAGACCACACTTTTTAAATCTTTAAGGCATTCCTAAAATACAAGCCACGGTAAACAGCAAGTTTTTTAAGGGGGAAAGAAAAGAGAATGCATTAATGGAAATACATCCTGTCAATTCAAATATGGAAATGTGGGTGACATTAAAAAACTTAGCCCATATATCACTTGTCACTTATGTTTCTGTTGGTATTTTAATGAAGTCTAAGATCATGAACCTACTGTGAAGAGAATCTGGGAGAATAACAGCTGCTCATCTCTAATAGCAATCATGTAATTTATGGAATGTCATTTTAATATTTTCAAGGAACAAAGGAAAGGAAAACACTCAAATGACAAGGTAGGATATCTTAAACAGAGGAAGACCCAACATTCCCATGTACAATATGCATGCTTTCCTAAAAATCAAAACCTCAGCATTTAAGCTGGCCAAAACCCGTAACCTCCAAGCATTCCCTTTAAATTCTTCAGTAAATTTAAAAACAAAAACAACAACCCCAAAACAATTGGAGCATTATCTAGGAAGGGATCAGACAACTGTTTCTGTATTTGCTATATTTCAGGGTAGGTCTGACAGCACCAACAGGTTAACGGATGAAAGAGCAAAGTGCTAATTAAAGCAAAAGCTTTTCTTTCAAGCCATTAGAGTAAATCTGTACAGTCAGTGCACAATTCCTTAAACCAGCAGGCTCGACTGAGTTAAGGAAAGAGCAAATCCTATCATATTTAATGTTTCTCATGCCTGATTTAGGTACCTTTTTATGAGTACTTCACTATTTTCCTCTACAGAAGCAAAATAATGTCTTCTAGCGCTACTAAATGCTCATAAAATAACTGATTTTCAAATAAAAACATTAATATGAAAACCCTAAAATGTAACCTAGTTTCCTTTTGAAATAATTTCTGTCCATCAAGAAAACTCAATGAAAGCAGGCTTATAGAATTTGAAGGTAATAAAGTAATGATTCCAAGTCTTTTCTGTTCTTTTTCTTTTTTTTCTACTAGTTACATTGTAGTCAGAAAATTTCTTTATTCTACATTAAGGAACAACTTATCCAAGCTAACTTCCTTCTGAAAAAATTAATTGAGCTTTTATTATGATTGCATTTAGAATGTTTATATAGAAATTTCCTAAGCTTTTTCCAGAGCAAAACCAGTTAAAATGTTTTAATTAAACCACTTTTCCTTGAGAAGTATTTCCTTTACAATGTTTTTAATATAACTCAACATTGGCTGCATCTTTCTTGACAGATGGTATTTCCTTAACAGAGAATGTCTCAAATGGTTTATGTATAACATTCTTTCTAAAATTCATTTCCTTTCTGTGTAAGAAGTTAATGCACCAAGAAAAAAAAAAGAAAAAAACAGGAATGTTTCATGCCATGTGGGATATAACAGTTCAAGAGTTTTGCTTTAAATTAGCCGAGTAATCTTTTTGTAGAAATATTATTAACGTGGTTGGAGCTTAACATTTGGAAAACGGAAAAATACTTGCCCACAACACTGCTTCTCTCCAGATCCCACTCCAACATTAACTTCTCTTTTATGTTCTACTCCTCAGCCCCATGTCTGGTGGAAATCTGACAGATCTTAGTACGGTTCAGCTTAGGAAAGAGATGTTAACTGGGTGACTGTTTTCAAGAACAACAGACTGGTAGTTTTGTAACAAATGGCTCCCAAACCAGAAAGGAAAGCTCTTATAACTTCCCTCCAAAATCATTCAAAACACTGAAATCAGCAGAAAAGCACACCATAATCTTTCTCAGAAGGAGGACAGACACTGAGGTCTCACAGAAGTAGATGCAGCTCCTAAGGGTGGGGCACTCCTCCATATTAGCATCAAAACACAATTTCCTAAGAAGAAGACTTGTACCAGCTGGATGAAGAAGAGTCAAGGTTCCACAAGCAAAAATCCTGGGGAAATGGAATCTTTGCAGGATATGGCCAAAGGTAATGGGTTTGCAGCTTGTAATATACACTCCCTATAAAGGTTGTAAACCTTTGGCTAAATGGCTGGAGAGCAACTGCAGTAAGAGCAGTCTTTAAGTGATAAAGAAATACCTGTTGATAATTTATTTTTCCTCTTGTTATGCTATAAGCACTAAAATATTACTTTTCTAACAGATCAAATAATTTTCTGTATAGCCGAAAATTTTTATTCTAAAATATTCTGCCGCCTGTGGAACTATATTTACAACATTTTGCAATTACTACTTTCCATTTTTGGGCATCTCTCAGCTAATATGCCATTCTGTGATACTTCTAGTAAACATTATCATCTGTGTTAATACTGTGTACATAGAGAACATCTTGCACTGAAATCCAAAGCTACCAGACAGTTTCCCTAAATTTTAAGGTTTGCCTATTTTATATTTATGAAGAAATGACATATTTCTAAACTTCAGCCAAAGCCTTTTCCAACTACTTTTGTACTTCAAGACACAGTGAGAGACCATGGAGACTGGGAACACAATTTTTCTTTCTAATATGCAAACTCATTTTAGCTTTCTGCTCACAGCAATGCTACCTTCAGTTCTGATGGCAAGCTGAATGCCCAGAGCTCATGATAACAAAGCTCTGGGCAACATGTGCAGTGCCAGTTTGCCTAAGAGATTTTTATGGATGCCTTATATAAAGTTAAAAAAGAAAGAAACAGCTGTATTTAGCATCTCTGTTTGCCACATGTAAAATGAACAAGGACCTGAAGGAACTGGGGATCACAGACAACATGGGAATAACTTAGAGCTTTCCTTTAAAAAAGGGAAGGATTTCCTACAGCCACTTCAGGGGCCTAGTGCTGTTGCAGGAGGGTGAAGGTCTGCCAAGCTGCAAAGGCACAGAGAGAAGGCAGACCATCAGAAAACCCAGCTAAAAAGTGACTGAAAAAACAAAACTATACTAAATCCTCTAAATTTTTCATAAGGTTCTTTCTTCAATTAAAAAATAATTGCTATTAGTATGTTTTCAAAGAGAACAACTGCACAGGGGTGCAGCTGTGTAGCACATCATATTTGTTCTTTGATAGACCAGCCCACCACAATTACTTCAACACAACTCACATAATTTCAGCTATTTTTCCCTTTAGACAGAAGGCAATATGTATTCCTGTGCTTTCAACAACCATTTTAGCAATATCCCTGTTGTAACCACTCCAGCCACATAAGCTTCATCCTAAACTTAATTTCCATACTTCCATATCTACAGAGCCATTGTCTCAATTTTGCAGGTGTCATCTCTCAAAGTCCTTTGGTGGCCTGCTGTAATCAGAACACACACCAAAAAACAGCTGTCTGACCTCTGACAACTTTGTAGACATTTGTCTTTCAAAAACTATTAAGGTGGCAGACAAGACAAACATGCAGCTTTTTTACCCACTCTCATAATCTAAATGAAATGTGCTGCTCAATTCAAGCATTGTTTTAAAGTGTGGGATTTCTTATTGCTTAGTGGAGTTCATACTGTTCAACATCTAACTGTATCCAAGAGAGGTGCAAAACTAAATGCTTCTCAATATTTACCAAAAAGACAAAGATTTTTTCTTCATAGCAGGACTGAGATACAATACATACAATGCCTGTCTTTACTGCAACCCAAGTAAAAATATCCTGTGAGATACATTTTTATAAAAATTATTATTCTAAGTAAATTTGGGAAATTGGCATCTCAAGATAGAATAATTTATAACAAAATAATGAAGTATTCACTCTGTAATGAATGGTAGACCCATGCAAGTGCTCAAAATAGTGGGTAACTGTAAGGATTTCATTTAAAACTTGGTATTCAAGAGAAAACTTAAACCTGATGTTCCTAATAAAAGAAGACACTTTTCTGAGCAAAGCCATAATTTTGGGAGAGACACACCCTTTGTCACTTCCAATGGTTAGAAATAGATGAGTCTGCAAAACATTTATGGAAATTATAGAGACACGAGTGTTTTTTTAAGGAAACTCTAGTGCAAAATCTATCCATCTCACGGAGGCAGCACAAAATGCAGCAAGACCAATCCTTTCCTCAAACAGTCTATCACCAAAGTTTAGAAAGATCAAACATAACCAGAACACTACATTCCATCTTCCTAGACAGTCTGTAATTATTTAAGAGAGATTTGAACAAACCAAAGACCCCCTTTCCAAATGGGAAATGCATGCCAATTCCCAGGACATTAACTGGGAATTCCACGATCTGATGATGAATTACACATAAATAACTCACTGGCAGCCCATGTTTTTACTTGTCCCGAGGACAAATCTACTGACCTGGGCAAGAGATCCTAAAAGAAATTGCTATAATTGTTTTCTTTTTAAAGGCATTCACTAGGTAAATTGACAGATCAGTGGTGTTTTCACACTGAAGGGGAAGAACCAGAAGAAAGCTACTGTCTGTTTAGGAGGCTGAAAGGAAATTATTAACCTTACCTTACCAGACTACAGGTTGTCTCAATAACCTTGGCATGAGTGTACTACCTCACACTTTCTAAAATGCTGGACTCAAGAAAAGAGGATTTCCATGAGTGAAGAGTTTAAAAACAAAAAAAAAATGGACTGGTTCCCAACAGGGACTTAACAGGTAAGTATTTATTTTACCTGTTTTGCTCTTTGAGAAATCTTTTGCAGTTTTCCTTAGCTTTGTTCAAGAACCAAGCAATGACTTCCCTGGAGCACATGGTCCTCAACTCCAGCTGATACACAATCTCAAAAATATACCCAGCAGAACCAGAAACAAGCTCCAAGTTCTGACCATAGCCTGAAAGCCCACTTGCAGCTTTGAAAAGCTGTATCTTTCATGGATCATCATATGCTCACCACTGTCTCCTGGCTTATCATACCAGAGGAGTTAAAAGTCGCTTTTCAGTGAGGACAAAACATGTAACTGCTATTCACTGAGCAGAATGCTCAAGAAATTTCCACTGTAGCAAAAGAATTCTGGGGAAGGTTTAGTTGAGTTTATGACAAAAAATCATTGACTGAAATTAAAAGTGCTTCATCATATAAGTTTCTTAAAAGTAATAGCACAAGGTGTAACAATTAGAAGGAAAAAGGAAAGCTTTACCAGTCATTATTAAATATATTATTGTTTATTCTTGCTAAAGTACTATCAGCTTTTTCAAAACCAATGCTCTTGACACTCAAGCAGATCACAAACATGATCTTGATAGCAAGTGGAATTGAGCAGCTGAACAAATGCATGATTACTGTAGGTATTAAAAACCAGAAGGATCTAGTCCTTCTGACATCTGAATAATAAAAAAAAGCTTCTTAAAAACTGAATGAGCTTTCTCACAATTCCATGTTCAAACTAGTACAGAATTTTTTTGACATTATTTTCACTAGAGAAACAGTTTATCAAAGCTAACCAGCACATCTCATATAAAAACACATAATGGAAATGCACAGAACTCATAATTCTCTTACATTTGTCCTCTCATTTAGGGAAAGGAATTCACTCTACCTGTGATCAGAAGAAATGTGAAGAGAAGTTTGCTGACACATTGACTCCCTTGATCTCTGAACACTCTGCCAACTGGAAAACTTTCTCAGTATAGCCAAGACTTTTTGTTCTGCATTTGGGTAAGAAACAGTCATATAAGAGTGGTAAACAGTTTTGGGGGTCTTGTTACTTGAGGGTCTTTTTAGTACTTTTTTAGAAATTGAAACTACCAAATGTTTAGCAGTAACTCTGAGGGCCGTAATAATCACCTGATAGATGAAATTCAGATTCCTTCCCACTTATGTGTGGGAATATATAAAATGCTGAATATCCTCTACCCAGAGCTTTACACTTGCTATACATCTGTTTACAGCTTTAACTCATCAACTGAACATGGTAACTGTACCCTGCCCAAGGACATACAAGACAAACAATGAAAACTTCAGTCATCTCCAAAACTTCACACACTGCTTGCAGAGAAGTCTGGAAAAACCGAGGCATTTTACTTTATTTTGATGTTGTAATTTAGCTGCTCAAGGAGTGGAATTTACAGTTTCTTTCTAAACAGCTACCTTTCAAATTTCAGAAATACAGCATGAAGTGCTTTCAGTGGTATTATTACAAAGAGACTACTAGTATCCCATTTGAGGCTGACTATAAACAAATTGTAAAAACACTTCAAAAGCATTAATCAACTTAAAAACATTAATTTCTGCATATATTTTTCTACATAAGTTAAATCACATTAGGAGAACATACTTTTTAAAATATGGCTTGAGCTAATTTTAAAGATGGTTGGAAAAGTTTGGTCTACACTGATTAAAATCTATACTTAAATGAAAGGAAAATTTAACCACAAAAACTGTGCTCATTTTAGAAAAACAAGCATATCACTGCCAAAGTGCTGTCCTAAGTTTAGATTGCTGTCTGACTAAAGCATTATAATTATGAGAAACTGAAATGGATTTCTAAATGTTTCAAGATGAAACAGGCATTGGGTAATTTGCAAGATATGCAATTATCTTCTGTATTCCAACACATAATACTAATACTCAATCTGAACAAATGCAGGCTGTCTGTGTGAAGACTGAGGAAATCAATGTTAAACATCAATACCAACACTAGATAGGAGTAACCATAATGAAATCTAAGAGCAGAATTACCAAGTGACATGGAATTAATTACTTCAAGAATTTTCTTCGAGGAGAAAAAAAAAAAAGGCCCGGAATCTCTCTTTGTTGCTTCTGTCTCTCCAAGACCTGCTCAAGCTGAACAGAGGATCCTCAGCACTTTCACCCTGTTAAAACTGCATCAGGAAGCATTTTACCCAAGCTCTCAAGTAACTTCAAACACCAGAGAGGGTCTTCAAATAGATTTGAAGGGTCATAGAACATATGCTCTGCTACTATACAATTAACATTCATATCTGCATGGGACCATTATCATACTGACCATGCAAAAGTTAAAAGGAAACAAAACTTAAATATAATCACACGCTCACCCCAGATCTGTTTGTCCATTTCATGGATAACCATTGTAAATTCCAGTTACTTTGAAAAGTCAGTTAAATCTTGATCTGCAAGAATCATCAACAGTCTGATGCAATTAGCAGGATTGCAAGAAATTCAAAATAACTCCATTCCTGTTTCAAAACCATGATTGCATGTACTTGTTAGTACCTGCACTGCCTTTTATTGTCTGTCTTTGATTTAGGAAGAAAAATTAATGACTTGGTTGTGTTCTACTTCTTGGTCTCCTTTGAAAGCCTGAGTGCTCAGTTGTCTTCTGACTCTTCTGACTACAGCCCAGTCTGTTGTTTCACTGATTTGGTGACAAGAGCACAAAACCACCTGTCATTTATATATGAAAACACACAGGAACTGTGAGCATGTCTGGGGGCACAGCAGTTCACAGGACCACCATCATTCAAACAGTAATTTTATAAAGGACCAGAGAAATTTTTCAGAAAAAATTAATTCTCTTTCTACCAGCAGTGTGAGGTGATCCACAAAACTGCTTCATACAGACTCATGAGGCAGTCTTCATTGGCCTCCACAGCACCTCTAGAGCTGCCATCAAAGGAGAAGAGCAAACAGAGATCAATTTCTCTCAATGGTAAAAGATGCTGGATGCGTTAAAAATAATAAAACCATCATAAGCTCAATGAAAAAGCACCTGAAATTAAGAAATATCTTTCAGAAACACTGGAATGAAAGCTATATCTGCTCCCTTGAGACCTGAAATAACATCAACAGCAGGTTTTATACCAAAGGATGCCTGAAACAAGCTCCTCAAGAATCAGAGGAGCTTTAGTATCACACATGCAAAATCTTGGAAAAGCAAGGTGAAAACACCCAGTTCTGTTCTCAAAGGGAAACACTTTAAGCCTATTACCAGATTAAAGGAAAAATTAATTTTCTCCAACTCATGAAAGCATAGTGTGTGAACCCAGTGAAGCTACTAATTTTGCACTGGCAAGTAAAAGACTCACAGTTTTAACCCCTAAGCATACAAGAACTCTAATACAAACAAACGTTATTAGGTAAATTAAATTTATTGTTTCAAAACAAGGTCAAGTTCACAAGTAAACTAGCTCAGCTAAGAGAAAAAAACAGGAAAATGAAGAGACTTTTTGGGTATGTTTGAAGAATTCTGCTAACATAGCTCTATCCCATCTCACTGTGCCCTGCTACAGCAAAAATCTGGACAATTCACAAGTCAGAACTGTCTTTCAGGAGCAATTTACTTGTTAGGCTAAGGCAACAAATACTAAAATCAAACTGTGAGCCTTTGCCCACAGTCAGCAGGGACCTGTTCCAAAAATTCAACTCTCCAAAGGTTCCATCCCCCCTCTCTCAGCCCTAAGTGCTGACCAAGCACCACACACAGGACACAAACCAGCTCTCCTCAGGCCAGTGCCAACAAAAGACTGAACCAGACTGTGAAGCTCAGTGCCTCATGTCTGTGTGCTCCCAGCACCACGACCTGAACAAACAAGGGAACAAGGAAGGGACAGCCTTGAACAAGACTGTGAGTGGAGGAGAATGAAATAAGCAAAGAAGGACGGAGGAAACCACAGATCATTTGTAAATAATGATGAAGTAGGAGGAGAGCATAAATTGAGACAAAGACTCTGCAAATCCCAAGAAGCTGGAAGAAGGAGCCAACAAAAGTAAAAAAAAAAGTGCTCTGGCAAAGCAGAGTTGGGAGAAGTAGGGGGTAGCAGCACACTGAAGGATGGGAAAAGTGACACGAAAGAAAAGATATACATGAGACTCTCCAAACAAAAATTAAGAGAAGGAAACTCTAAGGGGAAAAGTCTTGGACAGAATCAAGCAGAAGTCCAGCACAAGAGGATTTGCACCTATGGCAGCTCAGATTAAGAATCTAAGAATTAAAAATCTGGCTTTACTAAAAATAGCTGCTGAAGGTGTAGAGACTCTGCAGGAACAGATGGAACACGTGACAGCCTCCCACATGAGCAACTGGAGCAAGGGTTACCTGATCCAGCAATCCTAACACCACTAAAACCCCAGGTGGGTGTGAAGATGACACCTCATTCCACCTGCAATCTTCTTTCCAGATTGCTTTGGGGGGGGGGAGCAGGCAACTCCATGAAAGCAAAACTCATTGAGACTGAGGAGCTGGGCCACACCAGAATCAAGGTTTCCCTGCAGAATCTCAGTCTGGCTTTCACAGTAGGGTACAAAATTATCTTTCCTTCAAGATTCTGCCTCATTGAGTACACATGGTGGACCAGCCCCTGAGGTCTAAATAAAGGCTTGTGACTGACTTCCCCCTTTCAGCACAGAAACACTTTGGCAAGCAGTGAATGGAGAAAAAACCCTGGAAAGATGAGAAAGTTCCTTCGCAGGCTTCTATTCTCTTCATTCTTACCACATATTCCCTACACATGGCTGACTTCTCTTTTCTTTAAATCGAATCTTTTCAGAAGTTTGAGGTGTAGTTCTGATTTTCTGAATGACCAGTTTGAGAATTGGTTTCTCGAGGCACAGTTTCACATTATGGTTGACCCACAGCTGGGTTACATTAGTGCACAAGGAGAAACAGCTTTCACTCATATCAGAGCAAGCACTCACTGGAATAACTTCCATCCCCATAAAACTGTTAGATCAACTGTCCCTGAAATCATCCAACCACTAAATCCACTACAAAGACAGTAACAAGAACCCACGGCCAGCAATGGAAAGGAGTGAGACCGCACTCTTCAGCTGCAGCCCACACACTGACCAAACTATGAACTCACACTGGTAAAGGGTACCTTGCTTTGCTGAGGTACAGCTTCCACTGCAGCTTTGCATTCAGACTGTTAGATAAAACATGACTGCAAAGTCAACCAACTAATTTCAGATTTCTGTGCTCAATTTACGACATATTTTGGCTCTTTTTTTTAAATTCTAGTTTCCCCATTTGTTAAGTAAGAAGCAGGATGGAGGGGCACCCATCTATTAATCTCTGTTTTACAGTGGAATAAACTCATGCTTGAGAAACATTAAAATGTTACCACGCTACCTACAACTAAAAAGTCCAATGGTCCAAAAGCAGAGGCTGGAATGTGTCTTGAACAGAACACACAGCTGCTATGAAATAAGTGAAATATGGTGATGTTTTCAATCAATAAGCAAAACACGCTACCCATTAGTGTAGTCCACTCCACACACTAGCAAAGTAGAGATTAAAGAAGTCCAAAGACCAAGAACTGTATTGCAATGAATAAACACAAGCACCAGTGTGAAGCTGCACGCCCAGTTTAACTCCAGCATTTATTTTTAGTGTGCAGCCTCTTGCAGCCACAGCTATGTACTGAACAACCCGGTTGTGCAAAGTTACGAGCCTTGTTGCAGCACTCACCCTGCATTTACTACACAAGAGACCATTCAGGTCAAAGTTTAGCCTTGCCAGAGGGCACATCAAGCCCAGACAGCAGCACACACGCCAGTACTAACGGGAAAAGTGGCAACAGACACAATAACCAAGGAAAACCACCCAGTTACAGCCGGAAAAAACTGACTGGCTTCTGTGCATGTACAAGTCAAAACAAGACGCTCTGTTTTTTTTCCCAAAACGAAAGATACTAAGGATGAGATTTTTAACAACAGGCCTCCAGTTATTTATTCCTGCAGGTGCAACAAAAACAGCAGCACTGAAACCGAGGTTTCGGGTACCGTACACGTCTCACACACACGGAACGCCTCCGCAGACAAGCTCAAGCGCTCTCCTCCATTGCCGCGGCTCCCGGCCCTCCTACAGCGCGGCGCCCATGCCTGCGGAGAAACGGGAGGCGGGTGAGAGCCCGGCGGGCCAGAACGAACGGGCGAGGCCAG
>JANPWX010000271.1:2906208-3054803 GCA_024734555.1 Trochalopteron elliotii
GGAGGTTTTAAATAGTTTTATGTTTGTGTGAAACCAAAGTGAGTCCATGCCCGGCTGACAAGAGCTGGATAAAGACCAAAGCAACCTGGGCTCTCTTTCTGATTCACATCAGTTCCATGTGCACAGGCAAACATCTTCCTCTGCAAAACTCCTGCAAAGTACAAATGAAGGGCAAAACCTGGTCCCATACCCACTTAGGGATATATTCCCTTCTGAGATCCTTCTTCCCCACTGCAGCTGGTTTTGAGGACAACATTGTCTCCTCTGATACGCCTACAATGATCCAGTGAGAATTTCTTGCCTTAGGGAGTACCTTTGCAGACTTGAGAATCAGTCATTTTGGTCAATAGTTGAAATAAAAAAGGAATAAATCAATAAGGAATGGGCATTTGGAGAATTTCATCCTAGAAGTCATAGAAACGTTGAAAATTCCACTGTCATCACTTTTTGAGGGCTCTCATTGGTTCATTCAGCCTGGAGAAGTAGGAGCTAAGGCAAAACTTAGCTGCTGTCCACAACTGGTGGAAGGTAATTGAGAAAGTGGAGCCAGACTCTTCTCCAGGGTGCACAGCAAGCAGATGAGAGGCATTGGTCCCACGCTGCAGGAGGAGAAATTCCAATTAGTTAATAGGAAGGAATTCTTCAAAATTAGGGCAGTTAAGCACTGGAATGGGCTTCCCAAAGACCTTGTGCAATCTCAAACCCAGAATGGACTGGGTCTTATGCAAAAGTATCAATAGCATCCCAAATCCTTCAAAATGCCTTAGCTGAAGACATAAAGGCAACTCCATGCTGGAGTGCTCTGCCTCTTGTGTAGGGAGGCTCTTTGTTGTGTGATTCACCTCAGGTGACTTGTGCTAACCAGGAAACAGGCATTTAGTCAGACTTAGTCACCAAGATTCCCTCCTCTAGGCAGGTCCAAAAAGTGACCCATTCCATCCCAAAATGGATGTCTAAAACAGCCCAGCACACAGGGAGCTGAAATGGCTAACCTTGAGATCACTCTGGCTGATGACATGGTTAAAGCCAGATCAAATGAATCCTCACTGATGCCTCCTGAAAATAAGGACAAGAGCAAGGCAAACCGCTGAATTTTAAATAGCAATAACTTAGCATGAAAGACATCGCATCAGCAGAATATCCCTAAGGGTAACATGTGCCGTGGGCTGTCAGCCATAGACTTGTGGCCAGGCTCCTGGGCAGCCTCAAAACTTTGAATAGGAACAGGGCAGTGGTGGCATCTGCAATATCTGCAAAATTCCTGGTGCAACCTCGCAATGCTAAATGGAAAGCTGTCCCCAAATTATTATACTGCTGTTGTCTAGGAAGGCGAGAGGAGTGAAACTGCAGTCATGTCTACGTGTGGCTTTTGGTATTTGTACCATAGGGCAGTCATGGCTCTTCCATTAGATTGATAAACTGGGCAAAAATCCATATGGCTAATTGCCTTTTGGGCTGAAGCTCTCTGCATGGAAGAAATACATGCTAAATGGGTTAATAAAATACTGAGAAAGATTTTGTAAGTAGCTAAGTAAGGAGCTTTGGCACTTTGTGCACCAACATGTAGGCCAGAATCTTACTGCAGTGCACTCTCTGCCACTTCCAGGGTGACCCTGGATAAATCATCTCACTTTCCTATCAGCGTAGTAAGAATAATGGCACTTTCTTCTTGCTGAGAGTGCTGCCAGGAGATGATAATCAAAGTTTGTAATTTGATTAGAAAGTGTGAAACATTATACAACACTCCTTACAATGCCAACACCTCGCTATATAAACTTTCAGTTAAGATATTTTACTTAAAACTGTGGTGAAAACAAATTGCTAAGACAAACAATAATGAGTAATTGTGTTCCTATTTTCCTTAAGAACCCCAGAGCAATTTTGTACCATTTGGAGATAAATCTCTTTGTCTATCACATTGACATGCAGACAGCTGCAGAAGGACATGACATCTTTTAAAGCATTCACCATAGCACTCTAGTAGAAAATACAAAGGCAAATTTAATTTTCAGTTGCAACTACACAGGCAAAGTAGATAAGCACCTTGTGCTTTACACACATACAGTGAAAGCTGAACTTGTGTGAAGTGAGTTAGTGTAGGCATTTTGTTAGAAAGCAAAAAGTCTGCTCAAGAAAAATACAGGCATTCATAATGCCCCTACAGTTTTTGTGAAAATGGAAAGTACAATTTCTACAGCCAAAGACAACAGTGAGGGGAAGAAAAGAATGTTCAGTATTCAGCAAAAAGGAAGAATCCGGCTGACTGGAAATGTATGTGCATTTCAGAAGGTTTTGTTAAAATAATATTAAGGTACTGGCTTTATGTCCACAAAAATAATGCCATTTGATGCCGAAGTCAAGCTTTCCACGTGTTTGAAATAAAACAATATAGATTTAATTTAGCCACAAAACAATTCCTGTGGGGAGAGCTGGAAGTAGCAAGGCCTGATTCCCAACAGACTTGCTCCCTGTGCCTGTCAGCCCATCTCCATCCCAACTGCAATAATTTTGTCTCATTCCCACTCCATGGACAGCATCCCTGCAAAGCAAGAAAGTAGTAGGTACAGGTGGGCCAGCGAGTACCAGCTGCCAAGAGAAACAATAATGTTTGCTCAGTCAGGGCATGAATTTAGTTCTCTCTCCTCTATCATAATATCTGTATTAACAGATCTTGTAAGAGCCTGATTGTTTCTGAGAATTCTGCCTTTCTGTCTTTCCATCAAACTTGAGCAAAATTCATCAAGAAGGTTCAAAAGCTCTTGGAGAGGGACTTGCAGCCAGAGTGAAAAGCAGCATGGGCACACAAGCAAAGTTCATGTGAAAAAAAAGAGATTGGAAAACTAAAAAGTTGCCCACAGTGGGGGGAAAAAACCTCACAACAATTAAAATTGTTTTGCAAGGGGGTGAAATTGAAAATGATTGAGTCTTTCAAGTTGTGTTAGCACCTGAGAAATAGAAAGTGAAAGCAGAAAATGATAGAAGCTACTATCCAACCACCAACAGGAAATGGAAACATATGGCATGAAGAATTTAAGATCTTCATAGGAACACAAGTGAAAAGATTTTTTTATTATAGCTGGGGATAGCTTTACAAAACATTTTTTGGCTATATGATTTGTAGTGGAAGTCCGCCATTTATCTTGCATTGGTATAGCTCAGCAGGATGACAAGTGGCATCATGGAGCTCAAAACAAGTCTCCAAGAGGGGACACAGACAGGAGGGAAATCATTTGAAACCAGTGTTACTAACAACAGCAGTATGCCTAAAACATTTTTGGGTTTAATCACTATTGCTTAGCTCTGTGTTTTATTTGTAGACTAAGTCCCCTTGGGGCCTATATCTGAGCTGAGGGAATGATAGACCATGTGGCACTCAAAGGGAAGAAAAGATAAACAATATGGAAAATATCATTAGGCAGCCAGTCACGCCTCTCTATAACTGCCAAAGAACAGCAGAAAGATAACTCATGTTCTCCTGTTCCTTGGAAAAGCCTCAGTCACTTGAATAAAGAGACTTTCTAGGAGCTCTTTTCGAGAAACAGCCTGGGCTGTGCTTGCGTCAAATGGTTTTCAAATTGAGACGCACAATCTACTTATGGATCTGCTGTTTACATGGCTATTTCCACTTCCTGAATCTCATCAGAATGTGTTAATTCCTTTCCTAATGGTCCTCTACCATGTAAACAGTTGCAAAATTAGCCCCAGAGATGGTATTAAATGGTAAATTCAAGGAGTTGGAGAAGAGGAGGAAGAAAGGATTGCATGACAGAAAGGGAAAGATGAGAAGGGGTCATTAAATGCCCAAGGTGGGAGGTCACGGGATGCATTCCCCAAAGCCCTCTGCCCCAGAGAGCAGTGCAGATGTGATCCTCAGGGCCCCTACTGCCTTCACTCCACAAACACTTTGGGATGGCTCTGCCCTCACGCCCACACTCCCTCCCTTAACAGCTCTCGTGTAGCTCATTTGCTGAAACTGCCATACTCCACATCCACCTGGGTTTTTCCTCTCTCCTGGGTTTTCTGAGCAAATTTCACTGCCTGTGAGAAGAGCTAAGTTACTTGATGTCTGGATAATTCTCCGTGTCACCTCCATTTGCCTACTTTTCTGGAGGGTTTGAGATAAGGATATGACAAGCCCGCATAAGGAATTTCACCTCTCCATCTGCTTGCAAAGAAAATCAGATATCTGAGCCCACATACCCTCCTAGGTGTGGAAATTTGTTAACTGTTCATAACATGCCTAAGCTGCACTTGTTAATTTTTCTTCCAGAAACAGCAGAAGTAGAGAAGGGGCCTTGACTCAAAGGGCATCAGCACAGCAGTGAATAGACATTACTGTCACCAAATCAAAACAGGGGAGGCAGTGACAGCATGGAAAGCTTGCACTGATTTAAGCTGGTATAATATTTCTGGTGCCTGCAAGGTAGATGTATATCTCTGGAGACAGACTAAGCTCGTTCTTATGCACAGCCCCATGAACAGCAAACAATAAAGGCCACTGTTTACTGCCCTACAAATATAGTAACTGGCACAGGTGATATAATGGATTTAGCTGATTTGGGAAACATTATGAGTTTAAATGTTTTTACTATCAAATTCAAAAGACATCTGTAGGTACAACCATAAAAGGTGATTCGATAAATTACAGGGGTTTTTAAACTCTCCAAAGCTGAAGAGAAGATGGAGTTGATTCAGAAATGTTTATTTGATTTAGTTGCTGTTTGGTTCACAGGAGACTCCCCACAGGGGCAATAAAAACCAAGGCTGCCTTTTTTATAGTGCAAAGATTTTACACTGCAGTCCTCTCCAGTCTGTTTAAACATGCCCCTCTCTTGCTTCAAATACTAAGAAATTCCATTCATCACGACTCAGAAATTTCAGAGATGGAAATGATCTATTAAGCCCTATGATCTGTCTCCTGAAAAATGCAGGATTTCTCCCCATAGCGCGTTTGTATTTTTAATGTTTTGTCCATCAAGTTTATAAGGTCACATTAGTGAAGTGTACATTTCATTACATTTCATGTTTATGTCAACAAATAATATGTGGCTGCTTAATTTCAGTGTAATTGGTCTTACAGATGTACCAAGGAAAGGAAGCAAGCAGTAGCCAGCATAAATGGCAGATGCCAGAATCAGGAGGGGTTGTTTTGTTGCTAAATGTGATCAGTGCTATGCACGGTGGGCTTTCAACTGTTCCTCTTTGGAGAATGGTCATTCTAATGTCAGTCATTAGCAATTTGCTGCTGGTGACTTGGGAACAGCATGTTTCCTACAAATTGCTTCTATTAGTCACCAGTTCTTGTCCAAATAATTGACTAAGAGAGAGAGACAGCCTGTGTGAGATGGGCCTTAGCAGGGTGGCAGAGTGTATGGACACATTGTTGTAGGACACATACTTTACGTTTTTTGAATGCCGAAAATTAGTGGAATGGGCTCAGATCTCTTTTATGCTGGGGTCAGGCTGGAGCTGCACCACCAAGGTCTGATGGAGCCCTTTGAAAAGCCAAGGCTAACACACATGATGTCAGTATCTGGCAGTAATTCAGCAGCACATTTGCTTGTCTCTGAAATGCAGTCACCTCTGGCATGAAACCTGGCAGCTGTTTCACATAAAATGGTCAGGATGTGGACCAATATCCTTCAGGAAAGGAGGAAGAGAAAGAGGAAGAAGAGCACGGAGGAGTCTCACTAGTTTGCACCCCTCGTATTCCTGTCATCTGCCTCTTTAGTGAAAGCTCTTCTACACAGTGTTGTTAATTCAAGAACCTGCTCTTTTGACAGCCTTTTATCTCGCTGAAAATAGATGTTTTGGCATGACAGAAAATACGAGGAACAAAAAAATTTAACTTACCTACTAAAAAGAAAAATGCTGTGGAAAAGAAAAAAGCAGGTCATAGTAGCACATCAGGAGTCAGCTATGTCATTCTCATCAGGACCTCCATTCCTCTCACCACACCATCTGGATACATTCTACTTTAGGTTATTGCTGGACGACTCCTCTGGTCCTGCTATCTTGGTTTGTGAAGGCTGAACCTGAGAGAGTACAGGGCTAAGAGGTTAGAAATGGCCTCCCAATAAAACTCATAGTTTAAGGAAGTGTCAAAGATTGTTCTTGGTAGGGTACTTCTGAGATGCCAGAAAAAGAGGCTTTGAGTTCATACAAATAGTTCTGGAGCATCTGAAAATATATCTTGTGACCCCAATGCAGGTGTGGAGAGAGAAGCAGAAGAACCTTTGAATCCAAAGCTGCCAATCTCTGGACTGATGTAGAGGGAACTGGATGCCAAGTCCCCAAAGTCTGGATGGGAATCAAGCAGGGTACTGGGAAACCAGAGCTTAATTATTGCTGTCATGGGAGGAGGCAGCAGCAGCAGGAGGACAATGGATGGGGGTCAGAGAGGGGATAGAGGAGCTGGCCTTACGTAAGCCATTTCTCAAAGTTACACAACGGAGTAAAGTAATAACACTAATGCACTTTTATAATGCATTCCTACAGAGATTTAAAATGCTTTGAAAAGATAAGTAAATATTATATCATAAGGTGGCAGATGGAGAAACCAGAGCAATGAGGAAATTAGTGGCTTCCTTGTAACTGTAGGGAGAGTCAGAGTTGTGGTGGGGAGCAAAAGAAAGGTCTCTGGAGCCCTCCGAGCACTTGGGCACAGTCTTCGAAGTGCCTAGGTGTGCTGGACAGGAGGAAAACTGGCAGCTTAGGAAGAAATTTTCCCTAAATCAGAAAACAAATCATAAACAAGAAATGCATTTTTCAAGCTGGAAAAATATGTTTGGTGAAAACAACAGAGAAACATTTTGGGTTCCCAGGATTTTATTACCTTTTCTAGTGTGAGCCAAAGGATTTGATCCAAGTTTCCAGAGATTATTCCTCACAGGAAAGGCAAAGCTGTTATAAAGGACATAGCAATGGCACAGTAAAAACAACAACAATAATGAAAAGATGTCTTTTGTTTAATCACCTGGACAGATCCTGCATGATGGACATAAAATGTGGGATAACAAGCTCCAAGGGACAGATCACAGCTACAAGTGCTTGACAGGCCAAAGTGGCAGAGTGAGACAGTGAGGTACAGGTGAGGGGTGAGGAAAGGCAGTGCTCCCAGGAACACAGATCTGTCTTTTGGCAAAGCTTTGGCACAGATCTCTTTGTGGCAAAGCTTCTCTTTGTCATCAGTGCCAGTGACCCTTAGGAGTTGTCTGCTCTCCCAAAAAAACAAATTCAAACTCAAACTGATTTCCCACTGACAACAGACTCTCCACCCCTCCTTACTAACTCCCTGGGCTGGACTAGTCCCTTTGGGGTTACTGTGGGGGGAGTAACAACCTCGGGGGCAATCACTGAATGCAGAGGGATCTCCATCCTGCAGAGAATGTGTTCTGTGCCTTTGAGCATGTCTGTCCCATGCAATGAGGAGTGCTGAGGTCACCCTGCTCGTCTCTGGCCATTAATTTCTGTGTGCTGAGGACATCCCCTGACTGCTGCTTTGCTGGTCTTACAGCTCTTGGTCCATTCCTGCTCCTCTGCCTCCACTCCTGGGTGCAGCTGCGCTCTTTCTTCTGGGACAGGCCGGTCCTGTGCTGTTTGTTCCCCTCTCCTGCCTGTGGTACTGCTGTGGGCAGGACAGATCTTCCAGGAGACATTTTAGCTGGGGAGGTCAGATTATGTGGCTCAGGACTTTTCCTGCAAGAGAGAAATTAAGCCTTCACCAAAATACTCAGCTCTCACCCCACCTGGACTGAGAGGAGGGCTCAGCCATGCAGCCAGAGGTAATGCTGTACAGATCCGTAGGATCAGTCCTGTGTTTTCTGTGTTAGTTCAGCTTTTAGGGTCTTATGGGAAAATAAATGTCCTGTCATATGAAATGCAGTAACTAATAAATAATGATCTGCATTTCTGCACCATTTAGCTACTGCTTATGACTGCAGTGTTGTAACAGGTCAGTGAGCAGCCAGGTGTTGCCCCCATTTTTGGTTGAGGAGACCTGCAGCACAGAACCATGGCTGAAGATCGTTTTCTTTTCCAGAAGGGGTGGTGCATGGCCTCCTTCCCTGTTATAATCTCTCCATGAGCAATTTTGCTGCCAGGAAGAGCTGTAATCTCCCCTGGGTTGGCAAATGGCACAACAGGCACATGTCCAGGTCACACTCACTGGCTCACTCATCCAGCAGGTTTATCTGCGGGTCCAGAGGGGAGCAAGGTGGTAAAGTGCCAGCCCTCTCTGCTGGAAAGTCTGTACCTATGGCTGCCAGGAAGATTTTGGCCATGGTTACATGAACTCCAGTGCTGTTTGGTCAGTGTGAAGCTGATGCTCTCCTCTGCTCTGGCTCATCTGGACAGGATCCGACATTCTGGGTGAAAGCGAACGCAGCAGCTGAAGCTGGCACACAGGGGACTGAGCCGGCTTCAGAAAAACCATGTGGCTTTCCAAACATCTTGCAGTCCAAAGCAAAACCAGCAGTTCTGACATGCTGTGAGCAATAAACAATGAGCTTTGTCAGCATGTCTAGAGGAAATGATAATTCCCGGAGTGTGAATGATGAAATGTTAACCAAGATGGAGGCTTTGGATAGCACTGTGGTTAGGAAAGCATATGTGCATCAGTGTGGAAGAGCTGACACTAATGCAAAGAGCCCTAAGAAGAAATAAAAATCTTCCAGGTCTCTCAACTTACTGCCCAGTGGTATTTTCTCCCATTCCCTGTGTGAAGTGTAAAGCATTGCTTGTGCTTGAAAGGGAGATTTGCAGTGCTGTAACCAGCATCTGAATCTGCCCCTCTGGCTGCACAGCCCTGGCTCTTCATCACCCACAGCTCAGCGCTGCCGTCAGCCCTCTGAGACACACAGGGCTTGGTGCAGGGTAATTTACTGCTGTACCTGCATTATGAGATTGGCTGTCCCTCTTTTCTCCTCTTTGAATTAAGAGGCAGCTCTGGTCACTTCAGTGTAATTGAAAACCTAATGAATCAGAGGGAGTGTTTTTAAGGTTACAGTGACCTTGACAGAAACCTACTAGCCCTGTGCTTAAATATTTTGCAAACCTGTTGCACAGTTTTGAGGCCAAAAAGAGTCAAAGTGCATTTTTTCCCCTTCACTTGGAAAACGTTAAAACTGTTCTCTGCAAACCATGTGAAATGTTTCCAGTCACTCCAGCACAAGTCACTCCAGCAATGAACACCATTGACATGCATGTATTAGCAGAAAACAAGAATAACTAGAGTCAGAGAAAATGATGCAATTATTCATAGTGATAATATTAATTTCACAATGTCATCGCTTTAGGGGCCTGTTGCAATAAATAACCTTGAGAGTTATCTTAGTGTGTGTGACAGAGGACGTATGTGCAGTTAAGATCAGATTGCACAATAACTTTTTCCTGATGTGCCTATGAAACATGGAACCTTGATCTCAGTCACCAGTCACCCATGCTGGGGTTGTTTTAAGAAAAATGACATTCAGGGCCATTATTCAATGCTGGAGGAAAAAAAAAGACTCAGCATTCTGCTATGGCTAGTGTTACCCTCAGGCATTTCTGGCATGTTTCCGTTGTAAATTCATTTTACATGTGGCCAGGAAGTACAACATCTTGTTGCATCTTGAAAAAAAACCTACCATATTTCTTCCCTGTTGCTCATTTCCAATCTACAGAAGCATCTGGTGGGAGCATGTCAGAAGATCTGTCGCTAAATGTAAGAAGTTCAGCCTCCAGTGCACTTTAATGCCTGAGTCTCATTTAAAATAACAAGGTCAAATCATATTTTACTCCTCTGCTTTTTAAATTGTGACTTTTTTTTTTTGTGTGTGTGTGTGTGTGTGTGTGTGTGTGTGTGTGCTCTCTCTTTTGAGTAGGACAATGTTTTTCTACTAAATACTGTTTTCACCACTGTCACTTCTGAGCAATTTGGTTTTGGATGGAGATAAAAATTAACACTGTTGCTTTCCAGGAAAATCCTAGAACTGTAAGTTTCCACCAAAGCCTGGCCCACGTATCCAAGTTTTGAGACACCCTTAGCAAAAGTACGACACAGGGAGAAGCGATAAAAGGCCAAACACTTCAGTTTGTGTGAGTGGTACTGCAGGGCTTGAGATGATGGCTGGCCATGCTGTGGCATTTGCCAAAGGGGAAGAGATTTGTTGAAGAGTATGAAGGCTCATCTTTAGTGTCACAAACATGGCCTCTCTCCCACCTCTCATTCCTTTCTATTCCTCCCTCTCTAGACCAAGCCGACATCTGCATCACCATTCCCACCATTCTTACAATGGCAACCCCAAAAGATGTCTGTTGATTGTTAGGAGGGAGGTAAAGATTTATTTGCACAGCATAGAAATTGCTTTCACTGCTCCAAGCACCATAGTCTTGTGCACTTTCTACTGGCACAGTGCCTGTCCACTCCCTGCCCATGAGTATGGACCTGGAGCTCTGTGGTGACAGAATTGGATCATTTCTGCCATGCTCTTCTCCCATGACCTGCCTGTTTCTGTCTCCATACCTTACCTCCCATGAGGGTCACTCTCTCCTGGTTAATCTGGGAACTGAGTTGTGAATAAGACAGGTTGCATTTCCCAATGGTCAGACTGGTTCCCCTGTCATAAGCCTCACACTTATAATAGAAGCAGGAAAATTTGAGAAAACACATCTGATGTAATTAGCGTAACCTTTCTGCCAGGTGGTTAACGGCAGAGAAAAATGTTTGGATTTAATATACCCATGGCCCCGCTTGATAAAGGACTAAATTCCAATCTCCACTTAGAAACCTGAGAAAACTAAACATACCCTCCCCGGGAGCTCTTAAAAAGATGGATTTCCACCACTCACTTGCATTCCCAGATCTTTATTAGGCAAGAGGGAGCACAGTCATAAAGCCAGGCAAAGCCAGCAATAGCAATATATATCCAGATAATGAGCAAAAGAACCCACTTTTTCAAATCTGTTGGCAGAGGTCCACCTCCCTTCCCCCGTCTAGTGAAAAGGTGCCCCAAAGAGAGCTCCATGGCTCCAACACCTCAGCCAGGGTCAGGAGCAGGGAGCAGTCCTGTCCAAGGAGCAATGGAGGACCCCAGCTGCCAGAGCTGTGGACAGAAGGTCTCTCAGCTGCCTGCACAATCACCCAAGGACCTGCTGAGAACACACACTGATACAACTCAGGGTGAATCAGGCCACAGAGTGGCACAGAGTTGCAAGGCAGGAGTTCAGGCAGCAGAGTGCTATCAACTCATGTCCTCCAGTTATCAACAAGCTGGTGATGGAGTGCAGTGTACCCACACTTCTACTTCCTTGTGCAGCCTACAGGCAGAGGTGGAGGAAGAAACACTATTCTGGCATTTTTTATGGCATGTCATGAAAGCAATCCAGGTGTGCAAAGGACAGACCACTTTCCCATGCAACTGTGATGCTGCTTCCTCCAAGGCACTATCATAAAAGTCAGGTTTTCATTTCAGTGTGTCCTAAGCATAGGGATCCTTAAGGCTTCTGGGCCTCAGATGGCTGGAAAGGAATCACTGTGGTCTCCAGAACCGTTTTATCTTCTCAGCTGTGCTTTACTGGGAGGTTGCATCATGCCAATTTGGAGGTTAGGTTGCTGTAACCTGGTTTGCCCAGAATTTATCATTTCAAACTGTTTGGAGGCTGCTGCTTCATGCTAACTTTGTTGTGCCCAGGGCAGTATTTACCAATAGAGGGATTTCTACATGGGTGCAGTCATTTACAACTGCTTATGAATGATTTGGGGCTGAAGTTGTAACTGCTGATCTTCAGTCTGAAAGTCCTAGAGGATTTGACGAGTTTAGTCTATGTTAGGAGACTGACAGCTTTCTAATTGCAGTCTGTTAGTCTCCCCTTCCACTCTGTTTTACTGGGCCTGTTTGGAGTTTACTGAAATACCCATGGGCTGGCTACCAATTCAGTGAGGTCTAGGATGGATTCTTCACCACATTTAGCTAAAGCTAAGATCAAAACTAAGCATTACTCTCAGAGCTGGAGCTGTGGAGTTAGAAATTATTGGGAAGGTGTATGTCGAAAGTCCTAAGTGTGGGGGATTTGGTAGTTTTCCAGGTTTTGTGTATTTCAACCTTTTGCCAGATTAATTTATACATTACATCCATTCTAAACCTACAAACATAATCAGAAGACCTAAAATAATCCCTCTGAAACACTTTAAACCTACCTTTCCTGGAAGAAAAGGAAGGTGTTTTCTCCTTTCATGAAATCCCTCATTGCAAAAACACATAGCTTTAAATACAGAGCAAGGAACAGCCGGAGTCAGGAGTAAAGGAGGAGACTTACATGGAAAAGACAGAGATAGTCCAAGCAGAAGCAAAGAGGCAACATGAATTGTCCATGGGTATTTATCCAAGAAGGTTTGCTCATCTCTGCCTCCATCAAAAAGGGATGGTGCCCAGGGGAAGCTGTGTCAGTGTCTCAATGGAGCAGTGAAGATCACTATTTGGTGTTTGGATAACATATCTGTTCTCTTGGCTAGCCAAACATATCGTGTGACATGGACACATGGTAAGAGAATCTGCCTGGGCAGCTTCAGCAAGGAACAGAACTCATTTTCCCACCCATATTCATGCGTTTCATTTTCGTTCTCTTCTTTTCTCCTTTTTTCCATTCCCTCCCCTCCCCTCCTCTTTTTTGTTCCAGAAGGCACCCATCCAAGTGGCCCCACGAGCTGCCTGTGTTATAGAGCTGTTTTCCTGCAGAGCAGCCATCAGCTGGCAGCAGCTGGTGGGGGAGCTTGGCAGCAGGAGCTGTGGTGACCTCTCTGCTGTGGGGCTTGCACAATGCCACGGGAACTCCTGGAATGGATGGCAATGATGTACACAGGAGATATTCCTGGGGCCATTACACAGTGCTGGAAGAGGCTGGATTGCAGCGGTCCTATTAATGTCTTTCATTCATCTCCAGTGAAGTCAACAGTTGAAAGCAATTTTAAGCACTTGGATCATACAGAATATATAAATACCTGTGTTCTGTCTAGCTGTAACAATTCAATGATAAGTATGACTCCCTGGTGAACGAACAGGATATCACAGGCTTATTTTGTCTTCCAAATGGGTCAGAGTTGAATCTTTTACTGGATTTCCACATTCATTTTTGCTTAACAGGTTAGATTTTCACTTGGAGAAGGCATTGTTACAGTTCTCAGGCTCCTGATCACAACAGCAACACCTCCAGATCTTCTGAAGATAATTAAAACATTTTTTTATAACCTGCAATTAGATCCTAATGAACACCTTCATTTTTATATGTTTCAATATAGTTCAGGTTTATGTATTCCATATATATAGATCCAGTAACCTTGAATCAATATGTATCCCTTCTTCACTACTTTAAGAGGTATTAAGTTCATTAACCTTTATAGGCAATAATGACCTTTCCTGTGGTATTCTTGTTTTGCACCATTGTCTGAAATAATGAAGTTACACCCATAGCTTCAGGTATATGATTTTCAAAAACACTATTGATTTTGTTAGAAATGATAAAAACCGTTTATAATACCTTAAAAGAAGAACCATCTAGCATTTCTTTAAAATGGTGCAGATGGAGCATTTCTAAAAATTTCAGCAGCCATTTACAATTGCTGAAAATTTCACCTGACAGCTGGTTGAAAATTGTGGAAAATACCGAAGCGAGCTCAAGAATCAGATTGTTTTGGCTAGTGTGGGTATTTCTCTAGGCTTTAAAAACAAGGCACTGGAATAAAACAAATTCTGGCCTTGGCATTATACTTTCAGGCAGACTGTAATAGGTGTGCTGTGCTTTCCAGTGTGTTTTGGCACTTTTAGTCCATGTGCAATGTATATATCTATAGATACACACATGCTGCCCAGTTTTCTTCACTTGTTCAGCTGAGCTGTGTTTGGGCTTCAAAGGACATGCATGCAAATACACATTCATGTGCCTGCACAGAGAGGTAAATCCAGCTCTGAACGTGCACATGCAATAAATGCAGAATTTCTGCTTATATTGGACCTGCTGCCTTGCAATCCAAGATCTCAAAGTATTTTAAAGTCACTTAAATTCCTTGTCCCTCCTTCACATATTTAACTCAGTTCTGTGCTTTTCTCTGTCCACATTAGATAGGTAACAACTAAGCCTCTGGTCACCGTTGCAAAGTGGACATATTTATAAATTTCCTAGTGAAGTGAGCTGATTCCCCCAGGTCCTGGAAGGTTAGCATTGCTAGGAGCAATACCCACATTATCACCCTAAGCCATGTACTCATCATCAGAGCTGGTGATCTCTCCAACATCTCTTTTTTGCCACAAACTCTTCTTTTAGATTTTCGTATCCTGCTCATCATCCTGAAACAGAGAGACGTCTGAAGCATCCTTAGCTCTGAGAAGGATTTGTTTATCCCAGGATTCAACCTGATTTTGTCAGAGGGAACACAAGCGTGATGATTGTCAGCCGTGTGACTCCCGAGGGAGGATCACAGGATTCCTGTTAGACTCTTGATGAGCCAGGCACAAAGCTATCAGCATCCCAGGTCTGCTCTGAACATCACAGAAAGACTAATAAAGTTTTAAATTAAAAAAAGAAATTCCATCAATGTTAATCTTTCAAAAGCCACAGTCCATCTGGGTGCCTTCTTCCTTGGTATTAATTACAAAGACTGTAATCCATAAGCAAAATATGAGTGAGATGTAAGCTCGCTGCCATTGTCTTTAATATTTTGCTTGCTAACAGGGCATCTAATCCACCATGAGCAGGAATTCATCAAACCTCAGGGGCTACCTAAAGCACACAATCCCTCTAAATGAGCAGTAATCTTCTCCATGGAATCTTCCATCTCATGAAGTAATAAGTGATGTTAAAGGCTCATTTGCTGTGGGATCTCCTGGCAGTGGAGGGGCTGACATCGCACCCAGCTCCAGGCACAGCAGAAAGCAGAGCCCTGGGACAAGTGTGGGCAGTGAGACAGATTCCTGCCACTTTCACCTTTGTGATAAAGAGCACTTCTTCCTTGGCACACAAGTGCTCTGCCAAAATTTGTGAGCATGGACACTGGACTGAAAAGATCCCACTAGTGGTTTCAAGCAGTGAGATCAATAATAATTTTCACACTTGGCTCTTTTACATAACGTTTCCCTCCCTGCTCCCTGTGGGATGAACAGTGGGACTCGAGGTTGACATTTTGCAGATGCTGGGAGCGCGGGCAGTTCCGGCGGTGGCGGCAGGAGGAGAAGGAGGCAGCACGGGGGAGAAGCACAGGCAACTGAAATTCATTACTTGGAGAGGTTGCGAGGGTCAGTGACAGTGGCACTGAATGGATTTTTCCAGCCGTTTTGAGATGAGATTTGCACTCTGTAATCTGAATGCTTTTATCTATTTCTGAAAATAGACAGGAATTTTTTCCACAGGCTGCTCCAATCTGGCCATGGAGATGCAGGGAAGGATTACAGGGATAAATTCAGGTTTTGTTAAGCAAGCATAGCTTTTCCAAACCAAACATAGACAGCATTCTCGCAGCACAAACGTGTACAAGAGCTCTCTTGTCGGAAGGACACGTCCCCTTGTGCTAGAGATGAAAGTGTGAGGTGCTGTGCACAGCCCTGGAGCCCTGAACTCCTGTTTTGTATTCTGTTTGCCTCTCCAAGCCAGCTGTGCAAGTGCCAGCGAGGTCTCTCCAAAGCTGCAGAGAATGATCTAGATTTGTTTCCCCTGCTGAACCGACAAGTACTAGTTTACTCAGTGATTATTTTCTGTTTCACTCACATTTTGCTACAGTTGAGTTTCCTCTCTTGCTTAGTCATGTCCTCTTCTGGCAGTGGTTTCTCTGAAAAGAGAGCTGATTCTAGAAATTAGCTAGGACAGAAACTGTCGAGTGGTGTATTACAGCACTTTCAGGGATGAGGAGTTGATGAGAAGCCAGCTTTATTTACTAACTTTTTCTATTCAGAATAGAAAATATGATTCTAGGGCTTGGTGTAAGTGTCACTAAAATGTTTTCACCTAGAATCTGAAGGATGTGCTTAGGTGTGGATGTACTGTTGTCTTGGGGCAAAATAGTATGGGATATCAGGACCTGCAGTTGCACAGCACCCAGTGTGTTCACAAGGTTTTACCACTTTCCTGGTGTCCCTCAGTGTCACCAGCCCCGTCTGCAAGCAGTGCACCTGCCCAGGCTTGAGTCACACAGCCACTTTCCTGCCCAACTCCTTCCAAGTGCCAGTAGTTTTCTCTTACCTGCACTTCAGCACTCCCACTTTAAATACAAAACAGGTGCTACAAAGCACAGATACACCATTTATGGGTGGGAAGAGCTGGGTGCTGGGCTGTAACCCTGCTCTCTCAGGCTGCAGGCTGGGGACATGCCATTGATAGTGGCCAAATGTTTGTGCAGTGGCAAGTGCTGCGCCAGCAGATCAGGAGCTTTCCTTACTGTCCTGCCAGGAGGTGGCTCTGCCTAGCCATGGCCAGGTGGCCCATAGAGCTGCAAAGTAATCACTCAGGAGCAATAACTTGGGAAAAGCAAGGAAAAGGAAAAGACAATTCTATTAAGCACCCACTTTGAGGTGGGGGCGTATGGATCTGCATGGAAAACAGTACACATGGCCAGAGCCACAGCAGGGCAGGCAAGGGCTGGAAAACCATGCCAAGAGCTGAGCTGCTGAAGCATCTTGACAGCTCTGAAAGATGATGATGGTGAGTGACCGTTCCTTGGAAGCCTCCTGGAGATTCAGAGCAGGGGAAAGGTCTCTTAGGAGGCAGCCAGATCCACTGAGCTTCAGCTGTTTGACAGAGGTTTAGATCAGCCCTTCTCAATGCAATGCGGCACGTCCATCAAAAGAAAAAAACAAACAAGCAAGTTAGCAAGTGCAAAAACCCATTGGCATTCACCCATGCCCTTAACATTTACCAGCAGCCTCTCACCACCCTCCTGTCTGTGCATCCTGCCATTTGCCTGAGCTCAGAGCAGTTTTATTTCGAGCCAACAGCAAGCACTGCCTGGGGGGGGCAGACACCTTCAGATGCAGCCATTCAGTGCCACAGAAGATGAGACATCAACCATTTCCCCTTGGTGAGCTGATACTGACAGAAAAATTAGTTTAATCCGTAATTTGGAGATTGTTTCTATGATTTACCAACCCAGTCAGACTACAGCTCTAAAAAACACCTTCTGGACAAATGAAGATACCAAAAACATACCCTAAGGAAGTGTTCTGAGGAATTTTCTTGTGGGCCAGGATATTTGAGCAGATGGCAACCTAATTCAAGGGTTTAAGATGGTGCTTGGGCTCAGCGGACTCCACACTTGCTCCTAATGGTCCCACCAGGTACAGTTCCCCACATACCAGCCTTCCCACACCGATGCTAGATGGGTTCTGTGCTGTCAGACCTTCAGCTGGCTCTTCTGCCTCTCTCCCTGCCTCCCCCAGTAAATAAATAATGGCAGACTCCTGTTCAGCCTTGTCTATTTTGGGATCTCTAGCAGTCCTACTGATAATCACTGTTATAAATGTTTACACTGATAGGAGACTGGCCCATATTGTACAGAGATAATAACAGTACAATTTGATATTCATGAGGTGCTGATGATCTCTAAATATAGAAACAGAGTAATTATTGCTGGCATTACAGGCTGGATTTCAAAAAGCAGATAAATGGAGAAATGGATATGCTATTTATTGCAGCTTCAACAGTAACAACAGGAAAGCTGTCTCCCTTGATTAGGCAAGGGCCAGACTGCAGAAGGCAGAGCTCAAGGCAGAGGCTGAAGGGATATGATAGCTACCAATGGGAGGGAAAAGCACAGCTATAGGAAAGAAATCTGAAATTCACCCGAGGCCAAGCTCAAACCAATGAACATGACTAGGCAAGATGGCAGTGGAACAGGTTGTGTGTACTAGGAAAATTCATTGTGACTGGACAAAAACATCACAGACTTTTCTATCAAAACCTCTTAAGGAAAGGCAAAGCCTTTGGCCACCCCAATCAATACCTGTCTGCAGCTGGAGCAGGCTGCCAGGGTGCAGTGAGAGCATGCCGGACCAAGATCCCAAGCATTTGCATCCACAGGCAGTGAGCTCTGGCCTCACTCTGCACAAGTTGCAGGGGCACTCAAGGCTTTCACACAAGGCTGAGCAGGGGGAATGGCATCCCTGCATCCTACAATGCCACTGAAGCAAGTGCAATCTCCTGCACCTGGCTCAGGGCTATGCCGGTATCAATACAGGCTGGAGGATGAAGGGATTGAAGGCAGCCCTGTCAGGAAGGACTTGTGGGTTCTGATGGATGAAAAATTGGACTTCAACCAGTCAATGTGCAATCCCAGTCCTGAAAACCATCTGCATCCTGGGCTGCATCCAAAGCAGCATGGCCAGCAGCTCAAGGCGGGGGTGATTCTCCCCATCTTCTGCACTCTGGTGAAACCCCACCTGGAGAGGTGCATCCAGCTCCTGGGCCCCAACATAACAAGGATATGGACATGCTGGAACCAGTCCAGAGGATAGCACAAAGTTGATCAGAGGGTTGGAGCACCTCTCCGATGAAGATAGGTTGAGAGAGCTGGGGTTGTTCAGCCTTGAGGAGAAAAGGCTCTGGGGAGACCTTATAGCAACTTCCAGTACCTAATGGCTTACAAGAAAGATGGGGACAGGCTTTTTAGCAGGGCCTGTTTCAAAAGAATGCAGGATAATGTTTTAAACTAAAAGTTTGATATAAGGAAGAAGGATTTTACCATGAGAGTGGTGAACCATGGTAACAGGCTGTCCAGAGGGGTGGTAAAGGCCCCATCTCTGAGAACACTCAAGCAGTTTGGACAGAGCTCTGAGGAATCTGGTCTAGTTGAAGATATTCCTGTTTATTGCAGGGGGCTCAGAAGTGATCTCTTCCAACCCCAAACTGTCTGTGATTCTATGGATGTGTGTGTTACATCATTCCCTTTTTCTGACTTCTTTCGCTTCATTTTAGGAAAATTTGGATCTTATGAAGATAATAAAAATAATGGGCACTCAGTGTTTCTGATGAACAGGCTGCTGGTTAACAGGCTACAGAGTCCTTCAATAGAGGTGCAGGCACTTAGCTTTGGGCATGCCACTTGGAATTGCTGAGGAAATTCCTGACAGCATCTCTGCTCTGTCAAATGCTGTGTATCTTGGGGGATGTGTCTGGGGCCATGTCCTCCTCCCAGTCTCTGAAGGATGCCAACAAGGTTATTTACCTAAGGAGTGGCAGACCCACATCTGTCTGGAAGCATGGCCTTTGCAGTTTCCACAGCAGTGGTACCCACAGTGCTGATCACTGTGCTGGCTGAACTGCCAGAGCCATCCAGGATCTGACACTGTTTTGTGCAGCACTTCCCACCCACCCCATGAGGAACCTCACCCTTGGCTGGTGTTTCCACAACAGATAAAGCCAGATTTGCTTTGACTTTGCCCTTTACCATCACTGTGCTGAAAAAGTGCTCACCAGTTTCTGTTGGTATAGAGAAAAACATGTGGACTGTAGCCAGGCTGCTTCCCCAGACATCAAAAGAAGTGAAACCTCCAAACAGAACAGGGCAGGAGCTGTAGATTCACCTGGGGTTTGGTTGTTGATAGTGACTCTTAACAACAATTTACTGAAGTGAGATGAGGAAGGGATAGTATTTACCCACCAGTAGCAGACTTTGGTCTGAAAGACAAATGCAAAGAGGATGTTTTTAAGACCAGCAATTCCTGAACCAGTTTCCTTATTAGGTGATTCTGCATTCTCAGTTTCTCCAAGGTTTAGGGAACTCATGTTTGCCTGTGAATTTCACATAGATCATCCCAGTAGATGAAGAGCTAAAATTATTCACAGGTTCTGCTGCTAGTCTTCTGCCCTTCCTACACCTTCTCTATGCTTACTACTGTACAAAAGGGGAGAGGGGAAGGGAAGGGAAGGGAAGGGAAGGGAAGGGAAGGGAAGGGAAGGGAGAGAAAAAAATCTAAAGAATCATGAGTACAAAAAAAATGCTGGTAAAACTTCATAACATGCACACAGCATTTAATATGTTCCTGTAGGTATACAAATATTGACTAAACCTTAAAGTGTAGTATAGTTAACTGAAGTGGGTTATTCTGTGTTGGAGCAGAGGGAGTCAAAGTTCCCTAGACTTTTACAGCTCTTTGTCAGACAACACCTCAAAGTTTTCATTTAAGTTTTACAGCTGGGGAAACCAAATTGCTGGGAAGTTACATCACTCAGCCAAGAACTGCAGCAGGCTTTATTTCCATGGAAGATCAGTCTAGTTGTCAGTCACCAGCACTCTCAGACAAGAAGGGTCCTGGTTAAACTGGAAATGTGTGGGGCTTCAAACTGGTTGCTCCCAGCAACAAGAGCTACCTGGCTTTGGGGAAACTCTGCTGTGCTGTGCTTGGCTCTGTGCAGAATGGTGCAGAGAAATGAGTGGCTGTGACCAAGCCAGTGTCACAGTGACTCTGCAAATGGACCCTGAGCTCTTAGACGAGTTCCAGGCTTGTCTGCACCAAGTCAGCTCCCACACAGACAGATTCACTAGGCATTTTGCTTAAATAACTGGCAGGGGATGTTCATGTTGTTGAACATGTGTTTCAGTTGGATAGAATCTTCTCAGCCTGTAGGGAATCTGTGCTGTGGCAAAGGCACAGAGCAGAACAGTATTTTTAAATCAATAATAATAATAATTTAAAAAAAGACATTTCAAGCCTAGCTTGTACTCTGCTTGGGGAGGAGCTCTCTGCCTCTGGGGAGTGTTCAGGATGCTGAGCCATGACAGCAGTTGCTGCTTCCCTACTTGCTACTCTTAAGCATTATATTGCTCTCCTAGGCAGGTGATGATGGAGGCAGACCACTACCTTCTCTAACATAATCCAAAGTTCCATTCAGTCAGTACATGTTACAAAAGAACCCTCAAACTGCATGCTGCTTCAGAGCTAGAGGACAAAGCCATTCAGCCTGTCATTTGTAGGTCCCCAAGGGTCTTGGGGGAGCTCCAGGGATCCAGCACAAGACACAGAAAACTGGGTGTGCTGGCAGGAGGATTGGATTAAGTATGAGAGCAGTGCTGCTGGGAAATCTGTAGGCCCCACAAATCAAAATGCTCAAGAATGCAATGCTGAGGTCTGCTGCTGTAAGCTTTGTGAAGTAAAGACAAATCACTAGTCTCTAGGGACAGCACTAATTTTTGTATAAGGGAAAAATGTGACATTCATTTGTAACTTCCAGGTTTTTCCAATTCCCATTTGGTCATGGTTCAAGGTTGTGCTTTCCGATTGCAGCTTTTTACTGTTGGGCTTTTTCTTCCCCCCACAAAATATGAATTTCGTACTGATGAGGTCAATGACTGGAATTTTCTATTCAAGAAGCTTTTCTTCTCAGTCTCAGATGGTCACAGACTGAGTAGCTATGCAAGTCTGAAGGTCACCAGCATCCTGTGGCGACAGTCAGGGTTTTAACCAAAATCATTTCTCTGTGTCTGAGACCTGGTTCTCCCCTGCATTAATCTGGTTGTGTGAAACCAAGGGGTAAAATGGAAATGGAATAGGAATGACACTATTATGGCACGTCCTCGGAGCTACTCTGTCAGCACTTTATTTGGTGCCATAGCTGTAAAAGCCATTTGGTTTTATAGTTGTAGCTAAGAGGTGGTACCTTCTGGGAGTTGGAATAACTCACTGTTTTGTAAACAGCTCCTTTGAAGCACAGAGCAGAAGAGAGGAGATCCCAGACAAGAGGGTTAGAGTGGAGAAAAGGTGGCAATCCCAAACCTTCCCTTCTCACATGACTTATCTTATGCACATTACAGAGAAGTATGTCCAAAGCGTGTCTTCACAGGCAGCCACAGGTCAGTCTGCTGAGGGTGGGAACAATGAGAGTGGGACAGGGAGGGTGGGAAATGGAAATAATCATTGTTTTTAGCTCAGATCAACATGTCCAAATCAAACCTTCACAGCTATCTTTCCTCATAACTTTTTCCACTTCCACTACATGCAACTCTCCCTTTGGAATGAGTGGTGGAAACAGTCCTTGTGGGTCGTGAGAAAGGATCAGACCTCTAAACATGTTGTTATTCCTGTTTTCCAGCTCTTGGCACTCACAAAAACAGACAATTAAATAGAGCAGGTAGCAGTCAACTGATCCAGCCGTCCCAGCAGGTACAGGGAGTTCTCTGTGAGGAACAAAACTGCTGGAGTAGACATTTTCCCTATTGCATAGTCACTTGTAATGCTTTACAACCAAAGCAATGCAGATGCTGCAAAGAGACATCACCTTTCCTGCATTTGCAGAGTTATTGCTGGATACCTTGTCTGCATTACCCTCTAACAAACTGAGGAGGAAATCAGCACCTCTCATACTTTAACCAGACAGTCTGGGGTTTGTTTTACCAATGTAATTATACAGGAGATAAGAGAATGGGCTTTGACTTTGATCGAGGTTGCTTGTCATGAATAACAAAAAATAAACATCAATAACAATGTAACACACATACACCCCTTATCTAGTATGGACAATTTTGAATTTATGATAGCCTTACACCTTAAAAGACAATAAATGTCTGTCTTTCTGCAGCCTTCAGAGCTACGGGGTCTGTTAGCATTCAGCACTAAAGTTCATCTGCTGCTTGTACACCATCACCCCTCTCAGTGAGCTGACTGGAATTCTCCTCAAGCATTTAGAGCCACCATGCCAGAATTAGTTTCACAGTACAAAGAGGTGTTTTCTGGAAAAGAGTATGAAACAGGCCACACTCACTGGAAGCTGTGGGAATAACTTGCTGTGACCTTGCTGTTCCCTGTGCATGCTCCAGGAAGAGTTCTGTGCATGCGCCTGGTCAGAGTAGGGGAACAGGAGAAGGTGAATGGCAGAGAGGAGACCACATGGCCTGCCCTGGGGGTCTCTCAGGTGGTTCCAGGAGCCAGGACATGGGGGGAAATTAGGTGAGAAGGGAAAATACAGCAGGGAATTATTACAGAAGGGGCTTTTTTGCTGTCCCTGAATGGCTTTTGGCTTGTGGGAGGAATGGGGCCCCTTTGTTAGCTTTCCCCACTGCTCCTCGTGACTTCTAGTCGAGGAAGCTCCTTGGTTTCTGCTGGAAGAAGAGCTTCAGGAATTTATGAGGCCAGGCCAGGGAGAGGATTCATAAGGCTCTCTTGGATTAATCTTCCATGGAGGAGTCTGTCAGACATAGAGATGAGAAAGTTTCAAAGCAAATCGATATGCAACATACAAAGTGCAGAAAACCTCCAGAAGTTACACTCCATGACAGCCTTGGTCAGTGAGTCTGGAGCAGGATGGGGGCCAGCAGAGGCTACACTGCTGCCAAACAGCAGCAGAAGTCCAGGACAAGCACATAGAACACCAATCTCACACTCTGGCAACAGCCCCCAGCTGACAACGAGATGGGAAACAAGTTACACCAGCCCCCCAAGAGACAGAGCCGGCAGGAACAATTACAGGCTTCCAAGCAGAGGCAGTACAGTCCAATGTCTTCAATCCCACATCACTGTGGGGACTTCTGTGCCCCAACTCTGCTACCCACTGAGACACAAAAACACCTCCTGGCCTGGCAGCTTTGGCTGTTGTCCAGCAGGGCTGGTGGTGAAAAATCAGCCTTTAGAAAATGTATGGCCATCCCACAAGGTTTTGCTTCTAAATGCCACCACTCTTCTCAGAGAAGCCAAAGCCATCATGGTCTTTGCTTTTTGCATGGGGTCACTGGTTTGCAGTAGTCCCTACTGCAGCAGCACTGGGGCTCCTGGGCCAGCTGGTCCAGACGAAGTGACCCTGCTCAGACCCCTGCATACAGGTGCTTTAGTCACTGCTTTGCACTGCCTGAGTAGAAATTCAAGGTCTGGCAGCCTTGGGAGATGAAAATCAGGGCCACTCAGTAGTCCTCAGACAACACCACAGATACAACACCTGGGTTAGGCACCTCTGTCATCTCTGGGGACAGTGAGGAGAACTTAAAGCTGCCTGCAAAACCAGTAGTGGTGCTGCTCACATGCGTGTATGATTGGGAATGATCATGCTATTAAGGGAGAGTTTAAAAACAGCCAGACATTTTTCCTTTGTTCTTTATTTGTTTCTGCCATGACACGAGGCAAAGAGCAATGCTCTACAGATGGTCAACAGCGAAGCTGTGCAACAAAAGAGAAAAGCGGTTGTCCTAAAACATCTGACTGGGATCCATCACAATTAATCAAGGGCCAGAAATAAAAGTGACCCCCACTGCACTGGTAGGGGGAGCTGGGAGCCAATTCCTGAGCATGTCTAATATACCATATCAAAATGCTACCTGAAAATCCCTCACTGGAGTCAGCTGAATTATTCAGGGACCTCAGCCAACTCAAGTGTCTTCTGCTTTATGAGCCTTGAGGACCCTAAGGCATGTGCACTCTTGCTGTTCCCTGCAGTGGATTCAGACTGGCTCTCTGCTATCTATATTTATCACGATCCCCTCAGGAAGTGTTTTGGCAGGATTTTGTAATGAAAACCCTGCCCAGAGCACTCTTTGGCATGCAGCGAGCAGCCTTAAAATAGTGCAGTGACATACTGCAATAATTACTCATATTAACACTCTTCATTGTGCTGTGTGACGCTTTGTCCCCGTCGCCTGGCTCATCCCAGCGCTTGGCACGTGGTGGGATGGCAGGAAGGAGCTGACCTTTCCTAAAAGGCAAAGTTCAGCGCCAGGCCTGGCCCCGGCCCCTGGGAACCGGCGGCTGCGGTCCCATCCATCACGCCAGCAGAGAGCTGGCTCCCACCCCGCCCGCTCGCTCCCAGATCCAAAGTTTGCAGGTGTTCAGGCAGGATATTTTGGCTCCTCTCGAGCCCGTCGGCGTTGTTTGAGGAGAATGTTTAAAAAGAAGAAGAAAAAGAAAAGCGTAAAAGGCCAACCACACAGGATCACTTTGAGCCACACTATAGGAGCAGGCTGCTTGCTTGCCAGTTACATGCTGGCTTCCAGTCTAACCTGTACATTCAGGTTTTTATCCCCTTTAGAGTAAATCTTCATGAACTGTGCTAGCAGTGTATCTCATTTCACCTTAAATTGTAACCAAAAAAGTAGTTCTAAGTCAGAAGAGAGATGGAGAAGTGGGGACAGCTATGCTTGGAGTTGATAGAACCCTCAAAGTTTCAGTATTCTTTAGAAAAAGTTCTCTGTTCAAAAGAAAAAAAAATAAACAACTACTTTAAATGCTTGAATTCTGCATCTTGAGTATCTGCAGTGTGTTTTTTCTGTTGATGACGAAATGAGCTTTGGAAAAACATTTGGTTACTTACGCCTATTTGCCTAAACTTGGTGGATTTCAAGAGCTCAATCTAAAACCCATCCAAGTCAGTATAAAGAGTCCCAAATACTTCAGAGTGCTTTGATTAAAACCTCACGTCCTCTAGGACCTGCTCAGCGTTCCCCATAGTCATGGTCCATGTGTTTCAGGATGACACAGTCCTGTGATTTCAGAGGCCACGATCTCAGAACAAATATTGATGTAACTGTTTAATTATGGCTTCACAAGGAGAGAGAATAGTGCAGTCCTTCCAATATGCTCTGATTCAGAGAAAGTTATGGCACAAAGCCTCCCTTTGATCTTTATTTCCAGTGAGTGCGGTCACTTGGGGGAAATTAGCACCTGATAATATCACTTTGTTTGCTGGAACATGAATTGGTGGGTGCATAAAGATACCCCAATCACCTTCTTAATGTATGCCAGCCCTGTATACTTCCACAGTGTTAGCTCAGAAGATCCAGGTCCCTCCTGAAGTTTAGCCATGCCTGCTTAAGAAGTTACATCCATGCTGATATTTGCCCCCTTATGTAGGCTTGATGAATTCAAAGACACAGAGAGTTTCAGAGCTTTCACAAACAACAAACTGTGACTGAAGAAACAACAGCAAGTGGAATCAACACATAAGGCTATTTTTTTCATTAAGGAAACTCATTTAGGCCACATGAGCGAGTGAATGTGTTCACAACCACTTGTGTAACTATGATGCCATGGAAAAATGCTATTCCAAGAAAGCATCTGGCTAAATACAACAGACTCCTATTAAGTGAGCCTACACTTTTGTCAAACTGCAAGACATCTTTCAGAATGTAACAAAGAACATTTTTTAAAGCTGCCTTTCTCTAGCTTGTCATCAAATCTACCCTGAAAGCACAGTGAGGCAATGGACTCAATGAATCTGACTTTGTAACAGGATAGGTATCTGCCAAGCACATCCTCACCAGCCAACAATGCACTAGTCATATGGATTTTTGTTTCCATGCACCAGCCTTTATTAAAACTTTCTCAATTAATTCTGTGGTCTCCAGGACCTCCTGCCAAGGTCACCATTCATGGCTGAAAGGGCTGCTCACTGAGTAATGAACAGTAACTTCTCTGGAGACTTCCTTGTAAGCCATAATCAAACACAATCTTCTGTTAATTGCCTACGCGTCGTTGGTGCATTAACAAGAGGAGCTTTAAATACATACATATACATATATATATTTATATATAATCAAACACAACTGCAGAAGAAAAACTAACACCATACGAAGATCCTGATGATGACTTTTCTATCAAAGCCAGATCTGATTACTGACATGAGGGTAATGTTTTATTTGGAATAAAGCCTTTGTTTCGGAAGACTATGTCTAAAATGGAGTGCTGGATGGCTACTCCTGTTCTTACATAAATTCTTGCCTTGGAGAAGAGGTCAATAATAGGCTTTTGACCTAATTACTGCTCTAGATCTAGCTGTCTGCTGAAAATTCACTCCTAGAAAATTCACTCCTAGACATCTGATTTTGAACCAGACTGGGTTGGTTAGTCACAAAGACTACTCCTTTGATGTGCAACTCTCTAGGGCAAAGCCTGTCTCACCACACTCAAAAGACTAAGAGGTCTAAGGAAGTGCTGTCAGGAGCAAGCAAGACCTCACCAAATCAAAAAAAACCACTCACATAGCATCAAATAACATTATTATGTTATTTGAACTTGTGGAAATGCTGATATTTAAAATTGATCAGTTGGCTTGGCAATTTTCAGGATGGCTCTCAGCCCTATCTCACCATGGCTGGACAGAAGTTGATTGGTACTTCTGATCAATCTGTCACTAAGCTAAGCCACAAGTGGCCTCCCCTCCCAAAAAACTTCCTCAGTTTGCTTTGCAATCCCAAGGAACTGATATCTTCTGCTGAAACACAGCAGAGAGGAGGAGATAACACTGAGAGCTCCAGGTATTGGCAGAGCTCAGCAGGAAACCAGGAGATGTGAGGGGGACACGTATCCTGGTCTCTTAAGTGAGAGCACCTGCACAACTCTGAGCCTTCTGCTGCTGCTATCAGTCCTCTGCTCTTAAGGCCACTCATAAAAGAAGAGCATCTGGAGACAGCATATTTTGGTTTTCAGATGCTTCAGGTGAGGCTACAGGCCACCCTTCTTATACCAAGCAGACAAGACCAGGCATCTTTACATGTCTTGGAACATTGCTTCTTACCAAGTGTGCAGTAGGGCAACCTCTAATCCCCTGGAGGAAAACCAGAGGGTGTAGTGATGGAGGACTATCAGAGCCTACCAAGGACTTGCACATTTCCCTCCTCTTCACTTTTTCCTCTTTGAGACTTTTTCCCTAGGAGCCCTTTAGACCCCTGGACTGCCCAGAGAGTAATTTGAGTGGATGCTACAGTTTTGAAAGAAGGTTAGATCAAGGTCCTGGAGAAGAATAAAAGAGATTCCTAGATCTTTTCTCCTTGCTTACCCTTTATGGTGCTTCTGTAGGGTAAGTTAACAGGTTTTTCTAGGTATGCCACAATCCATATTACATTATTTTTCCATTGCTAGTTTCAAATTATACTGCTTCTCCCTCAAAGCTCATAAAGTTCTTTTTAAAAGCTCATAAAATTTCACCTGTGTACATTTATGGCTCTCAGGATATGAACTAAACTCAATTGATTTAGCTACATTTACCACTGCTGAACTTCACACTGTATTTTACCACACTACCTTTTCAGGAGGAATAAGTCACTTCCTCCTCCTTTCCTCTTTCTGAATTTTTCTAGTGCAGGCACTGAATCCAGAAGACTAATCCAATTTTTCCCCCTTTTGTTTGTAAGCCACCAATACAATTCTGGCTTAAAATGTAAATAAGTGTGTCCACACTGACAGATTAAGCTCTGTACCTCTCTCCAAGGCCCTAAGTCTGTGGTCATCCATACCACATATTCATAGAATAGTATGGTTTGGAAGGGACCTTTCAGAGATCATCTATTCCAACCCTCCTGCAATAAGCAGGGACATCTTTAACTAGATCAGGTTGCTCAGAGCTTGTCCAACCTGGCCTTGAATGTTTCCAGGGATGGGGCATCAACCACCTCTCTGTGCAACCTCTTCCTTGCTTGCTCAAAGTACTTCCTTCCAGAAGGAAAACCAAGCACAGCTGATGGGACTGTTTCCCTACATTTCCCATGAGGCAGGGGAATGCAGGTGTGGAAGGCTCCAGTTTTGGTACCTCCTCCAGGACCACCTTCCACACTGACCCCTTCTGAGTATTCACACATGGTAACCCAGAGCATGCAGCACATACCAGCAGCACCACATAATGAAAGCACCAGCCTGTCTGGCTACAGCACCCCCACAGACATTTCTTCAAGTTTTGTTGAGGAGGGCAGGGAAAGAAAGAAAAAATTAAACCCACAGAAGATTAATAATGATGTGTGAAGGTCGTGGCTTGTGTCCCAGGAGCAACTTAAGCCAAGAGTTTTGCAGCATGGGACTCAGCCTCCAGCAGAACTGACACCAGCCACTGCACACCCATGTGGTCTGGGGACATCCTATGGTGGCTGCCTCCAGAAACAGATAGAGGTACAGAAACAGGTACACCCAATTAGAGAGTTCAAGGCTCCAAAAGCACCCAAAGGTCCCAAATCCATGACAGCACCTTGTAGGCCTCATCTCCAGTTCACAGAATCTGCTGAGTTGGGAGGGATTCACAAGGATCATTGAGTCCAGCCCCCAGCCCCACACAGCACCATCCTCAAAAGTCACTCCATGTGCCTGAGAGCATTGTCCAAATGCTTCTTAAACTCTGTCACAACTTGGGGCTGTGACAGTGCCCTGGGGAGCCTGTTCCAGTGCCCAGTGTTCAGTGCTTCAGTGGTCCAGCAAACTCAGGGCAGGTACCTCTTGGTCTTGTCAAGGTTGGACAAAGAGGCCAGCAGAAGACCAACAGTAACCATGCATCTAATACTGACAGAAATTAACACCTGTAAAATAACGTGGTAGCCAGGCATAAACTCACAACTGGAGGCAAAGTTTATCTAAAAACATTTGGGTTGCCATGATTCCTTTTCCCATTTTAGACAAGACTGTGAAAACAGTTTTGATCTCTAGCCCTTTATTTCCTTTATGGCCGGAACATTAAGTGAATCAACATTTCAGAACCTCCAAAATATTTTTATTTGCTCTCAGTATTTGCTTATAAAAATGATTGGAGTTTGTCAGAGGGAGCGGAAGAGCTGCGTTATTTTTCGCTGCTTGGGGAAGGAATGAATTTGCAAGGGGTACAACAGGAACTGACTACAACCTTTGCAACTTTGTGGTTCATTCTCTTTCTTGGTTTCAGAGTAAATTGCTGCACAGGACTGGAAGTATGCTTAATTTCTCACAGACGTGTGACTCTGAAGCAAGGGTTCAGCCCTGGAACCCTCATGCCTTGTCAGTGGTCACCTCTGCACAGTGCTGACCTCCACAGAAGGAATATGACCCCTCTCCCACATACACTTTGTGGGGTGCACAGCTGCCACAGGAGGAGGGCAGTGGCAGTGGCCATGTAAAAGCACCCCACATGTTGGACAAGGGACCACCAGGCACCTGCTCCTGAGAGGGAGGCAGCAGGTCCTGGCTGCCACTGAAAGCAGGAAGCTGATTTAATTCACTTAAGTATGTTGTACAGAACAAAGTCTTATGGAAGGGAAGAAAAAAATCTCACCAACATGGAACTTCTACTTTTTTTTTTCCCAAGAGACAAAATAAATCCCACGCTTGTCCTGTCCAAAGAGATCTTAAACAAGGACTGGGCTGAAATCAAGACTCCAGACATGAATGAACATCCTTGAAGTTTAGGAAAGGACCTCTTCTCTTAAGATGGGCCATCTTAAAAACCTCTCTATAATGGCCAAACTCATGTCTTAGATTCCAAGATGAAATGAATTTAAGAATATTACATCCAGCTGCAGATTTTAATTTAGTAGGTTTTGTCTGTGGGAAGTTACTGCCATGACACACCAGACCTCAAAACTCCCTGCTTTTCATCAGTATCACATGCCCTGAGACACCTTGGTATAGAGACTGACCCAGGAGTGACTCCCAGAGCTGGGTGAGTTTCCCTAGAACTCCATCCTATCTGTGTGCCACCAAAAGGCAACAGGGTGCAATCTGCAGCCCTTGCTGACAGACACCTGTGCTCTCTCAGTACACCAGGCCAGCTGGAGGGGAACCAAACTAACTGTGGCTAAGTGGTTTTCTGCCTGGGCTGGCTTCTGTCCTCCCAGTTCAGGGCACTGACGGTGCAAATGCAGCTGCCTGCAAGACATTGTGTAGGCAGAGAAGGCAAGAGGCAGACACAGAGTGCTGCAGCAGTGTTAGTCTGGTAGAAAGCACCTGGAAGTCCCTGGAAAGAACTTTGTTGAAAAGTTAGATTCTTCACCCAGTTCTCCTTATGATTTCAGTATGTCCTTCTTTGCTGCTAGCTGTTTTCAGGCTGGAGACAGGTAAACAAACAACCATGTACTCTCTGAAGCTTTGATAAGCAATGTTGCTTACATTAAAAAAAAAATTACAAATTTTTCTCTTTCTCCATTTTTAAAACGGCTCAAATTAAAAAGAAATAAATTTTCTCCTTTTGGTGGAAACTTACTTGACACATTTAGGTTAATAAGTCCAATTGATAGATGACTTTTCACTCATGCTCCCATTTCCTAATCACATCCTTGTCTCACATCCACCCTGACTGAAGACTGATGAGAGCCTCTAATAGCCACTGCAGCCGCCTTGCCCTTGCCCATGCTGGCACACACCAGGTGCTGCAGTCACTGGGGAAAGGGGCTCTGTGTACTCCCCCTGTGGGGCAGCCACGGCTCAAAACCCACCTGAAAGCAGCACCTGCTGAACATTTTCCCCCTAGCAATAGCCTTGTTTTCTTAGAGCAGTGGAGGGAAGTCTACAGCGATGCTTTGGTAAGAATGGTGGGTTTAGAGCAGTACCTCCTGTGGAGCGTGGTCTCCATGGGATGGGTGAAGAGCACTCCAGACCCACTGCTGGCCTTGAGCTGGAAATCATCCCCAAGTCTGGCTGACTGTGGAGGGTGCAGGGAGGAGGAGGAAGGTGTTTAGGTTCTCCTCGGTTTCTCTGCCTTGGTTAGGGAGCGCCTGTGGATGAAACGTGGGTGGTCACAGAGCCTTTGTGGCAGGAGTGCCAGAAAACCATGACCTATCTTGCAGCCACTGCCTCAATGAGCAGCTCAAAGAGCAGCCTAGTCTGTGCCTGGTGAATACTCTCCCATCGTGGCTGCTGTGATGGATGATCTCTGAAGGCAGAGTGGGCTTTTGGTGCCTGGAAACTTCTGCAGGTGCTCTGCTTGCTCCACCACCTTTCCTGTAGGTGCCTGTCAGGGCAACACAGCTCCTTGTCTGCCCAGCCCGATGCCCTGGGCATAATTTCACACATAGTTCTCATCCCATCAGGCCCTTGTTATCCCAGGGAAGAAGCTGGTATCACTGGGAAATATCTGGGCTTTGTGGGAACTGAGCTCTGCTTTGTTAAGAGGGCATGAACCAGTGCAAAACATGAGTGAGAAAGTGCAGGGAGCTGCCACTGATCCAGGGCAATGCCAGCTCTGACCCATAATTTGGTCACTGAAAGATGCAGGCAAAGATGGAAAACTGGGCCAAGCTGCTGGCTCTGGTCATGGGCTGAGAGACACCAGCATTTCCCAGGACAAGACACGTGATCCCGTCTAGCCAAGGGGAGCTGCACCTCCATGAGCTCTTCTCTCAAGGTCTGTGTGCTGCCTTACACAGTAGCTTGAGAGTCAGAGGTGCAGGAGAACCATCTGAATCCTGCAGGTGTCTGATTCTTGCAGAATTTTTTCTTCTTGCAGTGCTCTTAGCATCAGAGGCAGAAGCTTTTCATTTCAAGCAACTCATTTCACCCACCTTGTTAAATTTGCTCTAGCATCAGAATGGGGGTTAAGGGTTGCTCACTCTCAGAAGCAGTGCTGGTGACTGTACTTCCTAGATATATTTCATTTGATTGCTTTTATTTCACTTCCCCTTCCATGCTTCCTGCTCAGTCCCAAACAGGGAATTGGGACACCTGCCCAAGAGCACACTCTGAGAAAAGGGGAGGTCCCTCTCCCAGGGGCAGGGCTGTCCTGCATACATTTGATAAGCACTGTTGTGAAAGATAAACATTTGTTTAACTTTCCCATAAAAGAGCTTGACAAAATAAAGCAGGGACTTTTCTTCAGCCTTACTGACAAAGAGGCCTGCCTAAAGAAAATTCAGTGTAGCCAAACTCAAATATGCACGTAAAATTTAAAACCAAACCTGGACTGTATTTCTTCTGAATGGTTTCTATCTTTTCATTCAGCTGAACCAAGCTCAGCCTCAAAACTGTTTCCAACTGATGCCTTGGACCCAGCTCCATTAGGAGAGCAGCTCTCTGTGCAGGAGGAGACAGTGCTGAGCACAAACTTGGGTGGAGACAGAATTCTTGAAACATGGCTATGCTTCAGTTCCTCTCCTGTACCGAAATGTTTGAGCTTCTACCCCTAGCCATTTCAATTTTCCTACACCACTTCCCTTTCTCAAACGAGGACATCAAATACTCACAGGAGTCTCATTAAAAGCCTGTATACCTAGGTCTGGTGCTTGGGATTGTCTTGTTTTGGGTACCCACAGGGAAGTTTCAAAGGGGCCTGAGTTGCCCTAACGCTGGGCCAAATTCAAACCACGCAATCTAATGTATTTGGAGCTGAGATTATGAAAAACCTCAACCTCCTTAAAAAAAAGAAAAATCATAAGCACCCCCTGAAAACAGAGACAGGTTATGTCACGTATGAAAATAAGGCCCAGAATATCCAGTCTGTTTCCTCATGTGAAAACAGAGTTGAAAACAAAGATGCATCCAACAACTTTCTGCAAGCAAATTCTGATTTTTTAAGGCCATTTGGAGTGAAGAACAATATTAAACTCTTACACATCAGCCCTTTGCAGAAAAAATATTTGCAAAAGCACCTGAATTGTTTATCTCAGTTCAGTTTTCATCTCCGTTTCCCTCACAGTGAAGGGAAAAGTGACATTTTACCCATCAGACCGCAGAGACTGTGTGACAACGTGACAAACAGCAGAGCTGCAATGTGCTAAGACAGCTACTGCTGAGGAGATGCAGATGGATCTTTGCCCTCTTTGGTTTGGACACCATTTACAACGCTTCCAGCTCCATCTCCTAGTGAAACCAGTCTACTTACATTGTCCTCCAGCAAGAACCCTCAGGACGATGGCTAACATGCAGCATAGACCTAAGCTAAAACCAAGCTGAACAGAAAAAGCTCACAAAATAAAGAAGTACAGGCACTCTCAGTGATACAACTACAAATCTCTCTACTGCATTTTTCATGTATCACCTTTACTGGTAACTCCTAGTTATCCTTGTCTTTGCCATCTAAATGCAAATGAAACAAGGCATATTTTCCTTATTTTAGTCCATCCTTCACAAGTCTCTTCTGCCAGAGCTGATGGCTGCAGGCTGGGGACAGGGGCTGTGGGAGGGAACAATGGCCCACCTTGCTGCTTCCCACTTCTCCAAGGTCATCCCGCACACCAGTGGAGCAGCACCATGCTGCTGCTGCCCTGCTGCTCACATCTGAGAGCTGTTGCCATGGCACCAGGGGACAAATTGCTTCTTGACTGTGCCCTGCAAATCTCTCCCAGCAGAGCTGGGGCCTGGACCTGCAACCTTGGCTATTTTTAGCCACATGCTGTATAATGCAGAAGTTGATGACCATCTGCACATCTCCATTAGTCAGCTGTTTCCAGGTGCTCAGTGAAAGGAACAGAGAGCCACAGATAGAGGGGAGGCTGGGATCAAATGCTGAGCAAGGGCAGATAGTGGCTGTGCCTTCTGGTGGAGAACTCTGTCTCAGTTTCACTTGAAATCCATCACAATGCAACTTGATGGAAGGGGACCTTTGTTCCCTGCAAGCTGGAGGGACACAGACCCCTCACCCTTCTTCCCTGAGGTGCCCACACTGCCCAAGACACCCAGGCACCTTGTCAGGATGATGGCTTCTCCTCTACAGTCTCCCATCCCATGAGCTCCTCCCAAAGCCCTCCTGGTGCTTGCAGCCCTGGCAGGGGTGGACCAGGGCAGAAGGTCCTGAGGGCTGATTGATGTCCTCAGAGAGGGACTATGAGAGATGTTCCCACCCTCTCCAGTTTTCCCTCCCACTCCTCAAGCTAGCAGCACCCCTGGGGCAATTCGTGTTGATCCAACCAGCAATCAGGTGAGATCATAAAGCCCAACAGGTGTCCAGAGCAGCAGGGAAGGTAATACTCCAATGGCACTCCAGATACCATTAGAATGGTGTCACAAGTATGTCTTTAGGAAGAATCAAAATGCACTGGAGATAGCCAGGTAAGGAGTGCTGTGTGATGAAGGCCAGGCTGCACTGGAGGGGTCAGACAATTCCTGCCTGGCAGCCCAGCCCCACCTGACATGTGGTGCCAGCCTACTGAAGCTTATTAAAAGTATTCCAGAACAGCAGGTTCTTTTTTTCACATAACAGAATCAAAACATTACAGACTCACAACTATGCAAGGATACACTTGGGGTTTTTTTAGGCTCATTGAGGGCTAAGGGCAAATCTCCCAAATCCTGGATGCTCCTGCCCAAACACAATGTGATACATCGGCAGTGCATAAGGCAACCTACATCCTAAATTCCCTGGTTTAACCCAAGCTCAAGAACAGATTCTTTAGCAGCAGGGCCAGGGTCTGGGCTGGCAAACACATGAGACTTGGGTGTGCTCTGATTGAGAAGTGCACTGCAATGCACCAGGAAATCACTGACCAAACTCCAGCTCCAGGCTCAGAGCAGAGGGGCTGAGGTCTCAGGTCTGAGGCTGTTGCACAGATGTATTTTTCCAATCACCCTGAAAAAGTGATCGCACTGACTTTTATATCCCCATGTGGTAAGCAGCTAGCAGAGACAAAAAGCTGGGACTGGAGCTGCTGAGGCAGCCTATTGCCTCCAGTGCCTTCCAGCCGAAATACAGCAAGTGGCACAGACAGCCCAGAGACAGATGTGCTGTTCCTGCTCATCCTGTTCCTGCTGTGCTGAGGATGGCCAGCTTGCACAAAAAACAAAGCAGCATTTGGGCACAGTGCTTGCAAAACCCAGTATTGCTGTCCAGGTCCTTGTGCAGGGCCTGACACTGAGACAGCTTTGAGAGGAGCCCTCATATATGAGGAGTTGCACCATCTCTGGTGTGGAGGGGTGCAATTCCACAGAAACCCAAAGGAGCTGGGTTAATTCACACCAGCTGCAGAGCTGGTGACCAAGAAGCAGTGCTGCTTCACTCCACGTTTTTCTTATTTTCTATAATGTCAGGGGGCAAGTCGAGGCTGTGTGAGGCTCAGCACTAAATCACCCACTGTGATTTAGGAAATGTGTACAAACGCAGGCGTTTGCAACCACATGAGGGGCCAGCACCCCCTCTGAATGGAACAAAAAAAACCACACCACCAAACCTGAAATGAGCTGTCACAGATCAATATGCTGCTAAAATGAGCAAAGATTTGTATGCTGGTGCCCAGACCTTCATGCCACCTGCAATATGCTTTGGTTTGGGTTGGTTTTTTTCCAGCCTAGTGAGTGCTGCGCTTTCTCCCTGTGCTCAGACCAAACTAGAGGTGACAGTGTTAAACTGCTGAGCAGGGTGACAGCCATGCTGGGAGGTGGGAAGAAAGGAATGGCTCAGTTTGAGCCAGGCACGAATATCCTGGTTGGGGCCAGCAAGAACATTTCACATAAATACCCCATCAGACCTTACCAACAGCACTGGTGGACTTCCGGATGCTGCAGGATGATCACATCCAGAGCTGTGACATCCACCACTGGGTTTCCCATCTGTGGCAGCTTCCCAGCAGGTGACACATGCCAGGATCACAACGCATCCTTTCCCCAGCCCTGAATCAGGAATCAGTGACATGGAGAGGAGCAGCACCATGGCCTGAGAGCCCCAGTGTCTCCCTACATGCAGTATCGCAGCCTGGCATTCCACACGAACATCCTCAGCCATCTCTCCTGTTTTCCTGCTCAGAAAGGGAGCTGGAGAGGGGAAGCCTGATGGCAAAGAAAGATCTAGGAGTCAGATTCAGGAAGCTGAAAAAAATTGGACAACAGCCTTCACCCTTGCATACTGGAATTGTTTGTTTATCTTCTTGCTTCCTCTATAAAACAGCTCATCCCAGCTGGGTCATCAGGAAAGGAACAATAGCCATATATTTTTAGGATCTATCTGTGAATAAGTGATGACCAGTTTTTCCATTTTGTCACCCAGACCATTTTGTTTCAGCAAAAGACCCTGCAAAGCAGTGCAAACCATGAGCGTGCAGAGAAGAGGCCATCGCGGCAGCCAGGGAATCCCCCCAGCCCCAGCATCTGACAGCCCCAGCCCTGCCTGGTGGCATCACACTTGTGCCACCTCCAAAAAGTGAGGCAGCACAGGAACCTCAGAGTGAGTTATAGCCATATATGTTACCCATAACCTGCCAAAGGCTTTTGACATAGGGGCATCTCAGACCTGCCTGTGACAAAAGAAAAGGTGGGTTCTTTAATTTTCTCTCCCTTACTGCAGCATCCTTGACCACACAACAGAGATGCTCCCACATCAGAGTGCCACAGCCCATGAGAGGCAAGTGCTTGGTGCCACAGGCAAGCGCCTGCTCATTTAGACACCCAAGTTAACGATGCAAATCCACAGCCTAAATATAGCGTGTGACAGAAAGTCCCAGTCCAAATTCAGCAACACAGCACCTCGGGGGACTGTCAGAGGCAGGAACAGCCCAGCCACAAAGGTATGGGAGAGGAAACACAGCAACTTTTGGCCCCATGGTTCCCCGGGGCTTGCATGCACCACCAGGTAGCCTCAGCACTACCAAAAGTCTCTGGCAAAGCACAAAGAAAGCAAAGATGCCACAAAAACAAAACCTCCTGCTTTGCCTCCATCACCTGAACCAGTGGCAGCATCAGGGAAGAAATTAGGGGTGGGTTTCAAAAGCCCTTGGTGAGTCAGGAGCACAAGTTCTGCTGCCTGTGAAACATTAAATAGTGGATGGGATTGATTTCTCCTTAAGAAAGACAGGAAAAAGATTGCTGGGTCACAGATTCTTCTCGACCTAATCTGTTCCACTAAGCCTCCTATGAAGCAATAGCTCCCAGTAAAGCACAGAGATAGAACACAAAGCTTCTTTTTGGCAGCAGTCTCTTTTCTCATGCTCCTGGATGAGGTAGTGTAGGTGCAGAGGGGTGAGGAGATTTGTTTTTACTTGCATGGAGTATCACAGGAAATTCTGCCTGCTGGTCCTTAATCATAACTGTATCAGCAATCACACAGGCTCCTCATATGGCTCTCTCCTTAGCTCTAGGGACTCTCCATCCTGTGGTTTTCCCAAGTCTGTCTCACACTCCCTGCTACTTCCTGACAAGGTCTTTAATAAAGGTGTTTTATCTTTTCCATGCTTCGGGGCAGGTCTCGGGTGCTCATTTTGCCTCAGCCCTCTCCTACTTTTCACAGCACTGATTCATAGGAAACACAGGCACATCCCGGATTTCACATGAATCATTCCCTTTTCAGCTCATGTTCCCAATGATAATATTTTTGTGGAGTAGTTTTATTCTGTTAGCTCACAAAAAGCTCCATTACTCAAGCCTTTCCCAGATTATCCAGTGGGTTTCTCTAAGGAAGTTTTTTCCACAGTGCTGCCTTATAATAAATCCCTTTCCTCTCTAAAATGCAGGGGTGGAAGGATGCAGAGGAAATGAGTCTACCAGCAAATGGATGGACTTGTGCAGCTGTTTCCCAACAATTTACATTCAGTAATTAGTATTTCTGAGGACATGCAGGGATAAGAGAGAAAATAAAGCCTATCAAAATGTGTTTCTCTATACCTATACATATATGGGTGCAGTGCAGGGAAGAGCACTCATCTTCACAGTCCTATATACATATATACATACAGGTGGTATCTACCACAGCCCTGCCCACCCTCCCTGCTGCTCCCAGGCTCACCTGTTCCCGTGTGTGCACAGACAGAATTACACAGGTTATCATCCCCCACAGGTTTCTTTCATAGCCCCCAAGTGAGAACCAAGGAGAATCACATCAGCTGGTACTTCCCCAAACAGGGGTATCCCACTGCAGCTGTGCAAGGAGCTGGGGGAAAGGGCAGAAACCCTCCACAACTTAAAAGAAACCCCAGCCTCCCAAACAAACAAACAAACAAACAAAAGAATATGTAAAATCAACATTCCCCCCCTCCCCCCCATGCTCAGAAATATTTACTACTCTTAAATTTTCCATTCTGGACCTTGGCCAGGAAGTAAATATCTTGTTTTGGAAAAACTGAGCACATTTCTGCACGTGTAGGGGAAGTAGTACACTTTTCCCATTTCCAAAGTGCAAGTTGTGAAAGAGTCACTCTTGCACATCTCTAAACCAATTATGAGTTTAATAGAAAATAAAGAAAGAAATAGCAAAAGCAAGAGAGACTGCTCTGTTTACACTTCAGTGCCTGGTAAAGTTATGGAAAAGATTATTCTGGGAAGTACTGAAAAACACCTGAAGGACAACACAATCATCAATCACAGCCAGGATTGTTTCAGGGAGTAAGTCCTTGACCCTGTGCTCTTCAACACCTTCATAAATGACTTGGCTGAAGGACTGGGAGGGATATTGAGCAAGTTCACAGATGATACAAAACTGGAGGAGCTGTTGACTCCTTTGAAGGCAGGAGAGACCTCAACATATCAGAGGGCTGGGCAATCACCAACCATATGGAGTTCAATGTGGGATTCAGCACCTGGGATGGGGCAAACCTGGATGTACGGCCAGACTGGGGAATGAATGGCTGGAAAGCAGTGCCATGGAAAGGGACCTGGGGATCCTGCTTGATGGCAAGTGAGTCAGCAGTGGCCTGGCAGCCAGGAGAGCCAACCCTGTCCTGGGTACATCAGGCACAGCATGGCCAGCTGGGCAAGGGAGGGGATTGTCCCCTCTGCTGTGCACTGGGGCAGCCTCACCTCCAGTGCTGGGGGACGTTTTGCCCCAGTTATTGCCACAATATAAGAAAGACTTTAAACTATGAGAGTGTCCAAAGGAAGGCAAGAGGATGATGAAGGGCCTTGAGAGGAAGCTGTATGGGAAGTGGCTGAGGTCACTTGGTGTGTTCCTCAAGAGGAGACTGAGGTGATGCCTTAAGTTTTAGCTTTCATGTTTTTCAGATTCTGTGCTGCCTAGGGGTGTAGTTCTGACCTCATATTAAGTGCTAGTGAGCTCTCTTCACAGAGTAGGCAGACAAAACAAATCCTTTTTCTGCTGAGAACCAAAGACAACTTTCAGCCCCAAAAGCATAAACAACAGTGGACTGCAGAGAGAAACAAGAAGGATGAGACCTCACAACCTGAAGCTGTAATTGAACAGTTAAACCCTGATATGCAAATGGACCAAAACTTATAAAAATGTAAGACCTCGTGATGGGTCAGCCATTTGTGACCATTCTTAGGCCACCTTGGGTGTAGCCCTGGTTGTCCTGCCCAAGATGTATCCTGGAGGCCCTTCAATAAATACCTGCTTTATTCTCTAGCTCTGTCCAGTCTCTGTTTCAGGTCAGCCTTCCTAAGGCATCAGATGGGAGACCTCATTGCAGTTACAACATCCTCTTAAGGGGCAGAGGAGAGGCAGGCACTGATCTCTTCTCTGTGGTGGCAGTGACAGGACCTGAGGGAGCAGCCTGAAGCTGTGCCAGAAGAGGTTTAGGTTGGGTATCAGCAAAAGGTTCTTCACCCAGAGGGTGGCTGGGCACTGGAACAGGCTCCCCAGGGCAGTGGTCACAGCACCAAGCCTGACAAGAGTTTAAGAAGCGCTTGGACAATGCTCTCAGGCACATGCAGTGACTCTCAGGGTGTCCTGTGCAGGGCCAGGAGCTAGACTTGATGATTCTTGTGTGTTCCTTCCAACTTGACTTATTCTGTGATGTCAGGAGTGAGTCCTTAGTGCCTGTTTAGGTACAACATCTTTTCATGGCCTTTAAAGAGCAGCTCTGGAGAGCAGTGGGCACTGCTGCCATGGCTTGCAGGCCACCTGTCCCTACTGCTGGCTGTAGGGGACAGCTGCCTGTTCACCCAGAGGTCCCAGACACACCATAGACCTACCCTTAGCTCATAAGGGCAGAGAAGCAAATCCAAGCTCACAGCACAGCCCTGTAGCAAAAGGGGTAAATGAGTTCCTAGTGTGTTAGTGGTGGGGGTACAGAGGAAAAGCAGGGCTGGCTTTTACCCAGCCCATGCTGATGCCACTGGCTGCTGAGGTCTGGGATTTGGAAAGGGCACTAAAATGGTGGGAATAGCCCAGAGAAAAGAAGGAAGAACCCCAAAGAACACAGGTGATCCTGGGAGGTGGTTTAATTACAGTTCATCTGCTTTCATGGAGACACATACAGGACTCTAATCTAGCACAGAAATGTGTAGACTAAACACAAGAAAACCAGTCACTGTGGCTAAAGGGCAGAGCATGGGACTGATGTTCCTTGCTGACTTTAAAGTGTCTGGAAGGAGCACTGAATTTATCTATGTAGTAGACACCTGCAGCTTTGGTGTTTAAGTTCCCTGGATCCTGGGCTGTGGATCCCAGGACACCAGACACAGCAAAGGGTCTCCTGCAGAGCCAAGTCTGCTTCTCTCCAGCAGCACTGAAAGGAAAGGTTCAGCACTCAGAGGCTGCTGAACCAGAACATGTGAAATACAGCAGAGCCTTTGGGAAGCACGAAGAACAAAAGGCAAAAGAAAGAAAGAAACCACCAAACCTCCCTCACACAGAAATTGACACTGCTGAATACCAGATTTTCAGCATTTCTGTGTTTTTACTATGTACTACCTTGTCGTTTGTAGCAGTCAGTGTCTCTAAGGAAAGACATCTCTGCCATGTGCAGGTAGCAGAGAGCCTGTGCCCACCTGCCAGGGGGCCTTCTGCTGGGCACCACTCCTCCTTTGTGAACCCTGTCCAGTCCCAGGTCAAACTAAACACGTTTCCTGAATCTCTGCACAAATGGGGGGCTCGGAGCAATTTGCACGGGCCTCCCCCTCCCCACAACAGCATCCTCCAGACCCACACCTCCTCCAGTCGAGTCACACCCTCTCCTACCTGGGCAATCCCCTTGCAGACCCCTCGGATGAGGAAGGATTTTGCCAGAGGATGAAGTAAAGCCCACTGTGTCCTCCCTGCTCCTCCTCTGCAGAATGCCCCCTGTGCTGTGGGCACCTCACCACCACAGCCCCACAGGTACTGAGGAGAGCCCAAATCAGAGGTATCCCATAAAACGTCCTCTCCTGCTGAGCTAGCCCAGCTCCTTCTATGGGAACTCTTGCCTTAGGAAACCTCCCTCCATGTTTTCAGTTGAGACTTGCCTCTTTCATACCCCTTTTTTTTTCTTTTCCTCACCCTTTCCAAATATTTGGTTTTATGAGCTTCTTGTTGAGATCATAAAATACTGGGTTGGAGGACTATAAATTCATAAGGAGGTAATCTTTGAAGGGAGTTTTTTTTTCCCTTACTATTAAAATGATAATGATAATAATTTTAAAAAAAATATATCCCCATTTCTCCCTCTCTTGCACCCTCCTGTTTTGCAGTGCAACCTATAAGTAAGGATCTGGGCCCTTACACATCACTTTGCCCCTTAGATTTAAGCAGAGCAGGGTTTTGCAGTCTGGGAACCACAGATAGAGGTGAGCAGCAGCCAGCGCTGATATCAGAATCTTGGGCCCAAGGAAAGCAATTTCTTTTGGAGTTTTACAGAGATAATAGTTACCTATTTGTGCTGGGTCCAGCTTCTTCCACAGTCATGGTAGGAAGCATACAGCAGTCAGCAAGAGCTGAGGATGCCTTCCTTCACCTTTTCATCAGGAAGCCTAAAACACTTCATGGAGAGATCACCACCAGGCTGCTAAAGGGATCACCATTCCCCCCTCACGCATGGTGATAACATCATGTGTCCCTGCAGAGACATGCCTGTGCCTTAACAAAATGCTTCAACTACCTCACATCCATTGCAGGACAGCCTGGGGTGCCCTGCACCTTTGAGGAGGACCACTGGTTTTACAGGTGGGGAAACTGAGGCTGGGAGACCTGTCCTGCTCCCCTCACTGCCCTGCTCCAGGCCCAGTCTGCCACTCACTCACTGGTGGGTTGGTGCCAATTGAATCATGTCCTGCCCATGGCAAAGGAAGAGCTGAGGGGGCACTCTGCTGGGATTTGGGGCACTGTTAGCTAAATCTTGCAGCCTTTATTCAATCAAGCCTTCAGCTGAGAGGTATTCCCACCGTGCAGCCTTAATTGGTTTATTTAAGATCAGCTAGGCCAGCTGCCTGGGCCCCCTGGAGCACAGGGGGCTTTCCCCCATCTCTGTTAATGGAGAGAGTCCTGTCCACTCCTGGGGCTCTGCAAACCTTGACTTGGTTCCAGATTAACCCCAAACTCCACCAAGAGCATGGGAGTTGTGGCTGCTTCCATAAGCTGCCTGGTGGCTGCTGTAGGCTTTGGCTCACACAGGAGAGCAGGGCACAGGGTGGCTGACTGCCAGCCCCCTACTCTTGGACATCTTCCTGGCCTCTCCCTGTCCACAGGTTAAAGAAGGGATTTGCAAGAAGCAAGACTGAGGGCAAGATTTCTGCAAGGCAGATCCCCTGGTCCCCCATTATCGCTGCTTCTTTTAAAAGCAACAATTGTGCACAGGGAGGAGGAGGAGGAGGTCACATGAAGGATGCCTGAAATTCTTTCCAAACCACAGCCATTTCTGACCCATCAGAAATTTCCCCACTTACTCTGGCCTGTGAACTCTGGAAAATGCAATTAAAAGAGAAAAAGCAGAGGCCTGAAACCTCTGATTCAGGCAGGCTCCCTGACATTCATTAATGAGTCCAGCTTTACACGATGCTGATTCAATAGGAGCCACTGTCTGCTTCCAGCCCCAGTTCATCAAAAGTTCATCACTTCTCCCTTCCAACAGAAACCTGCCTGAAGTTTGTCCTGCCTTCACAGCAGTCAAGGAAGCACCTTTTTAATGGTTTAATGTGACTGAAATTGGCATTTTCTGGGTTCACAATGGAGATGAGCAGCCCTTTATATGTATGTATTTATACATATCCACTATAAATTCCCCCATATGCCATCTTCTTTCTATACCTGGATGCACCACCCAAAGCCCAGCGAGGTGACAGCAGGCAACTGTGGCTCCCAGCCCAGCAGGAGCCAGCTTTTCAGGGAGGGCACAGGACAAGCTGCCAATGTCACCAGAGCCAAGCCAGCAACTTCTGGGCACGTTGTCTGCCTGCCCTCCGCCCACGTGCCAGCAAGCAGATCCTGACACCACCTCGCTGGTCTGTTATTTGATATTTGGTTCCTACCCTGGACTCACACAGCTGCAGACACATGGCCACCTCTGAAACAGTTGGCTTTAACTGTGGAGCTCATGTCCAGCAGTAGTAGTGGTGGAAAGCAGTGGCAAAAGGAGATGGAGAGGGATGAATGGCTCCAGCATGTTTGGAGGTAGACCTGGGCTGATGATGGGTCTGGGCAAGAGGAGGTAGAGGACGATAAATGGCTTTGGTGTGTTTGGAGGTAATCCCAAAAAATAGTTTAAATTTTATAAAATTAAACTAAGCCTTTGCCCTCAGAGGGGCTACATTCTTGGGAATAGGTGGGTTTTATTGAGAGCAGTCCACCCATTCCAGGTGGACTTAACCAGCTTCTTTCCCCAGTAAATCTGCCCCCTACCTGCTGGCTCCCAGTGACATCCCAGGCCTCTCTGTGGCAGGAGAGGCTCCCACTGCTGCTGCAGGTCACGCTGTACAAAGCTCACCACTTGATCCCTGAGGTAACATTATCCCCCTCTGTTTAATACCATTAAGCAAAACTACCTGCGTGGGGCCACCTGCGTAACAAGAGAACTTCCCATGGCCGTGTGCCAGGGTGTCCCCTTCCAGCCTGGACCCACCGCCAGGGCGGGAGGGGGACGGTCTCAGGAATGATCTGGGGCAGTGGGTTCTCCAGCTGCTGGGGAAGTGAGAGGAGTCCCACCTGCTCCGGGTCTGCAAAGGGCATCAACCATGCAGGGGGTTGTGCACCTCTCCCCGAATCCATGGAATGACCCCCTGACCTGCCTGGTGAGGATGGGAGGGATGACTTTTCCAGCACAGTCAGACGGGCTTGATTTTTGTGGGCAGAGTCCACATGGAAGAGGCAGGTGATTCCTGCCCACGTGTCAGCGCTCAGGAGAGGAGAGTGCCTGGCTGTGCCACTGTGCTCCTCTGCACAGGGAACTGCCTCTCACCACGGGCTTGGCAGCTCCTCCCTGAGCAGCCTGAAATGGATCCCTTCAGACCAGAGGCATTTTACTGCTTTCAGTTGGGAATAATAGAGATGAGAAAGCAGAGTATGGCTGGGATGAGGCCCCGTGCCTCAGCCCTGGTACTTGGTTTCCACAACACAGAAATGTCGAAGCCTGACAATTATAATCAACAGCAATATTGCTTCCTTCAAGATTTGGTCCAGTGCAAGGCTAAAATCTTGTGGGAAGAATTTATTTTTAACTCCCACCATACCAAAATTACAGAGCTTTTAAAAACCACCCCTGGTGCCCCCCCCCACCCCAAAAAAGGAGCTGAACATTTCCATACTTTTCTCTATTTCAAAGCACAGAATTAAAACTGTTATGGGTTTGAAAAATGGAAACTCACTCAACTTGGAGCCCACTGGCTGGTTTCTACCCAAAGTTCTTAGAGAAGTTTTTAAAGGGGGATTGAGCAACAACTTCTGTTTTGCAGATGGGAAACAAATCATATTTTGGATAAGCATTTAAAACGAGTCAAGCAAAGTTGGTAGCAACATTGGAAAAGCCGTCTGTGTCTCCTGACTTCTCCACAGGTTTGCTACCCAGTGACTAGACAAGCAAAATAGATCTCAAACCAATCATGAGATTTCATGAGAGAATGCAATAAACACAGGTGAGATGCCAATTAAAAAGGTACTGAGTTGTACCCACCACAATGTGCAGTTAAAGAAATTAATTCCTTCCATGGAGAGAAAAAAATGGTTTTGAAGTCTGTGGCTTTGCAGGCAAATTCCACCCCATGAGAAAAGGTGGGATGAAGGGCTTTTGCCCTGCCTGGTAGGAATGTCTGGAGAGCAGGACATGCCAACAGTGCTACCCAAGGTTGTGTGGAGGAGGCTGAGAGGGCTAAAACACTGAGTCAAGGGTAGGGCTGAAGCTGGGGGAATTTTTATTCTTAATTTGCTTGGATTTTTATGGAAAAGTGTTGTGTTCAGATTCCAGTTGCAGCTTTTTAGTTGCAAGAAATGATTTTGACTCCCAGCCAAACAGAGAGCACATCACCTGTGGCGATAGGGAATTATAAAAATAGAGGGGGAAAGCTCATGGTGACTATTTGGGACAGACATCCATCTGTAACCAAGGTTTTCAAATTCAGTTTGTGTCTTCCTCACCTCACAGCTTTTCTCTGCATAGCTGAAAAAAAGGTCCCCTGAATTTCTCACAAGCCACTGGAGGGCTGTTGGGGCAGCTAAAGACTCCCAGCTATTATCTCCAGGAGCTTAGGTTTTGGTTATTCAGGTCCCTTACATGGAAAGTGACTTTCCAGAAGTATTTCACTCTTTAAATGTTTGGCATTGGCTGACTGTCCCATAATTCAGGGCAGGTGTAGTTTACCATGGCTTCACAGGAAACATCACTCAACACACACATCCCACAAGTTTGTAGTTGGTAAGCTGTTGGGACTGTAAAAAACAAAGAGCGAGCCCAAACAATTCTACAGCATGCAGTTATATTTTCATTTACACTAGCTTGGCTTTTTTTCTTTAAACACATTTCTGCCTACAGCCATAATTGGATTTACTGGGCCTAGCAGCTCAGTACCAATCATGTTTCCATGGAGAAAACAGTAGGTCCAGCTCATTCTCCCAGGTACTCTTATCTCCATCTCCCTTGGAGGCACTGCCTTTGTCACTGCTCAAGAAGCACCCTTGCACTGAGGACAGGAGTCCCAGGAAAACAATCATGAACACAGAAAAATAATCAGAAACATTGAGACACAATGTGCTCACAGCATCCCAGCAGCCTCGGATGTGGGTTTGAGGCCTCTCCTTTGCCTGTCCTGCCAGGAGCAGACAGACAGAGCTCCAGGAAGCAGGGTATCCTACAGAACCCAGGCCTCCCTAGCTCTGCTTGAACCCCTCTTCAGCACCAGAGATACCCTCTACCAGCAGCCAGGGGTTCAAGGGCTTACAGGAGCTGATGTCTGGGAGTTTACACTCCTTTGTTCTTGGTCTGGACACTCTGTCTCTCCCTGCTGTGGAGGGAAATGGAACTAGTGGAAAATGCTCGCTGCAACCTCCACACAAGTAACAAATCACTTCAGGCCCTTCTTGGGGTTCACTTTCATGTGCAGCATCATATCAATGAAGTTGCCCTTCATCCTGGAGGTGGAGCTGCCAGGAGGTCATGGCCAGGCCCACTCCCATCTTCCACATCTTTCCTCATTGCTGATGAAACTGGGCTTTGGGAATCCCAGTGGGACCAGCTGGCATCCTCAGCCTGGTCTGCTCTGCACTGCCTCAGGAAGCTGCCCTTTTCTGACCTGTGCCACCCCATGCTCCTGAGAGGTACCCACAGATGGAGTGGGGCTGGCAAAAGCAAGGCAGCCTTCTTAGGGGAAAGGCTGGCTCCCAGCTGTGCAGTGGCTGTTCCCAGTGGTCTCCCTCCTCTCTCACCTCCCAGCTTCCTCAGGTTACCCTGGCAAAATTTCTTGAGGTGCACCAATCTCTAATCCATGGCTAACCTAGGTATCTATTGAGAACTGCTTATACCCCACTACTGCCCATGTTAGGCAGACCCCAAAAAGCTCTTATAGGGAAGCTTCAGTGACTGTGGCATGGTGGGATGAAAAGGCACCCTCCTGCCTGTGTGACAGGGAGGGCACACAATCTGCTGGGAGATTTGTCCAAAGCCACAGCACAGCAGTGGTCCCCAAGTTTGGGGCATCCTGCACCCCACAGCCTCTCCTTTTGCTGGCAGTCAGTGCCTCCCAAACCACCTCTGCTGCCTGGCTGTGCAGCCATTGCCACCCATGCCAGGCAAAGGGTGCAATCAATGGTAAGCAGGCTGCATTTTAATTGCCCTTTATATAATGCAAACGTGACTGCATTAATAATCCTTGTGAGCCATGCGACTGTCTTACACAACCTTTAGTTACTCAGGGAGCTCAGCATTTGCCATTGTCCTACAATTTGCTTTATCTTCTATTATCTCACCGGGCTGCCAGGCCCTGCAATACAAAGGGAAACACTTTCTGCAACTTCTTCCAAGCCAGGCATCTCAAAGCTTTGTACCTGCTCCAAGACAATCATGTTTCATCCCCTTTATTTCCTTGGAGCAGAAAGCCAGAATATCACCCAAACACGTGGTTATCAGTAAGTGCAAAGGGTGGCCTCCCCTCCAAAATATCCCCACCTTTGTGGTGAGAGTGTTATTCCCACACAACTATCTGCATTAAAACAATAAAAGATAAGGGTAATGAGTGCTTGACACACTGCATGAGGCCAGACCCAGCAGAGTGCTTAAGAAAGGGAATAAAGCTCTTAAGCACATTTTCTCATTGACTGGAGCTTACCTTTTATTAAGCTCTGAACACGAGTGTATGGGTGTTTGCAGAAACGGGAATTAAGTTCTGACGTGACATCCTGGATCAACCAGATTTTTCCAGTGGCTTCAGCAGCAGTAGGAAAAATATTGCTCATCGGCCTGTACCAGAAGCTGTCCTCATTCATGGCAGCTGGCATGCTATAAAGCCCTTTGGGGCACAAGAACCAGAGCTCTTATGCCCTCTTGCACTTCATACCGCCAATAGCACTCAGGTGCCTCTCAAGTTTGTTTTTTCTCCATGCCCCTGAGGGTAAGACTTGCTCCATTTCATTCCCCCATCCCCAGTGCAAAGTCACGATGGGCGACTCAGTGTCATCCTTTGCAAGTTGTGTCAACACACCAGAGTTCCCTGGAGTCTGCTGTAAGCTGACAGGTCTGCTGAGATATTGGATATAATAAATCAATGGAGAATAGAAAAAATTACATAATAATAAAATAAGGCATCACATTTTTGCAAAGCATTCAAGTGCATCAAAACCCAATGGATCATATTTATTTTGCAAATTAGGTGTTGAGAAGAAAAAACAGGAACAAACAATAAATAGATGTTATTTTCTCACAAGGGGGTTCCTCTCAGTGCTGCTGTTCCAACCCATTGCTCAGGCTCCTGCTGCTGTGGATGTGGACTGAGATCTATAAGGAGACCTCAAGCAAAACTGCCTGGAAGAGTATCCAGATTCTTGGATGCACTGATAATGGGACCTAACTTGAATTTCATCTCTTAGAAGTCTCCTGCAACTGCTTTCTCATACATCTACCAGTGCCATTAAAAAAAGGTCCCAGCTGGCAAAATGGTTCTAGAACAATTAAAATACTACTTCTCTGGGCCTGAGCCCAATACTGGTTTGCACTGGCACCAGATTTAAACAACACCATGCTGAAGTGTATCTGCAGAATTACAACCAGAACAGAAGCTATAAATTAATAAATATTAAGAGAAAAAAAAAAAGTATTTAAAGCATTTGTGGATGTTTCCCACCACCCCAGCCCCGAAGCTTTTATGTACAATTAATTCTCCTAAGCTCTCTATTGGGGATCATTTCATTAAATAATACCTCAATGCTGAGTTACAGAGTGGAGTCTATAAAATATTATAAGGCATGTTAAATTATGTGTGAAGCTCAGCTAGGTGGGTTGGGGAATAGGGATTTCTATTGTCTGGAAGGTCACACATCTGTCTCCAAGGGACATGACAACAAGCACAGATATGCAGGAGCTACCCCACTGGCTCAGGCTGTCAGTCCTTTTCCTGCTCTACCTGCTCCTGTTCTCACTCAAGGATGCAGAGAAGGAAACTCACTGTGCAGCCCTCATGCCTGGCATGAGCAAGGAAGTCCAGATCCAGTGAGCTCTGCCTTCTCCTTGAATTAGCTTTAGGCATGAAAATGGTTTCCTGCTACCATTAGCTTTTCCTGATGCAGTAATTAGTGTGCCTTCCTGCAGAAGGAATACCAACTGAAACATAAAGCCATTGCCTGGAGAGAGATGGGCTTCCAAGAAAGTGCTAATTAGTCCTTATTTTGAGAAACCTGGTTAAAGCAAGTGAGCAGGTGTTGGTAGAAATTTGAAATAATCTGTACAAACATGTCCTTTCCTATGTGACAGCAGAGCTAATTACACCTCCTCAGGTCACCACTCCATTTTATCTGTTATCTCTTTGTCAAAAGTGTATTCCTGCTGCCTGGCACTGACAGCCAGATCAAACACTTTAGCACTTGGTGTCAGGGGTGAATTAACTCCTTCTCTATCACGGCTTGAGAGGAAGGATGTTGTTACCAACCCCACTTGTTCCAAGGACAGGGAAGACCTCTCCCATCTCCTTTCAGACATGTGGGGCACGGTGAAGTGCACCCTGCCCTGTGCCTCACTGTCCCATTGCTAGCCAGTTTCAGGGTCATTGTGCTCGGGGTCAGCGTGGGAAGGGCTCAGGGATGGTTATGTGCTCCATCCCACTGCCGTGGCATGTGATCAAAGCTCCACAGCCTCCTGGGAAACTGGAATGTTCCCTGGGGAAAGGTGGTGATTGACATGCCGAGAAGGGACGATGCCATGGCAGCAGCAGAAGTAATCACAAAGCCATTGCTGTTTATATAAGATGTTATGTGTGCAGGCTGTCTCAGACACAATGGGCTCAATGAATCGCTTCATCTCAGGCTGGGGGAGGTGTCCATGCACATCTGCAAAGCTGGGCCTGAGGAAAATGGGAAGCAATCACTCAGCACAAGCCAGCACAGGAGGAAAGCAGCCAGCTGTGGGTTGATTCCAACAAGAATTTCCTAAGCACCCTCCCAAACCAGAGGTGTCTCTGAGTTGTTTAGCAAGCATCACTCAGTCTTAACTCTTGGGTTGCGCCACTTCCATAGGAAGAGACAGGCCAAGCACAGTCTGCACGGACACAGAGACACCTGTGAGTCACTGGGTGACCTGGGAGACCCTCACAGTCCCCTGGGCCTTGGTTTTCTGGGATGCATGGATGTGTTGGTAATGCCTGGGAAGCGAGAACTGTTGGAGGGAAGGAACACAAACACCATGGCTATGTTTGGGAGCAAAAGCTCACTTGTAGGACACCTGTGGGGCAGTGAGGTGTGTGCTCTTCCTGCAGGCAGAGGATACTGGTACCCCCACCAGAGGCTCTGCCATGGCCACGGGCCTCCAGCTGCAGGATGAGGATGCCCCTGCAGCCCAGGATTTCCTCCTGCCATGAGATGCCCTGTCCATTCCACCTGGTATGTCTGGGATAATGAATGAGGACAGATGCAATACTGAGGTTGTGATAAATGAGCTGTGTGCAGACAGAATATGCTCCTGACAGCTGGCCATGGGACATTTCAGCACAAAGGTGAAACAGAAGCCCAGGCAGATCTGGTACCCAAGAGGTCCAAGGAACAGGGGCTAATTCTCAATATATTGCAGGATAATGTGAGTTTTGCCTCTGTTGCAGCTGCAGCGCAGGCCGAGCAGGGCAGAGCCCTCAGTAAAACACCACACACCTCGGCCAGCTCAGGCAGCTTTTACAGAAAGCCCTTCCCCCACAGGCAGAACCTGTTCAGCATCCACTGCTGAGCCACTTTTTCAGCAGCAGCAGCACTTTCCCCAGCCCTGGGCACTTACAGCTGGTCTGAATGAATGGGAGCTAAGCCTGGGGGATGGCAGCACAGCTGTGGTGGGACCAGCAGAGGGATAGCCCCTTTCCAATCGGAGCAGAAAGGCTGTGAGGGGTGTGCTCCTCAGCAGGGCAGCTGCCCTTGCAGTTGCTCCCAGCACTCCTTATCCCAGCAGCTGAGCATGGCCCAGCTGGACACATCAGGGAAGGCAGGGACAGAGCTCCTTTGTACAGTTGATTCCAGACATACTGCCCTACACGTGCACCCTGAACAGAGGACCTGTTAGGGCTCAACTCTTCAGAGTGGGGATCACACGGGGGATGAAGTGGCAAAACCATGGTGGGAGCTGGCATTTAAGACACAGGAGGGAATTGCATTCCTATGGAAATGTTTGGGTCCTATTTTATTCCCCTGCCCACTGTTAACTTCCTCAGAGGTCCAAGAGGAATGTGTATTATTGCTTGCAGAAGAAGACAGCCAGAACTGATCAGGCAGTGTCCTTCTCCAGCCACAGGAGAATCCACTTTCATGCTCATTTTTCCCTAAAGCCACTGCTGACTCTTGACTCTGCACCCACTTGGAACTATAAATTTGCTTACCAGAAGGACTGATATGGCCCTGAAATGATAAGGTCTGATTATTTGTTATGTTAATATGCATAAGGCAGAATGATGGTGATGATCCCATCCCTGAGATGAGGAGAAGAGATACAGAAGTAAAGTATTTCCCCACTTAAGTCAGAGCAGGAGCTAGTGCTGCACTGCTCCATTTTCTCCCTTTCCAATCAGAGATGTCCCAGAGCTCTATTCCACAGAAGTGGGATGCAAGAGTCTTAGCAGAAATATGCTTCCGTTTCTCAGCTGGTTTGTGCTGTGGAGACATGTCCTTCCCTCAGCCCCAGTAGGTCAAATTAGTTTGATCTTTTCTTGTGGAACACACTTCCTTAGTCCAATGTTTGCCTTTCCCATAACATCACTACAATGCTGACTCATGTCAAATTAAAGTTCAAGTTTTATGCAGGAGGCTTAGAAATGTCCTGCCTGAGACCTGGGAGCTGGCTCCAGTCTGAGGGTGGCTGCAGTTCAGGCCTCTTCCAGCCATGATGCTGACTTTAAAAATAAATCCTGTTGGTTGAAATAAGAGCATACCCTTGGATACACCACTGGGCTTCTGAGCCACCTAGGTCAAAGCTGCTAAAGCCAGATGTGGGATCATTATGTTTGGGAGAAAGCTGAGATTCATCATTCAGATGACATCTGACAAAGGGATTTTAAGCAAGTACACACATTTCATAGGGCTTCTAATAAGCTGCCCCCACTGGAAGGTACTTTAAAGTCCAGCACAAGGAGTGGTCACCATGTATGACAGTCCAGCCCCAAAGCCCTGCTTTATCCACAGGTGACCTACCAGCTCTTGCAGTGATGGAGAAATGCTGCTGCCCAGGGTGACTTTCTGAGCATCCTGCCTTTGTAGTGTGGGACAGGGATGGGGAATATAAAACTGAATTAGCTCAGCTTAAGAGATGATGGGCACACTATGGGCTCAGCAAAGCTGAAGAGAAGTGTGGTTGCATGCAAATCCATGGCTATAGCTGCTGGTAGTGTGTGAGTGCATGATTCTGTCTGAAGTTTTCCGCTTTACCAGCTCCTCTACCCCCTAATCCTGCAGCATCTCCTGCTTACTGCATGGCTGTGGGATCTGCTGGCCCTCAGAGAAGAGTTGGGGTCCAGACTGGACTGGACTTGGGATTGACAAAGAAGATCAAGGAACAAATCCATTACCTGTTGTGACTTCAGAGACAGATAATATAAAAGCACAACTCCCCTTGCTCCAACAAGGAGCCAGCTGAGAATTGTGCTTTTCTCCTGCAAACAAAACCTCTTTACTCTGCCATTTGATGCTGCTTCAGATTGCAAAGAAAGGCTGCTAATGTGCTCACCCGTTGACAGAGCAGACTTGAAGAATAGTTTATGGCAGCTACTGTACTCTCAGCTCAGAGATGTAAAATAATTTTCACTGTAGCTGCTGTGCAGGGCTTGGCTAGTGCAGCCATGTCCAGAAATATCCAGCAAGAAAAAAAAAAACAAAGCTATTAAAAACACTCACACACAAGCCAGGAAACATCTTATTATAGATCTTGGTTTGAAGAAGGGAAATTAAAAACCCATACCCACACTCAGCATATGCCCAGCTATATTTGTCTGATCCATTTATTATCTTAGCCAATGCAATTTCAGTGTTGCACTACTCCAGCCTTTCACGCTAAATAAAACAACAACAGCCCAACGCACAAGATGCCATCGCTGGTTTACAGCTGTGGCCTATCCTGTTTCTCTGAACATTTGCTGATTTGGCATCAGCACAACACGGAGGGAAGCGGAAGATGGGGGTTGAGATCTGCCTGGAAGATGTGGATCACAGTGAAGCAACCTCTTCCTATATTTATGGAAGTGCTCCGTCGGAAGTGCAGCAATTTGTTTGTGCACTGATCTTTAAAATTGTGGTGGAGAAGGCATCACTTTGATTGGGATCCTTCACTAAAGAGGTACCTCGTGCATGCATTTCCCAGGCCGTGGAATTGCAAATCCAAGCTCTGGCAAGGGCACGCCGTGCATACAGAGTTAAATATGCAATGGAAAACATTACAGCTTGGTTAGTTATTGCTCCCATAGTGCAGAGACTGGAAATCAATGCTGCAAGTACTTTATGAAGCAGTAGGAAGCTCCTGGCGCTGGATTAAAGCGGTGTGCATGTTCATGGATGAGAGGGGAAGAAACACAGCCCTGCTGTAGGCTGAGGTTCTCCAAAGCCACCTGCAGGTGTAGCCATGCCAAAATCACTGGTGAGCCCTCTGCCTCCACGGGACAGGCACCATGGGATGCTCCACAGCCTTCCAGTGCAATGGTGCTGTACCCGTGCTCCTTAGGCAGGTTTGCACCAACTCCTGCTGCACAGAATGGACACCAAAATATCACAAATTCAGCATGAGCTCAACTGCTCTCTTGGCTGAAAGAGCCAAAATAGTTTGGGTAGCAAATTCTGTGTCCTTGATGCAGCAAACTTATACCGGGATCTGCAACACTTGCTTTTATTAATAGCCTGGATGTCCTGAGCGTTTTTCAGTTCTCACGAGTTATTTTCACTGTAGAGCCTCCCATGATCACCCAGCTTTGGGAGCTGATTGGACCAACTCGTGGGATAAATCCCCACAAATGAAAAAAAGTCAAACCAACGCACACCCAGAGAAACAAGAGTGTTTCTATAAAAAGCTAGGAACATGTGCATGGTATTGTGGGTACAAACAAGACTTGACACGTATCTCCCTGCCTTTCCTCTGCTGAAAAAGGCTCATTTTGGTTTGTGGGGCTTTATGTAAAGGAGGTGCTGGTCATGCATCATGTGCCACTTTTGGTGGTACCTGTCCCCTGTGCAGCCTGCAAACGCTCAACGTACGACTCAACAAGGGTAAGGGAATTTCATTGCTGTGCTAGATCTCCTGTTTGTAAAGCAGTGCTAGGGATCAGATCTGCCTGTGACTTGCTTTTGCATGAAAACCTGCCCTCTTTTATACTTTGAATATCCTAGGAAAGACTATTGTGCAGGGACAGAAAGTCCTCAGACACAATGAGTGCCGGATGGGTGGGGAAAAGCCTTTGGGGCAAATGCTTCACTTAATTCCCACAGCCTGTCTAGGCAGAGATGTCAGGTTGTACAGCCACAGCAGTGATGTGAAACACCTACAGCAACATCTTGGTCCTGTAAAAGTCTGTAGCAAAACCCTCCTGAACCCTGGACTGATGCCAGCCCATGGGAACAGCGAATTGTGCAGAAAAAGACAGAGTTAGAGAAAAGCTACCAGGAGAAAAGGAATCAGTGCGCAGCAGGAGCTTTCAAAGACCTGTAGGGTTTGTTTCCTCCAACAATAAGGTATCAAGGGAGCTTGCAGAATGGATTTAAGCCACTACGGTGGGACTTGAACAAATCAAGATCTCCATGAAGATCCAACACAGACTATTGAGGGTACAGCAAAACGTGCACTGAGGTCTCTGGAGATTTCAACTCCTTAACTCACTGTGCAGGTAGTACTGCACAACCACCCAATGCATGACTGAAGACCATTTCCCCCTCCTACATTCAGGTCCTGTTCTGGATTGTGGTCACTCACTGAATGAGAATTCTGGACTTTGTTTTATGCCCCTCCATGACCCTTTTTATTGTGCTATACTCAGGCTCCGCTCTGAAGGCACTTCTATTCATATTCTTGGGGATTTTGTTTGATCTTTGTCTGTATATTAACAGGATGAGCACTAACAGCACAGGAAGACATTCCTCTTGCCTCCAACTCAGGTATTTGGACACAGCCTTGCCAGCTGCCAAAGTCTTACTCAGTCCCTGGCTTAGACTTGCTTAAAGCATCTAAAATCTTCTGGGAATTTCTCTGTAAAATCCATATGAGCATATGCAAACTACTTTCCTGCCCTCCAAGGTTTGACACAGCATAACCTAGAGGTCCTGGGCTGGCAAACAGACCAAGTCCCAACATATTTCATAATTCCGAGCAGTATGAGTATCAGAGCTACTCTAGAAAATGCTAGCCAGATTTTTAACTGGTGGAAAACACTGCATTTTCACTCCCTCTATTTTTGGAAATGTCTGAATATCTCTCAATAAAAGAATAAAAAAATTAGCTGAAGGTAGAATCTGCCAAGGTGAGATATGTGAGGCTGAGGCCGAAGCAAATGGGAAGCACGTGACAGTCCCTGCATGGATCACAGCTCAGCCCTGCTGCAGGAGAGATAAGGAGCCCCTACCAGCACCTCCAAAGCTGCAGTGGATCCTGCCATCACAGCTGAGACACGGGGAAGGGCCCCCCACATGCCGGTGTCAACACTGAGCCTGTGGGCAAGCAGTACACCCAGTGTGATATCGTCAAGGAAAGTCATGCAGAAAGCAGATCTGTCAGCTGCCCAAGCTGCGAGACTGTGCTTTCCCCCCAACACACACACCCACAAACCCTCCCTGCATCCTACATGTGATGTGTGTGTGTGCCCCTGTGAGAATGACAGAGGGACTTGGCCTACAATAGCACCCAAAACTGAGGCTGTTGAAAAGACAGGGAGCTGGAAGATATTTCTTCACAGCCACTAACAATATGGATATTTTAGCACCACCCCTCCACATAGCTGAGATAAAAATAACATTTCTATAAATGCACCACTGTATTCTGACGTTGCACAAGAGTCCCAACAAAATCACTCCAAGGCATTAGAAAACAACTTACTATTTATCTCAGTAAAGCAAGCTTGTCTCTCGTTTTACCTTGTCTCTTCCCAGTAGGGCCCTAAAGCCCCTGGAGGATGACTATTTTGATAAATTGCATAACAAATTACGTTTCAGGGCTGCACATCTCCATCACAGAGTATGGATGCAGCGTAAGGCCACCTGTTTACGTGAGCTATTTTGGGACATGGTGGGCAGCCCTGGCTTTCTCAGAATCCATCAGCAGTCAGTGTTTGTTCCCAAGCATGCACACGTACACCCACCACTGCACGCCTCTCATTGACCCAATGTTCCCACATGTTCCTCCCAAACATTTCCCTTCACACCAGCAGATAACCAGGAAGATGTTCCACTTGAGAAGGTCTGATAGCAAAAGGAAAGAATTCATCTCCTCCCTATAGTGGGCTTCCAGCTTTGATCTCCTGGATAACCACTGCATCTGGTGGCCATCTGTGGTTAAAAATGGCTTCCCAGGAAAAACTGCCTAGGCTCAGCATGGGGAGGTCAGTTATTTTTAACCGAAACCCATTCCACCTTGGTGCCTCTGGAAAACAAGCATGTTCAGCAGAACTGGTCCTTCAGAGCCAACCAGTGCTATCACCACGTAATGTTGTTTTTGGCAAACAAACCAGTATCACCTACTTGCCTGGGCTCATCCACTTACAGCATGGCTGCCAAGGGAAAACAGGATGAAGAAAGGATGACACATTGCTAATCTCTAACCACGCATGTTCAAAGTCCAAATGGAAAGAATGAGCACCCTTGACACCACACTCACCTGTTTATCACTGGAATAACTGGAGCCCGGGATGTGACCGGGCAACTTTCCCCTGAGCAGGAGTATGCCTCTGTCCTAAGGAGAGGGTCAAAGGGTGAGCTGTGACTTCAAACCTCTTCAACTCCAGAGCTCCTGAGCTGGAATCTCACTTCTGAGAAGTCAGTCACAGCAGTGGCAGGGATACAGTGGCACTAAAACTGGGCCACGTCACACCAACAACTCCCACTGCAAGGCAACGGAGAGCAAGGGCTCAGGATCTGCACTTCCTACTGTTCAAGAAACCCTAGCAAAGCAAAACTAGGAATCCCTCTTCTCCCTCGTCCTTTCTTCATCCTGCCTGTTTGCCGTGGGCAAATAGGAAAAAAGGGGAAGAACTGCCCCATCTGCATCTCTCTGCCCTGGTCAACACCCTGCTTCATCCCTGGGACCACGGGGCTGGGATGTTGTTTCTCATCTGCTGTCACACTCCTTGTGCAGCGTAAACACTGCAAATCCTGGCCTTGCAGCGCCGGGATGTGCGTCCGCGCTGAGTCACGGCTGCGCTCTGACTGACAGCCCCCTGCCCCAGCAGCCTCCCAGGTCTTCAGCGAGGGGAGTTCTGTAAGCAAGGATGTTATGTAAGTGGATAGCTATTTTTGTCCAAAGTTTGGTTCTGTACTCTGCAAGACTAAAAATACACGCACACAAAGCTGAAGAATGTCTTTCTCCGTGCCCCTGCTCCCGTCATCCTCTGCCCATGGTGGCATCTTGTTTTAGGTGCACTGAAAAGTGAGAGGCTTCTCCTTTGTAACCTGCCTCCTCCTCTGCCTCCATCATCCCCTGAGCCCACAGTCCTGCACTCCAGACTCAACAAGGACTTCCACCATACTTCTCTTGCTGGTCAGGAGGTGGTCAAGGGCCTGGGAGCAGAAGCCACAATGAATAAGGTGTAGCTCAGACACAAACTAAGCCTTTTATTCTGCCCCATGAAACTTTTTAAACTGAATAAACCAGACCTGCCATAATTTTGATGCTTTGAAAAAAATCCCAGTGAACTTCTGGGAGATTGTCTACTGCTAGCTGAAGACTTCAGGCAGTTAAATGTTACTTGCTAATTCTGGTGCTATCCCTGGGCCCAGACATCTGTCCCTGCTGGCAGATCTAATGAGGACTTTGGTCTGCTCAAGAAACAGTTATTCATCACCAGATCTCTTTGCCCCTTATGTAAATGTTCTGCTTCATGTCAGAAGAAAGAGGAGGAAAAAAGTCTATAAATAAAAAGTCAGCAGCTATTTTTGGAAAAGAATTTTCTTCCTGGTGTATGTGTCTGTATGCGTGTGTAAACAATTGTCTTCTGCATTTTTGTCAGCTTATCTTATCTCTTAAACAAATACCAAAGGGCTTCTTTTATTATTTTAATTTTATTTTTATCTTTTTTTTATGGCCTGGTTGTCTTTATCAGTCTCTCTAAAAGATTCCCTCTGGGGTCAGGTTCTCCAAGCACCACTGCATGTCCACGTGGTGCCCACTGTGGTAATTGAGCTGCAACTGATGCTCAAGGCAAAGTCTGACCCTCAGAGTGCCCTTGGCAAGGCTTGCAAAGACATCATTCCCTACAGCTTTCTACCTTTATATTGATACCTGTTTATTGCAGATACAATTTCACCTACCACCCTGCTAAGGGGGTGCACCTGGGACTGGTTTTTGGCTGCAGGGAACTGCTCCCTGCACCAGACCCCCCTGGCCATTAGCATCCTCTAAAGCAAAACACTGCCACTGCCTCACAGAAGGCTCTTTCCAAAATTAATATATAGGGAAGGATATTGCTTGAGTACCCCCAGAGCAAGCTGGAATAGCCTGCCCTGGGCTCGCAGGAGCAGGCAGGGCTGAAGGGATTTCAAAGGCAATTAAGTGGCTGCTGTTTGAGATGGTTGGGTACTTCAGGAGGGGAACAGGCAGGATAGATACAAAGTGAAAAGCAAATTTAGGAGAAGAAACGAGCTTCTAAAGGCAATGGAAAAGCTCTCCACAAGACACAGCAGCCTTATGCGTGCTGATAAGAGATAGGGTTGAGTGGAACATCGTATTCCTGGACCATTCATAGCTCTCTGTCCTACGAAAGCAACAAGCTCTGGGTATGATAACACAGGAATGTCAATGCAGAGCTAAAAAAACCCAACCCTCATGTCTGCTGCTTTAAATATTCCCAGGTACTTGAGGCTTGTTCTGAAAGCACCCTGTTCAGAGTCCGAGAGAGGGTGATAACTCTGCTCACCACTCTGGGAGGAATGCAGGCAGAGGCAAGGAGGCTTGAAATGCTGTACCTGCCTTGCTGCAAATCAAATCATCTCACCAGAAGCAAAGAGATTACCAGCACAGGACAGAAAGAACAGAATTATTCAAATCCTGGAGTTGCCAAGACAATAGCAAGCATGTTAGGGATTAAAAAAAGTGATTGTCCTTGTCCCCAACCTCTCACTGCCAGAATCAGAGACACAAGCTAGTACAGACCTCAGATCCAACAAGTGATGCCACTTCCTGCAAGGAATCATGAAATAAATAGTAACTTTTAAACTATTTAGCTATTTAGAATTTCCATCCTGTTGAACTCAGAGTTCTGTCACTGCACTAAGAAGGGCCAGAAATAAAGCTGTTATATGTGGCAGAGGAGACATTTCAGTCCAACCCAGCCTCCCAATCAAACCCAGTACTCGATCAAGACCTGTCAGCTCATCCTTCTTGCAGTGCAAGAACTCTGTGTTTCCTTGATCCAGTTACCCAAAGACTCTTGAAGGTCTTATGGCAGCACGAAGAAGCGCTGCCATTGTTGAGTGCTGGTCACCCAAAGGTCCTGACTCCATTGTTCCCAGTTTCACAGACTCCTTCAAAGGCCAAAAAACCAAAACAGAGAACAGGACTGAAAATAGTTGGTTTTCCTCCCTTCTCTAGTTTTATGCTTTGAGCTATCATGGGAAGGCTTTCAGGGTGGGTTCCTGTGTGTCCAGGCTCCTGGCCCAACACATCCATGCCCTGACCTTAAGTGACAAACACCCATGCTACAACTGCAGTCACACAGGGGTCACATGTGCTACAAAAATTAGGCCAACCAAAACTCAGTTTTATCAGCTGTAAACTGTGATTCCCAAAACCTCTTCCCCAGATGCCTGAATACAATCCTTTGCCTGAACTCAGCTTTCCTTGCTCAACATCACCTATACACCGGGAAGCAGAAAAATGATCACAGCTTTTGATCTTCATAATGGCAGAAAATGTTCCAGAGAGGCCACTGGCACTTGGTTAATCCTCTGGTTGACTCCCTGTTGTCAGGGCCACAGGAGGCTTTTAGCAGGGCTCCTTCACCACATCATGCAGGAAACTCAGGGCTGCTTCCAGGCAGAGCTGGCTCTGGAAACGAGTGCCTGTGCTCACTCTGCTGCAGGCACCAAGCTCTCCATACACCAGCTTGGTGGGAAAGCAAATATCAAAAATCAAACAAAAAACTCCTCCCCTAATTTCCAGGGCTGCACTGTGAGTGTACATTCACACAATCTGGCCAAACCCAGAACTGAGGAGTCTCAGCTTCTTGGGGGTTAGGGCCAAAGGCTGGATTCAGCTCACACACTGAAGTGAGTGGGGGTTTGTGGGTGCAAGCTAGACTGGAACTTCAGTCTGGTGATTTGAGAAGGATGGAATAACTTAGCTTTGATTTGAAATAGAAAGAGAAACAAAATAAAATGGTGCCATTCCTTTGCAAATCTCAAAGTCTCTAGTAATCCTGCTGCAGGGGGCTGCTTTCTGCAGTTGACAAGGCACTAGAGATTGTTTCCACCAGTTAGCTGGTCACATGGGGCATGAGGATTTCCTATCCTGTTGGATATTTGGTTCATCTCTCTTTCCTAGGGTTCTCTCTCCTTCCAAAGGTCTTCCACAAGGGTGAAGCCAAAGCTTTAAACTTTGTGCTATATCAAACTGGCTTTCCTGTACTCACTCATCTTACAAGCACAGTTTGGATCTCAGCTCTGAGTTCTTTTTGGGCAGGGACTTCCTACCTCTGTTTACTCATCTGAAGGATCCCCAGGCAGCCAAGTGTCTCACAGCCACCCACTCAGCCTTACAGAACAAGCATATTTCATCCCAGTTTCAATGGTGTTTGCTGGATTTCCTCTTGCTAGAAGCAAGCCAAGTTCCATCTCACCCAAGCAGAATTACTGCAACGTGGAGAAGGAAAACAAGGGAGGCAGATGGACTTTCAGGCAGGGGAAGGTTTCCAACAGGAAAGCATAGCAATGATGATGTAGTGCAGTACCCAGCCCAACACTGCCTGCTCCCTGTGGCTGCCTCAGGACCCACTCTGTGGCTTCAGCCAGAGCCACCCCAAACTATCGTGATGGTTTCACCATCATTTATCCACACTCTGCCACCAGCTAAGATGAACAGATATCTCTCACCACCTCAATTTTCTCCTGTTCATTAACTGCATCACTTGTTTCAGTCCCTGCCTGAAGTCACAGTGAGTTCTTGAGGGGCTACTGGGGAGGCAGGGAGGGTCTGGCAGGTTGGGCAGACTCTACCCAATGCCTTGCCACTCATATCACTGCCTTGCTGTCACTAGTGGCAGAAAATGTGAAACCTACATTTGCCCTAATACTTTCCCAGGAAATGCAATCCCTTCTAACATGGGTTTTGTTGTTCCTGACTCACACCCCTTCAGGGGGCTTGCAGCAGTGCCAGAATATCCATATGGAAGAGTCACATTTCAGCCTGCCAGTGGCACCCACTTCATACTTCTTGGTGCCAGGGAAAGGTCTTTAACAAAAGGCATGCTTGTCACCCATGGCCAGCAGTCAGTGTCACCCAGGAGCTGCCCCATCACCAGCTGGGACCATTCAGGTGTTGACACCACAGTTCCAATGAGCCTGCAAAGGCCAAGCCAGGGAGTGACTGAACAATGGTGTCCCACAGAGTATGGAAATGATGCCTGGAGCAATCCTGGGCGTGAACAACCCCAGCCAGTTCTCCTGCCTCACTCTGCAGAGAGGGAGGAGGCTTGAGTTGCCCCCAACACCTTTCCAGGCAGCAACATCTTTACTTAAGCTGAATTCAAGGAAGCTAGTTAGACCACGGAGTGGGATGAGACCAAGCCTCCACCACACAATTTCCTTCAAGAAAGTAGCCTTCGAATACTAACTCGGACATTTTGTCCCCAGGCCAGAAGGAAACCAGATGCCAATATTGTCAGATTCCATGATAAATTCCTTTCCCATCTGGCTTCCTCTTCTGAAGATGTCAGAGAAGGACTGAAATAATTCGATGTTTTTCTGAATTTTCCTGGTTGCAGTTCTCCTGGTAATGGTAATAATTAGTTCAGTGGCCTCATTCATATTGCACAGGCGTACAAATACACCTTGAGCAGTTCTCCCAAGTAATTTCTTTAGGTAATGAATGGCAGTCTCTGTGTTTTCTTCTGCTGGAGCTTCAGATGATATCTGAATCAGCAACTAAAAATTAAGAAGAATGAAAGAGAATTTCTAGTAACTGGGGTGCCACTTACACTAGGGACACAGCTGAGCTGGCTGACTGGCAGGTGAATTATGGCAGAATTAATTTTAGTGTCCCATCTCTTTTCTGTGCTATGACAAGCAACCTTTCAGAAGGTGGAGTCCAGCTTTGACACACAAAATTCATCTGCACTCAGAGGGCAATAAAAAACTTGATCCAAAGATATCCTTCATAATCTTTAGGAACAAAAGGAAAATCAGTTTTCCAAAGGTGGGGTGGTTTTTAGGTTTTGGTTTTGTTGGTGTTTTTTGCTTGGTTGTTTTTTTTTTTTTTTTTGGGGGGGGGAGGTTTGTAGCAAGGTACAGTACAGAAAAGCAAAGGAATATTACAGAATCTCATTTCCTGTTACTCACATACCATAAACTGTCTTCAGCACAAAGGGCTGAATATTCCCAAAGGCTAAATGAAAAAAAAAAAAAATTCTTCCATGATTTCATAATTATTGTATGTATTTTACATCTGCATCTGCTTTCTCCTCAGACAGACTCCTTCATGCCTGCACACAGGTTTACCTTCACACATACACACTGCAGCCTACCTAGTTACTGTTTAGACCAACATGTTTTACTTCCAGCTGGGCAGAAAACCCGTCTGCAGAGGCAGGATTTTCTCCTGTGCGCTGACCTGACCAGGACAGGGGTGCAGGGAATTGTTGCAGTCCAAATTGCCAGAAGCACCACTGCAGTGCCAAGCCTGAGCCTCACCCCAGGCTACAACCAGGGAGGGATCCCTAATCAGCCTGGTTCGTGGCCGAAGGCGTCCCTTTCACACATCTCTTTGCAGATATTTCTGGGCAGTTATTGTTGCCTGTTCAGGTAAAGGTTTCCAATTAATTCTTTTAATGCCACTCCTTTTTCCTTACTTAATCCCTGGTTTTCCTTCTTACTTATTTCAGAGCCCATCCCTGCTGCTGGGCCGCAGTAAAAACCCCCCGGGGGCACAGAAGCGTGAGGACATTTCCCCTTTCCAGCAGCTCATGAGCACTCAGAGGCAGAAAACACTGCCAGGCAGCATCTCTGCAGAACCTGATCCCTCTTCTCCCAGCACCCCCAACCCCAATTCCGGCCCTGGAGAAGGCAGCTGGCTGAGCTGCCACTTCCCTCTCTCCCAGCCCAAGTGACCTTAGTGTGAAGAAATGTTTTCCTGGTATTCAACCTACATTTCCCCTCAGCCAGTGTATCCCATTGTTTGTACTTAACCCTTCCTCAACAGCCTCATCACCCTGAGAAGCTCTGACTCTATTTAGCTGCCATACACATTTCTGATATGATTTAGGGGCAAGCAATTCAGGGTAGCAACATACGTGACACCCCAAAATATAGGCATGTGCTCCTATGCCTTTCACATGTCCCTTATTTCAGGTCTTGAATTACCCAGTGACTTTCTGTTGGAAATCATCTACAAGAAATGTAATGTCAGTGGATCAAACATATGGAGCGAGCCACCTGCCCACAAGGAACAGCCCCTCGGAGGTTTCTGCAGGATTTCTGCTTGGTTTGTTTGCCCCACACCTGCTCCTTCTCACATGCAATATTCCCCACTGTAGGTGCACACAAAAGGACACCAGCACAGCTTCTGCATCAGACACAGCAGGGCCACCAGAGCTGAGAAGGGGACAGTGGAAGCAGAAGAGCTGTGTTTGGAGCTTGCAGTTCCAAGGTGGATCCCTGAAAACCCTTCTCCTGGGAACAGAGGTTATTGCAACTGCTGTGGGGCAGACCCTCTGAAGCCACAGACACAAAAAGCATGGTTATAACCCTTCAAAGACACATAATAACCCTTTAAAGACATAATTTATCAGAAGGGTATTAACAGAGAAGGTATTAGGATGTTACAAAGCACCTTCATATTGTCTCTGCCTACTGCTACCTGCAAAACCGAAACCTGCTACTAGCAAATTTCCTGGAAATCAGTTTGAGCTTTCTCAGGTTTTCATGTTTTCTGTGAATTTCCATTACTCCCTCCAAATACAAAACATTTCTTTAAAAATCCCCCAGATGTGGATTAAAAGAGCAACGTTACAGAATATCTTCTGTGACAGCATCACTTTGTAAAGGCCAGAAGTCCCTCTGCCTTGTGATCTTTTTTAACCCTTTAATGCTTGTCACACTCTCCAGAGAGCACTTCATGTCCATACCTTTAACATGGGCATATGAGATATTACCTTTACACTGCCAGATCTCCCCCAGGTTTCCTTCCCAGAGATTTACTCCCTTTCAGCCATTCAAAATTATGTCCCAGGAACTTTCTCCTTGGTCCCAACACTTCTCTTTGCCTATGAATCAACCACAAGCAGAGCATTTCTTCTGCAAAACATGGTTCAAATTTGGCCTGTGCAAAGTTTCCACCTTTGCACAAGCTGTTGGATTTATTAGCAGATTTTCAGGACTTGAGGATGTTCAAAGCATTGTTAAAGGGTTAACGTCGAGACTGTTCTCAGCTAGTGAAAGCTCTGGCTGCAATTTACCTTTGTTTCCCTCTGCCTCCTCTTTTTCCCACCTTCCCTCCTGCTGCTTCTTTTATGGATATGTCTTTATTGTGGCTAAAAAAAAAAAAAAAATAGCCTCTTGACGGCCTTGTTTTCCCCTGCCTGCTTGGGGCCATCAGAGATCCAGTCAGAGGGTGGCTTTTGTAATAAGGAAAGCTTCTTCCAGGCGGAGGAAGACACTGCCTGGGGCTTCTATATTCACAGCCTTTCTATTTCCAGCTCTCCCTTTTCACAGGGCTTTGTTTGCTAAACCCTGCTCTCCCCCACGGGACATTAGTGAGCATACTTACCTCAGAAACAGAGCAAAGAGAAAGGCCCCCAAAGACTCCGGCACAACCCACCCTAGAGATAAGGGGCTTTGCATCTTACCTCTCTGCCTCTTCTACTTTCAGGAGACTAATTATTTGGAATGCCTTAACGGCTTAAATCCTGCTCTATGGATTTCGATTTGCCTCTTGAGGTAGGAAGTAAAAAGTAATCCTATTTTCAATACAGACGGGGGTAGAGTGTGCAGACACCGAGCCCAAAGCAATGCAAGAAAGGTCACTGAAATAATGTGATGCATGGGCTCAGAAAGCCCCAGGCAGCTCTGGGGAGCTGGCATCAGATGTTGAGCAAACCTAAGGGCCCCGACCCTCCCTCTGATCACTGACAGAAGGATTTCAGCCCATGACATCGGCTCACAGCCCTCCCAACCCAGTATCAGCAATGCGACTGCTGCCTGCACCAGATTTTGAGGCAGTGCTTAAAGTTCCTTGTCGAGGTGCCTAAAACACATTGGATGGGTAAAGGCATTGCAGTCTCCCAAGATCTGCACAGAAAATGCAGGGAGATTCCCTCTTCTTCCTGAACCTTTGTCCTGAAAGTTTTCATCAGTTTTCCTGCAAAAGCTCTGTTTAGTCCAGTCTCATCAGTGAAGCACACAGTTAACCACTCTCCCATCTTCTGAGGGCTCCAAAGCTGCCTCCTGTAGATTTTCCATCAGTGGTTGTTTTGAACACTTTTTTCTGATGTCTCTTGAAAGACGCCAGTGTTCAAGCACAGCCTGTCTGACACCTACCCCGAGGTCAAGCCAATTATTTCACTCCTTGCCCAGAGCCGCTGAGGCAGTCACAGCTTGCACCAATCTTTTAGCATTTCCACCACCTTCAGCCAAGTGCAGCCTGGCTTGGAAAGTTTACACTTTGTCACTGTTGACGCCTGCAAAGTCACCAAAGCATATGCCACCTCCCCAGCAGTCTCCTGAACAGCAAGTTTTTTATACTTCTCCCTTCCTGAATTTCACATGACTGGTCCTTCAGCCAGGAATTCTCTGATCTGGAATGCAAATTTCTCCAGGGTCTGTCACAGCCACATTTTGATGTGGTTTATAGTAAGTGTGTAACGGTTTCCATCTACATGTGAAGCCACCCTTTTCCCAGGGAGGGACAGTCAGGGAGTTGGTTGTAATCTTGGATGGTTGTCCAGGCTCCCAGCTACCACCACCAAGGATTGATCTGCCCAAGGGAATGCATCCTCATTCACTTCTTGTCGTGCCAGTCCAGCCAGTTACTGCTTTTTGATATCCAGCCCATTTCTTCTCTTGAGTTGAGCACACACATTTTCTCACCTGGCACCAAGCAGATGAGGAGATTTGTGTGCCCAAGTCACAAGTCCACCCCTGTATCAGCTGGTCTAATTGCAGCCTGGTAATTTCCAACAGGGCAACAACAGTCTTGCCAAAACCAGCTCTTGGCTCCCCAAGCATTTGCTGCAGCAGGAATAGGCCTTCTCAGAGAGGAATCAAGTCCTTTTAATTTGATAGAAACCACTGAGCAGCTCTGCCAGAGCAACAATATTCCCCCACTGCTGGCCTGGATGGACACTGAACCCAGAGGTGAAGGACTTTCATAGCCCATTACCCAGCCTCCTGAGCCATGCACTTCCCAGCTGCCACACAGAAGCTCAGTCCCTGCTCTTTTTCTCCTTCACTCTCAGCTTGCAAGCAGAGTGTGAAAACACATTTCCTCATCTTCAAATTTTTTTTTCTTTATTTCCTTCTCAGCATATTTGTCCCTAGCTTATCACCTTGAGGTGCAGAGAAGGAGGCATTCAGCATTTCAGGAGATGTCATGTTTAACCTCGTGCATGATAGAAGGTGGAAACATGAATTATCAGTAGCACTGGGGCATGAAGCTGAGAATAAGGAGTGTTGTAACTTGGAAACTTCAGCCACAGCCACAGGAAGATGCAGTGATGTGCTCTTTTATCTCAGCCTGACTCCCAGAGGGTCACTATCGTACAAACTGCTTGCTAAAACCCAGATACACCTTCAGTCTCACACAATTCACAAGTTCAACCCCTGCTCCCCCAGTTAAAATAACAATCAGAGATGGTTATGGGAAATGTCAGAAAATCTTGTCCCTATCTTGAAACTTTGCAAGCTTGGTGACCCTCCTGACTACCTACACATGCAAGGGAAGGTCTTGAGTGTCAAGGCAGAAAATCATAAAATTATTTAGGTTAGAAAAGACCTTTAAAATGATCCAGCCCAACCATTAATCCAGCACTGCCAAGTCCACCTCTAAGCCATGTCCCTGAGTGCCACATCTACACATTTTTTAAATGTCTCCAGGGGTGGTGACTGACCACTTTCCTGGGCAGCCTGCACAGGGCTTGGCAACCATTTCAGTGAAGAAATTTTCCCTAATGTCCAATCTAAACCTCCTCTGATGCAACCTGAGGTCATTTCCTCCTGTCCCTTTGCTTGTTACCTGGACACACTCCAGCACCTCAATGTCTTTCTTGGGGTGAGGGGTCCAAAAACTGAACAGAGGATTTGAGAGTGGCCTGACATCCTTTCCCTACCAGCAGCACAGCATTTTTTGGGTGTTTCCACCAATAGATACCAGCATGATTTGCAGATAAAAGCAGCAAGTTATCATCACCACTGCACTTTTTGGAGAGTGGCAAGGCTGAGGCTAAAGAATAGCAATGGAAATGAGAGAGAAGCACAGAAGAGGGGGAGGGAAGTAAAGCCAAGTTTTGTCTGCTGTAACCAGCTCAGGTCAGGATGCCCCCAGTGAAAGGCCCTAGAAATGGGTCTTCAAAGGGCTGCCTAGAAGCGTGCAAGATACCAGGCTGGGGCTTAGCAAAGCTAGTTTCTTCCTCCATGTGAAATTTCCCATTTCTACTTACATTTAGCTGCTCAGGACAAACTCCAGGAAATATCAGCTAAAAATGTGCTCAAACATGTCAACAGCCCGAAAAGAGGAACAGCCTTGCCTGTCCCCAGCTCTCTGACCTCTTCTCCCAACCTGGCAAAGCTCAAAGCAATTCAGACACTGAGTGAGAGACTCTGGGTAGAGGCATGACATGCCATGCTGTCATGTAAGGACATGACTACAGCCCCAGAGTCCATTCACACACCCAGGGCCTGGATGTACATCAGTCTTCAGGAAAACTCTGAGGTTTGATGGGTCCTTGAGCTAGGAAGTCAACCTATACCCTCCAGGAAGACATCATTGCATCCCTCTTCACCCAGAGGGAAAACTCATCCACGCACACTGGAACACCTCTCTTGTGATTGTCTTTTCTAAAGGATCTCTACTGAGACCCTTCCCAGCCCAAACACTTTCTAATAAAGTCAACACCAAGGATTTAGCTCTGGCCACAACATGGTTCCTGCCTTTATACCAGAAGCCAGTGCTGCAGGTCCTTCATTTCCAGCATAAAGATATTTATTACAGCACAAAGACTGGGAGATGGCACTTGCTCCAAGGAGCTCATTGTAATAGGTACAGCTCCATGATCCTCATTTGTACAGGAAGCCAGTCACAGCCTGGGGGACAACAGGATTTTCCTAGAAAGGCTATGGCTATCCTGCTGCACCACCACACTTCTGTGCCTGCTCAGCACCACTGACCCACACAGTGATGTCTCTGCACCACGGAGCAGCACGTGCCCAGCACAAATTAATCTCCTGACATCCAAAATCCAGCTCTGTCACGTGACTCCTGGACTGCAGGAGAGGGAGCAGCAGGTCTCAGTGACAGGAGCCTCATTGAAATGCTGCATGCCCACTCTCAGGAGCTGAAAACACACCAAGTATGAAGGACGAGCAGAGGGAGCAAGGGGATTACTCAGGATGCTCAGGGCAGTTTAAAGCAAGCAGGCGTGAAAGTTTTGCTTTAGTAGAGGTCCTGCAGTCTGGCTGACACATCCAAACTCTCCACCTGGTGTGCATCCCCACTTGGATCAACACCTTTACAGTGCACTTCCTAATGGTCTATTGATTTCAACAGATGTCCCAGTAAATGTGTTAGAGAGGGAACAACACCCCAGTAGCATCTGCAGTTCATGTGCTAAAGCCCCACTGGTTGTTGCAAAAGGGAAAATGAGTTTGGAGAGGGTAAGTTATTAGCAGGTCAAGGGGATATTTGCAATTCTGGCAACAATAAGCAGCCTACCTCAGAGCAGGGGTAACAGGGGCAGGCACAGCACAGCCTCCCCTGTGATCTGACCTCAAAACCAGGGTCGTCTCCTTGTTCACCTTCCCAAGGTTCCTGCCACATCTCCATCCTCAGAGGAAACATCACTTACCAGGCCCAGCCATGCCAGGGCAAGGCACATCCCAAAATCCACCTGCCTGCCAGTTCCAGGTAGGGGACACCTCCTGGTGACCATGGTCCACTTAAAGCCCCGGACCTGAGGAACACATTGTGGGGCACAGCAGCTTGGCCACATGAGGAGGAGTGTGGCAGACAGCATTCCTTGGGAGCAGCCTCTGCCCAGGAGCAGAGCCAGGACTGAATTTCTATTCTGGGGCTGTCTGTGCTTCCTGTTTGGTGCGACAGCCTCAAAGGTGAGTTAGTATTTATAAGGCTCCAGTCACATCATCCCATTGTTCCCATGAAGGAAAGAGGCTGCTGGGGAGGGAGAAAGAGAGAGCAAAGCACCTCAGTAGGCTGCCCCAGCCGTGGCTCCCTGCCAGCAGTGGCACTTTGCAGGGAGGCAAAGCAAACAGCACAGTGATGTTGCTGATTTCCCACCTCCTGCCATGGAGCAGCTCAGAGAGGGCAGTCAGATGCTGGGAGCACAGCTTTTCCCTCCCCAGGAGTCTTCTGATAGTGGGAAAGGCAAAAAGGACTGAGGAATATTTTTTCCCTCTGGCAATCTATAAGATTGCATCTATAAACACACTCCAAAGACTTTGTAGGCCCAGTGACAGGAGCTTTAAAGGCTTTTAAGTGATGTCAGCTTCTCAGCTGGTCCAAAGCCATCCCTCCTCCAGAGCCATTCTGTTTTCTGATGCACACAGACCAATGTCATGCCACAAGGAGTCCCAGTGCCTTCTGCATGGGCAAGGAGAGAAGCCTGCCAAGGGAGGGGACACCAGCAGGGCCCTGAGGTACCCCAGGAAGAGGCAGCAGACCCCATCAGCCCACACACCAGCATGGCAGATGGACAGCAAAGCAGAATCAGGAGATGATGCCTTGGGAAGGTTGACCTGAAACAGAGACTGGACAGAGCTAGAGAATAAAGCAGGTATTTATTGAAAGGCCTCTAGGATCTACCTTGGGCAGGACAAGAGTCTGATCAGGGCTACACCCAAGGTGGACCCAAAATGTTCACAAAATTGCTGACCGGCCACGAGGTCTTACATTTTTATAAGTTTTGGTCCATTTGCATATTGGGGTTTAATTGCCCAATTACAGCTTCAGGTTGTGAAGTCCCATCCTTCTTGTTGCCCCTTTCAGTTCACCACTGTTTGTGCTTTTGAGGCTGAAAGTTGTCTTTGGTCCTCAGCAGAAAAAGGATTTGTTTTGTCTACCCACTCTGTGAAGAGAGCTTACCAGCACTTAATATGAGGCTCAGAGCTACACCCCTAGGCAGCACTGAATCTGAAAAACATGAAAGCTAAAACTTAAGGCATCAGAGAGAGAAAAAAATGAGACTCTCACAGAAGAAATTTGGGGAGTAAAGGGGAATACAAGACAGGAGGGTGAAGCAGATGTGGCAAATGGAAACTAGAAATAGCTCCTGTACACACAGGAGCCCTCAGTAAGAAGCTGCACAGCATGAATAAAAGCTATTTTGAGGCTTACCCCAGGATGTTGCTTTTCAGTGTTCACAGTACCTCTACTAAATACAGAGGAAGCCATTTTTCTCTTGACAGGAGGAAGGGGCAGAGACAAAGGAGAGGTGCACCAGAAAAAGATTCTGCCTCAGTAGTAAACCACAGCTGAAGACAAAGGCCTCTTACAGGTGAGACAGCCAGGTTAAGAGACTTCAGTAAATCTCGCTGATTATTTGCTTCACCTGTGCTAGGAGAGACTTGCACCTCCTGGTGCTGCACAAGAATGAATGCAATAAAGAGGATGAAGCAGCAAGATGATAAAGTGATAGGGATTGTGCAAGTTCCTACCTAGGTAAAATTCTCTGTTTCAACTTAATCAGCAGTGGAAATTGTTTGGTCACTACTTTTTTCCTAGATTTTGAAGCCTCCCTGAACCTGTACTTGTAGGACCACATTGACTTGATGCAGGCTGCATCTCAGTGTCTGTTTTTCCATGGATTGGGACTCAGCATTTCCCATGAACAGCATGAAAACAGATTGCAAAAGGCAAACTTTGCAATCTGATTTTAGACAAAACAGATTTTACGCAAAATGAGGTACACATGCACAGCCTGGTCTGTGAGAAAGAGCCAGCCTCCAATTTTGACAGCCAGCTTCAGAGGACCCTGCATTTCACCTGCAGTATTTGCTGACCTATCAAGCAACTCATTGAATGAGAACTTCTGCTGCTCTATATCTTTGGCATGGTTTTATATATGGTGTTTGAAGAATTTTTTGTTGTTGTTTCCCTTCCCCATTCTATTTCCTCTTTAAATTCCAAGACAACTGCCTGTGTGCAAGGATAGCAGCTGTTTTATTCCTGGAATTAGCACTCAGTTACCGGCCGGCCAAACACTGGGCTTTCTGCAGGAAACTTGGCTTTCCTGATTTGTTGCTGTTTTCCTTAGGCTGGAGTTAATGACTGCTAGAGCCAGAACAGACATTTAGGGTTTTGTCTATGGAAAGAAAGAGTTCACTCCTTGTCAGCAGCAACATGGGACCTTTCAGAAACAGAAATATTTTCACTCTTAGGTTTCAGCAAGACATTTTGGCAGCATTATGAACCCAAACCTTTGGCAGAATCACACAGGCAGTGAGGCAGAGAGAGGGACTTCATGGGAATATGAAGAGTAAAGGGGATCAGAGCTCAATGCTGCACTGAGTGTGCAGGAGTCCTTCCCACGCAGCCTTCCCTGTTGGCACAAAGGCACAGCAGGAAAGGGCTCAGACTGCTCCACCTGCTTTTCACATAGAACAGCTCATCACATTACAACGGCTGCACCTCCAGAAATGTCCTGCAGAACTCACACAAAAATCCCAAAACCCGTTCTGGAAGTTTGGGATTTCGACACTGGACCAACAGCAAAGCTATGGAGAGCTCACTGTACATGCACCTCCTCTGGGAAAGCCAACAGCTTGCTGGGAGAGGATGGGAGTCACCAGCTGGGGAAGTGTCTTGGGCAGCCAGAGGGCTGTTCCAGAGGGCTGGAATTGGCAATCGGCACTGTGCTTGCATTGCCACAGGCCTGCTGAAACCAGAACACACGACGTGACAAAGCTCATTTTTTGCCTCCAGGAGCCAGGAGGGGATGTTAAGTCCAAACACAATCAAAATAAGTGCTGAAACCTCTGGATGTTGATCCAGTACAAAGTGAAGCTTCTACAAACATAAAGTTTTCCCATCTCTGACTGCATTTATCTCCAGCCTTGCTTGAGTGACTGCTCTGGGGAAGGAGGGGACAGACTTATGGTACTACTGAAAGGTGCTGTAAAAGCTCATGGCCTGTAACAAAAAGCCATTTTCTGAGGGAAAGGTGCATTGTTTTAAAAAAGCAAAGAGTCTTTTTGCTTTCTGTTTGGGAACCCATCCCACCTCAGGCCTGTATAACAACCTGCCTTGGAAAGGCAGGGGATGTCCTCTGGTCAAGGCAAACTCCTCTCCTCCCCTTGTCCTCTGTTCAGCTGCCTTTCTCCTTCCCTTCCTTCTCCACCATGTCCACGTGGAGACTTTAACTGGTCTTGGAGCCTGCAAGGGTGGAGCCCTGACATCTCCTCCTGCCCCACCCTGGAGCCGCCAAAGGCTTTTCCAACCAAGGACAGAAGACTGGGACAGCCAAGCACAAGTGATTGCAAATCAGATGTTCAGATAAAAATGGTGACAGGTTTTGTTTTGGCATTGAGTTTTTCCAAAACTGAAAAACCCCAGTGAACAAGCATGGCTTTGATCATGGATCTTTGCATTAATGTTCCGCTTAGTTTTGGGATGACCTCAGTTCTCTTTTCCTTCCATGTCTGAACCTTCAGCTTACTTTACTTTCTAAAGATTTTCTCGGGGGAAAAAAAATATACGGGAAATGTTCTTTTTCTTTTAAAAGGAAGCTGAGACTCCCTAACAATGAGATGACTCCAGCAGCTGGGCTTTTAAGGACACTCTGGAAATTACCAGACTCCTGATAAAATCGTAGGAGCTGGTGAGGCTGTATTTCCCCTGCACAATTACAATTCTTTTGCCTGTGGGTATTGCTGTGTTGAAATGCCTCTAAAGTTCCTGCTATGTCATTGAATTTGCATGCATTTCTTTTCAGTCCTTTCCTTCTCCAGCCCCTGCCAGAGAGTAGACATTCCTGAAAATCAACTAACCACACTCCCATAACTTTACAGCCTGAAGACCTTGGAGCAAATGAGCCTTGAAGAGTAATTGTAGAATTACAGGCACCAAACGATGCTGAATTATACAGCACTTAGCGGACGCTGCTTGGTGGTTGGATTTGGGGGAAAATGCTGGATAACAGGAGAAAAAGTCACTTTTCCAATTGATAGAGCAATGCTAGTAAACTCTCACTGTTTTGATCTCTATTAGAAAAAAAATATGGGATGAAACAGTTAAACCTGCATTGGGAAAGGTCAGGTCTAGGCATCCCCCTGACAAATCTGCATTGCTGCAAGAGGTGCTGAGAGCAATCACACACCAAATCCAAGCACTCCAGCTAACAAGGATCAGCCAGGATGTACCAGGTCTTGGAGGCAGCTGTGAGCCAAATTTCCATTCTGGTGTCTCAGATGATGTGGGATGCATGGACCTTAACCAAGATGTATCTTTATAGCAGGATAAATTAACTGTGTGAGACAATTTTCGTGATTTAGAAAACATCTCAATAGCATCATCACTGACCAGGCCAGGAGGAATGCAGCAGCAACAGAAATAAGGAAAGAAACATGATGGAGACATGTGCAGTGATGTCTGGTGATGTAGGTTCATTGCAGGGGGGTTAGACAGATGACCTTTAAAGGTCTTTCCTGACCCAAACCATTCTATGATTGTACATTCACTAATCATTGATCATCTCTCTGTCTTCACATGCAGGGTGTTTCTGCACATTTTATGAATGGGCTTCATTATTAGTAGTATTATTGTCATTATCAATATTGTTATTGTTTATATTCTTCACAGCTAGGAATCAAGCTGAAATGTTAGCATTAATTATGAAATTAATGTAGAAAATCAGCAGCTTGCTCAACGTCACCCAGGAAATGGGTGAGGACTGAGGAATGGGAAGCAGGTGTTCTCCTGACCAGACTGTCAGGTTGTAGTGGCTTCCTGCCAAAAGCTTGGCATTGCATAGGACCCAAAAAACACAAGGCTGCTGTAATGTTTGGAGGTCCTCTTCCCCAAAACTGTGATATTTTCCATGGACAAGAACTTGAAGAAAGGTGGGAAGGGGATGGGGGAAAGTCTGGGTGCTGGTTATCAGTGGGAACGATGGACGAGGCAGAAGGGCAGGAACTTTGATGGGTTGACCAAGAAATCTCCAAAAGCAGCAGTACCTGAAGGGCCTGGCATTCCCAGCAGGTGAAAATGGGCAGCACGTGGCTCAGGTGTGCCCTGCTGTGGCACCACAAGAGCCACTAGCCCTGTCACTCACAGAGCAGAATGCCAGGCTTCCCAGTGCCCACCTACCACCCTGCTCCATGTCCTCCGACCCCCTTCCTGAGCTTCCCACACAGCCTGGCCACATGGGAAAGCAGTGAGTGCCACAGCACGGGATGAAGCAAGAGCTGGAGGGAGGATGGGGAGGAGGGAGGGATAAGTAGGTGACAGTCTAATTAAGGACCTCGTGATAAGGTCTGGCTCCAGCAGCTGGGCTGGAGGCATTTCCTGGCCACGGGATGCTGCCAGCTTTGCCACCTCAAAGCTCACCTTTGCACAGCTTTGTAGCCACTGGCCACAGCCCCACCGGGCTGATGGAGAACTGTCCAAAGCTATTGTCCTGCTTGCCTGCCCGTGGGGAGGTAGAAGCAGAGGCTTTAGGTTACCTTTTGGCTTGGCCCTGTTGTTGGGCGTTTAAGCACAGGTGTCTGCTGCTGTTGACACTGAGTGATAAGTGGAGACATTTTTTCCATTGGAAATAATCTCAAGAATTTCCCTGTTCTCTTTTTATTCTTTTTTTTTTCCCTTTTGCATTGTGGTAAAGAGCCTGTTACTGGGGAGGGGGTGGGGGAGGCTGGCAGAAGGCAGAGGTGAGTGGCACTTATTTAAAAATTACATTTCCTTCCATTCCGTTCTCACAAGCATAGCCACTGTGGTCCCAAGCTTAAAATTCTTGTTTCAGTTAACTATTCCTCCCTTTCTGCACCCTCAGCTGCCTCTAATAGCTGGTCCTTAATGCTCTAGTCCCTGACTTGCAAACTGCTTCCCCAAAACAGCCAGCAGCCACCTCAGGGGATTAATTATCCCTCCAGAAGGGCGAAGAGCTGTGGCTCCTTCAGCGTAGTCTGTGATACTGAATTTGCACCTTTGCATCTGGGCTCACATTTCAGCCCCCTCCTTGACCCCTTCAAAAAGAGGAGTAAAACACTCAGAGCTTTATTTAGCAGCTGGAAGAAAAGTGTTTGGATGTTAAATATAAAAACAGTGCCTTTCCAAAAGGGAAAAAGTAGACATGAGCTTGGAGAGGGCCCCCCTTCCCCTTGGCCATCTCATGACGCTGAACTGCCACCATAAAACACCCCAGGCAGCCACCACCAGAAAGCTCCTGTCATGTTTTTCATGCTTTACTCTGTCTCAGCTCTGTTTCAGGTAATTTCTTATGCCATTCAAGCCGGTTAGAATTTTTTCCCAAAAGAAACAAGACCTGTCTTACTCTGGCACACCCTGGGGAGCAGGAGGAAGGCCCAGTGACCCCACACGTGTGCTCACACACCCTCCAAGCACTGTCACCAGGGGGAAAACCTAGTCTCACAGGGAGCTGAACAAACACCAGAGGCTGAGGTGCTCCAACATGCAGGAACAAGTCCCAGCACATCCAATTGCTGCCCAGCAAAGCTGCCCAGCCCCTTTTGCTCTCCCAGGACTTTGCTGGACAGCAGACAAGGCACCTCCAGCCCTCCTGCTGGTGCATTGTGCCACGGGGCATCTCTCCCTCTTGGGGCAATTGTGACACTGGTAAGTAGGCACCATCCCCAGCACAGGATGGAAAATATAATAAATGTGCTAAAAAAAGCCCTGGTGCAGTGGAAAGCCAGGCCCAGGGGGACTAAACCAAGCAGCCTGGGACACCAGCTTGCCTAACACATTCAGAGAGCCTTGACCACCACACAATTGCCTGTATCTTCAGCTTCCTGCAGCAATTAGCTGGCTCTGGTCATCAGCTGCCCTTGCCCCGGGAGTGAGGAGGCACAGGGAACACCCCACCACAGTGTTTCCTGGGAATCTGGGCTAGCATAAAGCCAACAGGAGTTATTTTCACGGTTAAATTTTTTAAAAAAAACCCTAATTGAAGTACAATGGTGTCCTCTCTCTGATCTGCTCTTTGGCTGGGGAAGTGTTGGTGGCAGTGAAGCTGGATGGGATTGGGGTCCTTGGTGCAGAGGGTGCCAGCTTTTCTGGAGAAAATACAAACCTGGCATCCAAAATTCATAAATTGCCTTTTTTTCCTGCTCATCTCATGTCTGCTGTGTGGGGCTGCACATCCTCACCCTCAGGGAGTTGGTGAGCTTCCCCACCCATACCTCCCATCCCAGAGGAAGGGAATTATGGGGGATAAGAAGGAAAAGGCAAACAAGGCTTGTTTTGAACAAAAGGATAAAGAGGCCAAACCACAGATGAAACATTACCACTTCAAAGGGGTAAAAAAATAGATAACAACATTAGTCACCAGCAGTTAACGACCTGCAGCCTCCACAGCCTGCGGGGGCTGTGAGGAGCCTTCCATCCTCTTCATCCTCCTCCTCGTCCTCCTTCCCATCCTCCTGCCCCTGCTCCTGCCTGTTTATCATATGGTTTATGACAAAGCAACTTATTAAAGGAATTACGCAACTGAGCTCCTAACCCTTTCCACACTGGATTTTTCCAAAGCCTTACACTTATCAGGCAATTGTGCTGGAGACACCAACTACCTGTCACAAGCCCTGTGGTGTAGTTAGGTTTTTTAATGAGGCCTCAGCTCTTTAATTGCTTGCTTGCTTTGTTGGGAAAGCTTGGTCACATGTGAGCGAAGGTAATCGAGGAAAAGTACTATCAGTGTACTCAATTTTGGAGGCTGGCACTGCCTCTGGAATTGACCTCTGCCCACAGCCTTGGGACGAGGATCTCAGGAGGTCACTCAGTGAAAGGACATCTTCACACCTCGCAGGGCAGGCTGGTGTTGGCTCTGCAGCTCGTGTTCCATGTGCCCCACAGGAAACTGGTCTCCTGACAGGGCTCACGTGCTGGCTGCCCTGGGATTACCCAGGGAGCCCATGTGAGGCCCGAGGAGGAGTGTGTGAGCCTGTACATAGGTACCCGCTGCCTTCTGAGGTGCCTTTGGGTGCCTGAGGCTCCTATCCAGGGCTGGCAAATTTGGTCCAGGAGCAGCAGAGCAGCATCCTCTAGCAGAGGCAGATGTACCTCTGGGGTTGCTCCACCCAGACCCACCAGGACACCGGACAAACCTCCCCAGGCCCACTGCTCCTCACTGAGGGCTCCCCATCAGCAGGGACCAGACCTGCCCTGCCCTGTGCAATCATCTCAATTTTGACTGTGAAGTTTGGACCTTAGGCTGCCAGCAAGGGGCTGGCACACACAGCAAACCTGTTGTATGTGTTAGAGTCACTCCCAAGAGAGCCAGCACCGTGGCAGGCTTTGAGCCAGGCGCTGTGCAGACACGGGGTGAAGGGCACATTGCACGTGAGTGTGGGCTTGGGTAAAAACCCAGCTCCCACGTTTGCAAGAAGATCGTTACCTGCTATTTCAGCTTGCTGGTTTCAGACTTCGCTCCAATTTTGTGTAAAACAAATAAAATCACCTACAAAAACCCCACCCCTCTAACTGCAGCCCACTGGGTCACCTCACCCAGCCTCAAATCTTCTGGTAAACAACACGCATAATGACAGACACCAGGCTGCTCCAAGCCTCTGCACACATTTGTAATATGTAACACAGCCTATGAAAACTATATCTCTGTATAATTAGGAGTGCTCAGAGCGGTGACTCAGACATTCCAGTGCACTTTCTTCTTGTCGTTAGTGTGCGAAATCTAACTTTACTCATTTTTTCCAATGACTTTGGACTTTAAAAACAGTAATTAGCAAAGGCAACTTGTTATCAGCTCCTGTCGGTTACTCGTCCTCCTGCCAGTCCTCCACTGTGTTTTGGTCACAGGCAAAGCTTTGGCAGTCATTTCCCAAGACTTGCTTTTGTGCAGAGGGCCAGGGCAGCCAAGTGAAGAAAATAGGTGCTAAACCTGACGCCCTTCCACACATCTTTGTGTCAAGCATCTGATCATTGAAGTAGCTCTAGACTGGGCCTTTATGTAACATGGCAAATAGCAGATAAGACATGAAATAAAACTTTAGAAGCATCATTTTCTCACTTCTCCTTCTAGTTACTGCTGGGCAGGCATTGACAGATGGAAAGTGAAAATACTGTACTCTCATGGTTGTGCTTCTCCTGCCGTGTTTTTTACGGTGCCTTTCATCTGTGCTGCTCACAGCTGGCTTTACTACCCATGCACTGTCACATATTGCTGCATCTGCACAAATGGCAGGCTGCTGCTTTCCACTGCTGATGGGTGCTCTGCCTTTCTATGAAATGTTTCCAAGGGTGCTACGGAGCCTGTGCTTTGTGAGGGGCAGGGAATCTGCTGTTCCCTGTGGCATGCTGCTGGCCCCTGTATTTTCCTTCCTGGTGGGATAGACTGGTGGTGAGACCCCAGCAGAGGAGGCTGAAAGACCAGCACCCCCTCCTGAAATCTGTGGGGAGACTCTTGTCCAGCCAACCTGCCCAGGTGAGCCACCACTGATAGTACTTGGACTGACATGTGGGAACAGAAAAATGCTTAAGAGGAATACTTAAGTCCACAACATTTTAATATGAAAAATTTGAGCAGAAATAACATTTCCTGAGACACTGAGGTGTTTCCTGGTGAGTAGATTGTACTTGTCTGCCGTTTGTTACAGTGAAATCTCTGACACACAGAGAAAGATGGGGTACTGTGCAAGATTCATGTACACCCAGAGGTTTCTGCTGTAGGAGCAATGGAGCAAACGGGATCAGGCCCTACAGCTGGGCTGCAGACAAAAGACAGGGAGTCTATTTAACCTCCTTGGTGTGTTTTCCTCAGCTCAGGTGGGATGAACCTCATCAAGAATTTGTGAACTAGCTGCATGTGTTTTGTCCCTGTCACCTCTCCTTCCACTTGCATGGTCTTCATTGCAGTCTTGCTGTGTGTTCCTCATTCTTCCCATTCGCCATTGGGGTTTTTTTCACTGTTGTGTCACTTGATGTGACTGATGTCCTGCTGGTTTGGGGTTATTTCTTAAGAAATGTGAATTTCCCAGCAAATTCAGTCCAGTGGACACACACAGAATGGCTGGCCATGGATGCATTAATCTTCTTGCACTATAGAAATGGGGGCACTGACATGTGAAGGGGCAAACCCAACAAGGCGAAAGTACAAAACAGAGTGAGATTCAGCTCCTCTGGATTCAGCTGCTTGAAAGTTGGGCATGCAAACACAAAACACATAGGATGGTTTGAGTTGGAGGGGACCTTAAAGATCATCTAATTCCAGCCCCCTGCCATGGACAAGGATGTCTTCCACCAAAGCAGGTTGTTCAGGGCCCCATCCAACCTGGACTTGAACAATTCCAGGGATGGGGCAACCACAGCTTCTCTGGGCAACCTGTGCCAGTACCTTTTCACCCCCACAGTAAAGAATTTCTCCTAAAATCTAATCTAAACCTCTCTTTCAGTTTAAAGCTATCCCCCCTGTCCTGTCACTACAGGCCCTTCTAAATAATTCCTCTCCATCTTTCTTGTAGTAGGCTCCCTTCAGGTACTGGAAGGCTGCAATTAGGTTACCCCAAAGCCTTTTCTTTTCCAGGCTGAACAATTCCAATTCTCTCAGCCTTTCCTCCTAGGAGAGCTGCTCCACCCCTCTAATCAACTACATGGTTATCTCCATCCTCTTGCTGGCCTGAGGACATTCTTTCCAGATAGGCTGTTAAAATGATTCACCTTCTGGAGATGTTAACTTCCTTCCATGGAGTACAGCAGGAGACCTAACAACTACCTCGGACCAAACACCCACACTTTAATTATGATGGAGGCAGCTTAGCATGACTAGCCCAGTGCCATGATGAGAGGTGGCATCACAGGGTCCAAAGCTTTTGGGGTCCTTTCTTCCAGGGCCTGGAGCTTTTGCTGCCTCTCTGGGTAAAGCTCAGCCAAACAAACCATTTCTTCTTACAGCAGTGGCTCTGGAGATTTCTTCTGATCAGACTTCCTCAAAAGTGACTGCTGCTGCTGCTGCATCACACCAGGAACCTTCCCTGTAGACAAATGTCTAAGGTTGTTGGAAGAGACAGGCATAGAAAGTCACTGATGGCAAGTCCCTATAAAGAACAAAATACTCACTTAAGTTAAATATTATACTTCATGCATTCTGTGGAAAATCCTATTTTAGAGAGGTCAGGAATAGTTACAGAGGTTTAGTTGCTCAGATCAAGTGAGACAGAGACAGAAAGCCCTGGGGAAATCACTTGGGCTGTTACTGAGAAAAAGTAGAAAGGATTCTGTGTGGAAAGGAGCACATGGGCAGGGTGCAGTCTGTGAAACATGCTGCAGCAAACAGGCAGCTGAGAAAGGCCCTGGAATGGGCCAGGACAGTTTCCCCTGCCCCATATGAATGGCCACAGGCTCTACCCTCTTTCACACAGAGGCACCCACAGCAGACCCAGCCAGAAATCCACATCCAAGTACTACAGATTTGGGCAAATCCCACTTTGGGTCAGCTGAGAGCCCCATGGATCCCACAGTCATGAGACTGCCCACTACAAAGTCCCTTTGTCTCTGAGTGCAGGGGATAATAGCCCCAGCACGATCTGCTGAGCCTGGCAGCGACTGAGGAGCCCCTGCAAAGTTCCCCCAGTCCTACTGTCAGAGCAAGGTTATGCACGAGACCCTGCTCTAAAGCTGCCTCCGTGTTCCCCTCTTGTGAAGGTATCCCAAATTCCAGCAGCTGGAACATTACTGGATTTAACCCACCAAATCAATGTCAGAATGCACCAATCACTCAGTCGGCTGAGCAGAGGGTAAAGCAAGCTGTGGGCACTGGAGCAGGGGAGGGCAGGGCACTGAGGGGCAAATCCCACACACACACACACACAGAGCCTTCTTGGCACACTGGAGAGTTTTCCCACCTGAGGGAACATGGAAAACAGCTCCACCTCTGCTGCTTGCCCCACCACCCATCTTCAGCCAGTTCACCTCCACCCTGTGGGACCCAGCTTTGTTGTCACCTGGCCACAAAACAGGTTTTAAGCAGGGGAAGTGTGGCTACAGCTCTGGTGGCAGCAGGGGTCAGTCCTCACCCCCGCAGGCAGCATCCACGGCAGGCTTGGCAACAGCTGCAGTGGAAAAGAGTTGTCAAACACTGCTCAGGAAGGCTCGTGCTTGACAAATATTTGTTGAGCTGATTGTAACCTGCCTGGCTCATACCTCTGAATGCAGAGAACCTGTGGGGAAGAGCTCAAACCCCTGTAATACAGCCACCCTTTTTCTGTGCCCCAGCAGAGCTGGAGACAGCCACAAATCTGAGCCAATTCTTCACCCCAGCTGGGCTGTTCTCAGCATGGAGGACAGCAGCAGTAGGCTGTTACATGACAGTGACCACAATGGGATTATATTCCTGTGTTTCCTCTTGTGCTGATCCTCACCTTTGCAGTCCAGAGCCAAAGGCACCAGCCGATGCCACCCTGGAGGAGGTGAGGAGCTGCCTGCTGCTCCATCCCTGGAGCTTGCAGCAGAGATGCAGGGTGTGTGCATGAGGCTCCCAGCATCTATTGCAGGGCACTGTGCACACAGCATGAGGCCATGAGCACCCTTGGGCCACGGGATGTTTGGGAGAGAGGCAGGACACACTCTGGGACAGATAGGCCAGGACATACCTGGGCTTCTTAACTGGCTCAGGGCAGAATAAAGAAGGAAGCACTGAAAATGAAAGCAGAGCTGCTGTGACATTTTCATGCTTGGCTTCTGACATCCTCTCCCTCTCATACACTTGACTTCCTTGCTTATTTTTATCAGATGAAGCTGATGGTCTCTGCTACGCTAACCCGGTGTGGTTACAGTTCTGGCAGCGATCAGTGCTCAGTGCATGCTTCCTTTGTGGCTTGTGCAGTGTTCCCACCCCTCAAGGCTCTCAGAACAGTGGGTTTGACTTTGTTATGCCTCAGCTGCCTGCTGTGGTGGGCGGAGGTTCACCCCTCCAGGCTCTGTTCCCTTGCCTGCCAGCCACTATCTTCCATCTCTTCTCGTCCTGTCTTTGCTGCCTTCAGTGGGCAACGTCCAGGTCACTGACCCCAGTAGAGGGCTGGGGGAATTTGTTTTAACATGGATAAAGCACAGGACAACATTCACAGAGTTGATAACTTGGTGTGGGAGAAAAAGCTCTTCATTGACAGGAAAAGGTCTGATTTGAAACAACAACAACAAAAATTACTCCTCTTGCTTTGACCCCAATCCTTCCCCTTTTAGCCATTATAGGGAAGCTGAGACCAGAGAAAAAAAGGAATCTCTTCCCCAGCTGGTCTGTTCCCAGTCCTGGCACTCAAACTGCCCCAGCCTGCCACCCCAGGCCTTCAGCTCCTGCTGGGGCCATCAGCACATCATGACACAGTCGAGCCCCACTCATCTTTTCCTCCAGGTGAACTTCCACTGAGCAAAAGTTGGGAGCTGCAGAGATCAGTGGGTGCCCCAGAGTATGCCCTGGCCACATTTCCAGTCCTTCAGGCATGAAACCATGGAGCCACAAGGACCTTTGGCAGAGCAGCTCTCCACTATCACACCTAACAACTCCACCCACAGTGCCCTCCCCTGCTCTGCAGCAGCTCCTGTTCTCTCCATCCCTGCTCATCATCACATAAACACACAGTGCTCCCACCAGTCCCAGGCATTTCCTGGGTGAAGCAGGTTTCTCTGCACTCAGTTCCTCCCTAGGTGATGGGCATGAAGCCTCTCCCCTCCCATTCCTAAAACCAGCACTCATAAACCTTCATTTGTGTAAGGATGGGTTTGAGCTTAGTTCAGCAGAGCTGCTCTCCAGCCAGCCTTGCACAGCCCTTTCTGCAGGTGGATGATCACTGGGGCTGTAGAAAGTGACACATTTTTAACCCAAGTGGCTCAAAGCCAATGACACTGTGCCACTGACACTGCTGGCCTCCAGGAAAGCCTGGGATGGGCCATGGCTTAAGGGATGTCCCACACACTGCCCCCCTGCTGCAGAGACATTGACACAGATGCTGCTGACCGTGGGGACACCAGGCAGGTGCATAACTGAACTCTGCTGTGCTCCTCTCAGATCCAGACACAGATTTTTGCTGTCCAAACATAAACAGAAAGGCATCACTTGAAAACATCACTATGAAACACCCAGAGCTTTTCTCCTCAAGTAAGGATTAAGGGATAGTAGTTCCTCTTGTTTATATAGAGATGCATGCTCAGGATTGCTTTTGGAGGGCTCAGAGCCTGTGCATTACAGGCTGTTGCTCCTCACATCCCTCCGTTTGTTCTAGGTGACTAGACTTGGAGGATTTTGTTTTAGTTTTGATTGTGCTTCCAGGCATCTCAAAGCAGATCAGCATCACAAGGACGAAAACTCCATGTCCTCATTGGCTTGGAACTTCCTACTGGGATTAAAATTGAAAGGCAACAGCTCACCTGAAAGAAAATTCAGCTTCTCCTCTTCTCCTGTTGCTTGCAATGATAAAGAGTGGGGTTACAGCAGAGCATGACTTCAACCTGCACCAAGGGGACCTGTATCTTAGGGGTGGCTGCTCTTCACATGCAGTGCTGGTGGATTATCTTTGCACTCCCAGAGAGCAAGAATTTTTCCTGTCTGCACCCAAACGTAGGCAAAGTCAGATGGCAGCAGTTCATGTGCAGAGGTTCAAGTGACCGTGGGCTTTGATGAAGGCAAACAGAGGTGGGTGCACACTAAACACTACAAATGAAATATCTGGGAGTGAACACAGGCTGAACTAAGCAGGATGGCAGTGCACAGCTTGCTGTCATCAGCTTCAAATACAGGGCAAAGCTTTGAGGGGGACAAATGCCTCATGCTTAAATGCGAGCCAGGGGAAACATTATTCTGTGTGCAAAGAAAGGTCCTTATGCCACCCACCATTTTTTGGGGATGACTAAAGCTCACCCATTCAGCAGCAAGCCCATTTTCATTTGATGATCCAAGTTCCAAATTGGCCACAGTAACTGGAGTCAAGGAGCAGAAAGAGCCTCCTTCCCATCAGCACTGCTCTAGGCTGATACAAGGCAGAACCCCTGGCTGAGCAAGCCCCACTCAGAAGTCAACCCTTCTGGGTCTCACCCCAAAACAGGATGATACATCAGGATTCATTCTTCATTCTGATGTGAGCCTGAAAAACCTGTTGGTGTGAAGCACATGGAAGCAGCAGACAAGTTCAATATCTTTGCAGTTTCCCTAAGCAGTGCTGTACTTTAACAAAAACGTTCTGGGTCAAGAATAAATGTCTTCACTGATTTCAGACCAGCACATCTGGTCACCTTGGAAATCCTGCAGCAGCTTCTACAAGGCAAGTAACTCTATGCCCAATCAAAGCACCTCTGCTAAAGGTTGACTGAAGAAAAGGAGAGGTCAGCTTTCATATTGCATTTGTTCCCATGGCATAAAATATCCATGAGGGTTGAGCATGATACAATTCATCTTTGAACTGTAGGGCTCACACTGAGCATGTCCTCAGTTCAAGCATTAAATGGAAGGGTCACTAGTTAGTGTATTTAAACTAGTCTCATGTAAACATAACACTCCAGCCTCAGCTGGGCTTGTTTGCCTAGGTTAGATTAGAATGTTAGCTGCCAAATCACAGGAACTCCTATCCATGTGCCTTAAAGATATGGGTATTCCAGGGTATTTGCTTCTTATCACTGGGTTTTAGTGGAAAATTTAATCCCATTAAGTACACAGCTTGAATTACCAAATCCTGGCATGGTCAGACTTCTACACCCAGAACCCAGTAGCCTTGGTACCAGAGAAGCTCAGACTCACACTCAGAAATGCCATTTCCTCCAGCAGCACCACAAGCTGCAGCACACAGCCATTGGTGAGGGACAACTTCTAAGAGCTGACCTCTGGCCCCAAAACAGCCAACACAGACAACCCTGGGTGGCTCAGCTGAGACCCTACAAGCACACAGCAAGGCAAGGCTTGTCTTCCTGAGTGCTGCTCAGGGCAGGGAAGAGTATGCACAGGGAACACAACTAACAGCAGCTGTGAACAGCTTCCACTCTCCATTACTTCATGTTCTGTAAGGTCAGGTAAGGGGGTAGATGTAGATGACAGATATAAATACAGATTTTTTTTTTCAGGAACAAATAAGCTGGAGCAGCATTTAGCTGCAGCCTTTCACACAGCAATGAGCAACACAGGAAGACGGAAGGCAAAGGTGCTGGCCCTCAAAACTGACTTGGGTTTCCAGTGCCATAGGGCATGATCTGAGGCCAGCTACCAGTATGAAACCAGCATCTCCAGGCTCCACTGGTAGTCATGATCTGGAAGGTCAACCATCCCAACCCACTTGCACAGTGAAAACAAAGCCAGTATGTTTGGAAAGCATTTTCAAACTTTATTTACAACTGTCACAGTGACAAAAATGTAGTTTGAAAAAAATGCTAGCTTCTCCCTGAGGCTCAAAAAAGAATTACAGAAATATAGAATGTATATCATACAACAGGAGGAGTTTTACTGGAGTGCTTTGTTCTTTAGATACGTTCAACGACAAATAGAAATATACACAATACTTCCAAAAAAAGGATGCAGACAGAAATATGCAAGTCTTTAGGACAGACAGCAGGTGTGAAGTCCAAGGATTGCCATCTCACTGCTGCCCACATGGTAATATCTTTGATACAGAGCTTTGACTTGGTGGTACAGATGGTAGAGACCAATAGAGAGTAACACTTAGAAATAAGACAACTGGCTGGTATGCAGGTGTACAAGCTCACTCCAGTATGACAGCAAGACTAGAACAAGTGTTACAGACACAACAGCTGAATCCATCGCTAGAGAAAATGGAATCACCACATCATGGCCATTTGGTGAGCAACCATCCACCAAGGTGGGCAGGGAGAGTGTCTGACCGGGTCTGCATGGCTGGACCAGGGGCCAGCTGCAGTGTAGAAACACTGAATTTCTCCTGCTTTGTGCTAACATCTCCAAACTCCCATCTGTCCAAAAACAGTTTCACAGAGCTGATAAATTATTGCCATTATGTTGAAACACAAGCAAGACAAGACTAAAACAATCCTGCCAATATGTTAAAAGCAGTTCCCAAACCCCACCAGCGTTTAACTACTCATGAGGTATTAAAAATACAAATACACACATGTCCAAATAGATTTTAAAAATGGAACCAGTTATAAGCAAAGGGGGGTGGCATTGGGATTATTATGGAAGTTTGGTTAAGGCCTTGACATTTCTTTTTCTCTTCCATGACCCCAGATTTGGTTTAGGTGGTAACTGCTCTCATCCTATCCCAAGACTGACTGGCTCCCAAGCTGGTCCCCAAAGCTGCAAGATTATCCCTTTCCAGGAAAGCAGCAGGTTACCCTGTTTGGCAGCAGACTGGCCTTTCCCTTGAGGCAGGATATGCTGAAGAGAGGACAAACCCAGACTCCACAAGCCAGTCTGCACTTCATTAAAACAACCATGAATGTTTCACCCTCGCTAAGAAGCAGGAACACATCTTGTCTCAGGACACCCAGGCTAATCCTCTCCCAGTAGACCCCACCCTGCAAACCCCACTGCTGATCCACACTTGAACTGGTGTTTCGTCTTTGGATGACCCCCAGGTCTGGCAGCCCTCCCCACAACACTCCTCACCAGCCTGTCCTGCACTGAGGAGGCCCTGCAGTGCAAAGCTGGAGGAAAACCCCCCCATCCCAGCCCTCTCAAGCCCACTGACCACTAAGCTGAGACCCAAAACCCTACAACCTCAAGGACACCAAAACAAGGAGGAATAAATCTCCCCCCTTGGGCCTGGGGCACCATACAAGATGAGACCACCCATAGCAGCTTCAGCAACTAGGAGAGAAAACTTGGAGGTGTTCAAACCTACATGAACTCTTGCTGCAGACAGAAGCACCTTTTTACATCCGATGCACATCACCTCATGCTCACCACCTGCAAGACAAGCTAGGGCATCGCAGGAGAGATGACAAGCAGCAGCCTAACGCTATCCTGCAAATACAGCAGCTCAGCATTGAAGAGTCTAAAGGCAGACAGGGGGAGAAAGTAACTTTGGGAAAAGTGGCTGGAAAACAGGCTCAACAGCGAGAGCAAGAAACCAGACTACTCCTATGGACGCTCACCTTACCCTAGGAGGTGCCGAACCAGGGAGAGCTACAGGCCCCTTGTCACTAGATCATTTAGCCATGCTTCGCTATAGACACCCTTCCACCCCCCAACACACAAAATGGAAGCTGTAAGAAAGGCAAATCTGAGATATTTTGGCTCTCTTCTCATGCTTTTAGCCAGAGGCAGCTCCCAGCCAAATGCTGCCACCTCCAACCTTCCTCCCCCTTCCCAAGCTCCCCCCCTCTAGCAGTCCTCGTGTGGTCACCCTCTGCCATGTGCTTGGAATTTCACTGCTGCCTCCGCCTCGGAAAAATACAGATAATGATCTCGAGAACAGCAAACATTTCTCTGCGTTACTTCCTTCCTTCCTCAGGAGGTCTGGTGACACCGAGGGCTTCAGTTCTCGATACAGAGAATACAAAAAAACTAAGATCTCGCAGGTGCAAAATTGAACTTGTCTTTTTTTAAAAAGACTTTCAAAGAAAGTGTGGCTCTTCCTTCAGAAGGGTGCGGTCCCTTGCCTTTCCTCAGATGCCATTTATTGCTCCTTGTTGTCCTTCTTTGCGTCTTCACAGTTTTCTTCCTCCTCTTCTTCATCCTCCTCCTGCACGAGGAACTCCTCGGGAGGCCATCTCAGCTCCCCACTCTCCACGTCCCCCTCTGTGGGCTCCACCACAATGGAGGGCAGGCGGTCCTTCAGCTTACAGTAACGATCAAAGTCTGAGGGGTCTGGGAAGATCTGAAAGAGACAAGGAACAGTCTGTCAGAGGGGCTGCACTCCCACAGTCTCAGCCAAAACCCAGCTCGAGACATTTAGGTCTCCAGGGCAGACTAGTCTGGACACAGAGTCAACCACTGAGTGATGGGAACACTCTTGAACTTGTAAATAACCTTTTCAAGTCTCCAAGTAATGGAAATGAGCACTGCCCAAGAGGCTCTCGAAGCATGCGCTTGCTTGGATAATGCTCAGCAAATAGGTATCTGCCCTTTTGGATATTTATCCAAATGCCTTGTGCTCCCCCCACCACCACCCTGCTTTTGCATTAATACTCTTGAGTTTGCACACAGAGCTATCTCGATCACAGAATCTGAGATCTCATTTCCTGCTGCTGGTCAGGCTGCACATGAGAACAGGCTCGTTCTTCAGGCTCTGCTGTGCGGAGGCAGAAGGCTCATGGCAGGGCTAGAGCAGCCCAGACCCTTCAGCAAGGGCCTGTGTCTGGTATCACTCCAGGCCACAGTGCCAGCCTGAAATAGCTCAGCTGCATTTTAGAGATAATTCTGGCAGTATCCTGCACGCTACAGAACCATACATCAGCAGTGAAATTCAGCAGGACACTCATTTTATGGAAGGGCTGGGGACTGGACTGTATTTCTTCAGGAAAGGCATACCTATGGCATAGCCAGCAGTTAGGCACTGTATTTCTCATGCACTGAATACAAGGACTCCTTGATCTCCAGCCCCTCAAGGTGCACTGTACCCATTCCCTCCCACCCACTGCTTGTCACATGGATGCACAAACTCATGCAGTGCAGCAGCACCAGGGCCCACACTCACTGGTAGTGCCAAGTGATGCACGGCTCGATCCTATTAGGACCTGAGGCACAGTGTGAGTAAAGGAAAAAACTGCTGGTGCAGTATTAGCAGCAGCTTTTAGATTGCAATGTGAACAGAAAAGGTTGTGTTACTTGTGGGTAACTTGCTGGGGGAACAGCTTCAAACCCCAGTTTATCCAGGAGGGAACTGCTAGGTGATAAAATCCACTTGCTACATCAGACCTCCTGGTTAGTAGCCAAAAGATTAAACAACCACCACCTGCTATTTTAAACCATTTTATCAGAGTGCCCATTTCACATTAGAGTTGATTTAAACACCCCAAAGAAGAAAATGACAAAGTGCATTTTCCCCTTGAGGTTGTAGGCCAGGTGAGAAGTCATGTGGCTGTACTTTTCTTTGAACATCATCTGCATTCAACTGAGTTGCAAGAGCATCTTTGCAGGGAGCAGGACTGCCAGCCTCGGCCTCAGCCTGAGAGCAAGATCTGATCTGCTTTGATCTTTGTGGTTCCAGTTACAAAAGCAGGCTCCCTGTCCAGGAGCCCTGAGCATTAACCAGGAAGTCTCATCCTCCTTGTGCCAATCATGTGGGTACCCGCCACCTTAGGAAGCCCTAGCCACAGAAAGTTAATAACATCCTATCAACTCCTCCTTCAGCCTAGCAACTGTTAGCTACAGCATCACCTCCTTGCCAATATTCAGTCTTTTACAGTTCAGCCTCCCTTCTCCTTCATACCTAAAGCTTTGTGGCAATCAGACTGAGAAAGCCATGGGGCTGCTACCTAATGCAAATTCAGGCAAAGTAACAGAAGGTAATGCACAAATCAGGAGCTGTTTGCACATGATCATCTGGTCCAGGGGACAGTGGTGCAAGAGTCCAGCTCCCACCATCTACGTTTTTCAGGTGCACAGGAGCAGCTGAGGTCCTTTGAATACAGACACATCAACCTGGGCATTGCAGTGTGAGCTACTTGCTATTAGTCACTCCCAGCACCAGTGAAACAGCAACTGTTTCCTGGAGCTTTGTGGCTTCTGCTTGGCCAAACAAAATCAGTTTCAGGCATACAGTGCATTACTGAAAGTACAGTCAGTGGCTCTTAAGCATCAAGTTATCTAAACCTAGGATAGGGAAAAAAATACCCTTGACATTACATGGTTTAGAAGGTTGCAATGGAAAAGAAAGTGTGGTTCAAGAGGTTACATAAGCTGATAATGTCATGAAAATAGCCTCCTATAGAAGAAAAATAGCAGTATAATAATTAAACTAACCTTTGGCTGCTATTATTTTAAGCACATTAGGTCAAATTGGAGCTATTTCTTTGAAAATAGTCTGCCAGATTTTTTTTTCCAGAAACTAAGTAGTAGTCATTTCCTTACAAACAAATATCCACAAAATGTGGTGTGCAGCTTTTTTAATAATAATAAAAAAAACCCCAGCACAATCTTATCTCAAACAGCTGCAGGACAGGCCGAACCCAAGAAGGTCAGGATTTTTTCCACTAAGTCATGCTTTTTAATCGTTGAGGCAGCACGAAGGGAGATGTTGCAACTGCATTTTGAAGGGGCGTGGACAGTCAATGGAAAAAATACAGAAAGGCAGATTTCCTCCAATGTGATGGGCAGGGTGACAGCAGGCTGAGCACAGGAGCCCAAGGAAAAACAGTTTAAGACTAAATAATATCTGAGGCAGCCAAGTGAGAAGGTTAACCCAACCAGCCTCCCCACTCCTCCTCACAGGAAAAGATAAGCAAGCACCAGCTCTCTGTCCTGCTACATTTGTTGGTTCCATAGGCCTAATCTGGCCCCACTCCAGATTTAGATGGAGAGGAAAAAACCTCCCTAACTTGCAGCAAGCGGCACACTGGGAATTGCAGCAGCTCAGCTCTGACCTGGGAGCTCTGCACTCTCTGGCACTGCAGCCAGGACAGCAACACCTGCCTCCAAGCCTTTCTGCTCACATTATCCTGCTCAGGAGTGTGGGAGGAAGGCTCTGCACCTCCCACCCCCCGCACAAAGAGGGCAACAGACATGGGCTAACTTCTCCCTCATTCATGACAGGGAGCCACCTTGCACACATCTGAGGTAGATGCCTTGCCCTGGCAGACCTGGTCACTTGATGGGGGACAAGTGACAGCCATTTGTGATGGCTGCCTAAATGCAAATTTAGCAGCAATTCAAAAGCATCTTCCACCCCTTCACCTGCATGTTATAGCACAAGGGGCTGCAACTGCTTCCACAGAGCCTCCCCTGTAGCTGAGTCCCAAATCCTGGCCATGGAGAGACACATCCAACACCTCTAGATCCACAGAGGACACGGATGTTGCTTCTTAACACTACTCAACACAGCTTCTTGCTAACAGCAAGACTGGTTTTTACAAGCCCCTCTGGATTTATGTCTGGGAACTGCTCTCCTCATGAACTTATCCAGATCACATACAAATTGACCAAACTCTTGCCTTGCAGCTGGAAAGGGCAGAAGAAAGCAGAACTTGAAACAAAAGCTTGAAATGATTTTAGGAAGATCATGTTTGCCTCTGTTTCAGATGATCTAGCTCTACTATCCTTGGATGAAGTCTTGGCAATAGGAACGGAAAGTTTTTATTGCCCTGGGGAGGCTCATACCCTCTCTCAGCATTCACAGGGATGGAGAAACACCAAAAGCAGGAGAGATGTCAGACAATTAAGAAGATTAGCTCAGCACTACCATAATCCAAGTGACACTTGTAAACTCAAAACAACTTCCACATGTGTACTCCATACCAACACCCATAGCTAAAATGCCTGTCTCCCCTCCCACGGGGCTGAAAACTATTTAAATTGTATTACAGGGAGACTAAAGCAATGACATCTTTCCAAATTAAGTTACTGGTTTGGGGGAAAGTTTTGCTTGATTGTAGTAGCACTGTACAAGACTGCAAAGTTGCACTGGGAGACATCCCACTTCGGGTACAGGATACACCCCTGATGGACACATCACTCATCCTCCTTGGACTGAAGAGCTGAACTTTGTGCCTCCTCAACAACATCTAGCCAATATTCCAAATACCAAATCAGCACTGAAGTTCTGAAAATAAAACTTTAGTGCCATTGAGAGGCATGGCAAACTCATTTCAGGAAGCACTTCAGTCATCTCTCAGTGTCCTCTTTGGAGGACTACAATACAGCTACAATGCATACATTTACTCACAGTAGTCATGACTCAAGAACGAGCTCCAAGTATGTACACAGCAGCTGTGAGTCAGGCTGATGAGCCACAACAACTCCCCACCACAGAAATACTGCCCTGTCTCAGGGCATGATGTCAGGGAAACTTCCTACATCTAACCATTTTCCCTCAGAGTAACAAGGCTTCAAAGTAGGGAGGAAAAAACATACTCTGAGGTGTATGAAGCTGCTGTCCTCAGTTTGGATTTCAGTGGAACACTTGTGGCACAGCATAGCTGCACATGATTGCTTTTGTCTCTGTTTATCCCATATCCTGCTTCTGTCTTCACTGAGGTCCCAGACCCCAGAATACACATCGACTCTACCTACTAATCTTGTCTAGCAGCCACGCTTGCTATCACCACCTTTTTGCAGCTTGGTCTCAAAACCTTCCACTGCAGCACCTCTGAAGCACTTCCCCTGCACAAATCAAGGCTGCACAGACATGAAGCACCTGACAAGAAAACAACTACAGAGGAAGTCCAATTTCCACTGAGCCAACAGCCTTTGGGCCAGTAACATACTGGTAGTCCAGTTTAACTGGAGGGATCCAGCAGACAGCTCAAGCCCCTCAGTCCCCTGGGAAAGCCAGTGCTGGTGAAGAGGTGTTGCACTCACCAGAAATGACTTCCCCAACAGCAGGGTTTTGGCACAGCCAGTGGCTAGAGCCTTAAGCCTATTTGCCCAGATTCAGGCACTCTGACGTGATTCCCAGCGAGCTGTGGCTGTGATTAACCCAGACAGATCCCAGCATGATGCGATCATGACTTAAAGAGCTCAAGCTCCCCATGACAACCAAACCTCAGCTGATGGCATGAGGCAAGCTCAGCCCCTGCAGGCCAGTCTCCTACATGGGAGCCTAAAGGACCAGCAAGTCACCTGCCAGCCAGCCTGCAGCAAAGCAGCACACTCAACTCAGGACACTGCCTTTGCTCAGAACACACACTTTGGGCATTAAAGCATTTTCAGTTGTGCTCAGACCCTGCTCCACTTCCAAGAAGCAAGGTAGGATTCTGGTCAAGGCACTGTTTTGACAACAGCTCCACAAAATGATTAATTCAGCCTCAGTTTCAGTAGCATTGTTCATGCCACTGGGAGACAGCACAGAGGACAAGCTGGCAGAGTGCTGATGAGGCTCTCTAAAGAACGGGCATTTCTAGGGCTGGGAAACAGCAAACAGGGCATTAGCTCTGGCTGGCAGCAGAAACAGCCTGGCTCGCTGGACATTGCCAGGCAGGAAGTGCATGAAGCCTTCCATTGCCACATCTGTTTGTGGCAGGGGCAACTTGAGCCATCAGCTGCATTTCTATGAGTTTTTTGTTTAGTAAGTCCCATGGGAATTATGGGACATCTATTAAAGATCCAGAAATAGCTTCTCACTGCAGGCACAAGACCCAGCATGACATCATCTCTTCAGTCACATCTTCTGTTTTGTCTATGCTGCCCTGTTCTGAGACTCATGCCCCAAATTCACCACTCACTTCTGCTCAGACCCTTGAAATCTGTTGGCTGAACCATCTTCAGGGGATCAGACAGCAGCTTGCTATCACAAATACAGTAATAAAAGCTGTCTTACAGAGGATGATTTTGAAGCTAGCACACTAGCTTACAAGTATTTTGCATATTAACTATGCAAAAAGGCAATCCTATGATGAGAAAGCATGCTTGCCTTAAGCCTATGGAAGCAACTCAGTTAAAACTGGTATTCCTTCTGCAGTCTGAGTTTCCATACTATTGAGTAGTGATGACCAGCCCAGCAAAGGGCACAGTGTTCACCACGGAGGAGACTGCAGACCTTCAGCTGATGTCTAGGACAGACAGACACCCCAGTGGGTGGAAGATGCAGAAGAAAAAAGTCAACAACCCAAGTTCCCTTCATAACCATTGAGACAGAGAGGAGCCAAGAAGTTCAGTGAACTCCACAAGACAGAGGAATCAGATTGCTGAAGTTTATACTCAGGGTATGAGCTTGCTTCCTCAGTTTACTTCCAAGTAAAAGCTAAAAGACTTTGAAATAGTTCTCTTGGTAGGACAAGTCTGTCTGCAGCAGGTACTGATATGCTCTAGAATTCCAGCAGTGCTGCTGGGCAGTAACATCTCCTCTGATCCAGAGTTTTCTGCCTGCCTCTGGTGGCAGAAGCAGTCCCCAGTCTCACAGGCAGCATCCTACAGACCAAATCCCAGACACTCCCTGCTCTACACAGGGGAAATTTTGAACCCCAGTTTGAGGTCATTTCTGTAGTAAAATAAATTCAAGTTCTACTAAAGGAACAAGACAAAATTTTGAAGCTAAAAGCTTGATTCTGGCTCCACTTTTTATTTTTTGCCTCTCATAGCCAGCCAAGGGCTATTACACTGTGAGTGCCTGACTCTGCAGATGAGTGGAGGAAGATGCTGCAGCTTAGAACAACAAGCCCCAGTGTAGGAGCAGTCATGCTCCATTAGCCCTGTCTGGTTTTAAGTTATTGCACTACAGCTCTCAGACAAGCATACAATTTTCCATGTACCAAACTCTCTCCATCAGCAAGATGAGGCACAAAGTGCCAAAGTCTGAGGTAGAACAAAAAGTTCATGGTGCTATTTACATCAGATTTGCCCTTGCTGGTCTCATTTGAGTTTTCAACCCTCTAAGGATGCTTTCAACTTACCTTGACTTACACTGTGATATTCTCAGCCTAGCAGGCAGAGAAGGCTGGATCCTGCTCCCCAATCCTCTTTACACTAACCTGATTTAGAGGTAGACCTCACACACAGCCCACACACTGCTAGTGCCATAAGGGTCTTCCATTTCAACTCCTTTGCTCTTGCTGCCTCCACTCTTCATCACATCAAGGTGAAGTTCCTTGCAGTTATTTGAAAAAAATTATCTATAACTAGGCCACTAAAGAGAATAGATCTAGAATGCAAAAGCCCTGCACAAATATGAGTCGTCAGCTTTTATGACTCACATGTTCAGGTGATCCACTCAAAACCAAACAGTCCTGTTCCCCAGTTGGCCCAAGCAGACTTATCAAGGTCATTAGCACTTGGGGAAGAACCTCACTGAAGTGATCATTAGAACAAGCAGGGCATCTAGATTCTGCCTCTCCCTGGGAATTTGGATGGGTAAATAGATGCATTTGACCTGACTGGGTTAGGTCTGAGGTAAATAGAAGCATTTGACCTGCCTTTTCATAAGGTGACCCATAAAGACATCCCATGCAGGTTACTTTGATTGCTTCAGATTTAACAACTGTCATTCCCCCTGCACTCTGTCTGTAAGAGATAAAAGAGAGGCTGTATACTCCCCACTAACTCAAGTACTGAAGCACAGCTATAAACCAAACAACTTGCATTATCCAGAGCCAAAATCCTGACTAAAAGAAGGAATGCATTCCCTTCTCGTCTACATAGCTATGGCTTCTGCTGGAGGGCTCAGCAGTGGCCCAAAGTTCAGTCAATTTCATGCTCCAGTGCACTGCTGGTGCCTCGTAGTTCCCTTTTCAGACACAAATATGCAAGCATACAGCACCTCATCTGAATGCACACTTGGAGCAAGTGCTTCTGTGCAGGTTGTGTAACATCTGCAAAGGATGAAGCCTGCATCTGGATCTGCCTGTAAGAGTCACCCAATGCACAGAGCAGATGCCAGTCATCTGCCAGCATTCAGCATCTGTGTCAGGGCTCATCAACAAGCCTCCTGGAAGTGAAGAAAACCATGGAGCTGGGAAGCTAAGGTGCCTAACTTGTGCTTTGATTAACTACAGGCTAGGAAATGAGAGGGATATCAAGACTAAAGGATTAAGGCTCAATCCGAAGACCACTCCTTCACCTCAGCCACTGATCTAGAGATCAATAGCTAACTACATTGTTCAGAAGTTTCAGAATGAATGCAACTCGTGCCTCCAGGTATTGCTATCTCCAGTGACATTTCATGGCTCATTTAGGCTGTGTCTGGCCTTACTATCTTACAGAGGACTGTTAACCCTCTCAAATGGGCATGTTAGTCAGGGAAACCAAGAACTAGATCCAAAACATGTGGATGCCTCCTGCTCTCAGCAGAGCAGCTGTATGCTGTGTCACAAAGATGTCAAGAGCCTTCTCAGCCCAGTGAGTGGCATGAATCCTCCTTTAACCCATCTCCCACTGAGCACCGGTAATGCTGAATGAGCAGGGGCTCGGTCACTTCAAAACAAGAGAATCCTCTGCCAAGCCACACTGATAGCGAGTGATATTTTAGACAACCATCTCCTGCCAAGCAAACATTCCAGTCTGTTGACTAGTTCTCACTACTGCAAGACCTGCTAGTAGGTCAGGCTGTGGAAAGGTACATTAGACCAAGCTTACAGTCTAGTCCAGGCAATTCCACATGGGATTAGTGTCTCAACTGCCAGCAAAACACTCACCTGATACGACAGCCCATCCTTACGGGGGCTTAGTCCGATCTCATCCATGGCTGGGGTGTTCATCATCACTTCAGTCATTTCAGCGGATCTCAGATAATCAGAGCTAGAGACAAAAGACAGCATTACAGCGATCTGAAGGGCTCCGGCAGGACAGAGCACGATTCAAGCGGCAAAGCAAGCAGCAGAGGCTGTAGGCAGTCTATTTCTGGTCCCTTCCTTCCTGCCCCCCCTTGGAAGGCAGCGGAAAAAGCTCTACCTCGTAAGCCAGAGCTACATCCAGTGCCCTGGGAGCACCTCCCCGGCTCTCCCCCCAAGAGCCCCGCTCGAGCACACCCGGGGACGCTCCGGCAGCAGCGCTTCGCTTTTAACTCCGCTTCCCCCAGCTCTGCGCCGCGGGGACGGGGAAGTAAAAAACCACAGTAAATAAAGTGCGAGCGTGGGGGTTTTGGTTTTTCTTTCCTTTTTTTTTTTTTAATTTCTCAAGCCGGTGTGCTTTAGATCCCACTGACTTATTTTACAACCTCGGGGACTTCCACGCCAGCAGAGCGCACGGCGCCAATTCCAGCTCGGCTCCTACAGCCTTAATGGTATTTCCAGCGCCAGAAAGTGAAGTGAACTCCCTCACGCAGTCCGCCCGCTGCGGTTCATCCATCCCGCTACCGCCCGGCCCGCTCCGCCAGCCCTGGGAACGGCCGCCAACGGCCGCATCCCCAAACCGCTTCCCGGGCCCTTCAACCGTCCCGCTGCCCCGTGTCTTCCCGGGGCAGGGGCGGTTGAACGGGCTCGGCCTCAAGTGCCCCCCGGCCCCGGCAGCATCCCGCGACGGCAGAGCCGCCATCCCCCCGCCCACCCTCCGCGGGAAGCGGTCACTCACCAGGGCAGGGGACACAGCACAGACATGAAGTCGCAGCAGAGGCTGCCCCGGGCGGGGGGTGGTGGGAGGGACACCCAGGCGCTGCGGGACGGGGTGGGAACGATGCGCGGCGCTGCCCGAGACCGACAAACCTCCCTCACGCCTCGGTCGCCGCCTCCCGGTCTGAGCCCCGCGCCCGCCGCCGCACCGCCTTAAATAGCCCCGGGGGGCGTGGCCCGACCCCAGCCCCGCCCACCCGCCGACGTCAACTTTTTCATGAATGGCCTCGGCGCGCGCCGCCTGCGGGGGGAGGTGCGTGTCCGTCCGTTTGTCCCCGCGAGCGGGTGGTCGTCGCCAGCGCAGGGAGCTGTGTTCCCGCTGTTTCACCCCGGACCGGGGTGCGGTGCGGCCCCCTGCTCTGCTGCCGGCCGCAGAGGGACGCACCGGCGGTACCTCGAGCATCACCGCGGCTGGGGCTCACGAAGCGGGTCTCAAGCCCTACCCCTTCATGGTGCTGATGGCGGGGGGTGGCCGGGGACACAGCCAGGGGCGGCACGTGCCGGAGAAGCCGCAGCGGCCGCCCAGCCCCGCTCCTGCCAGCACCTTCCGTGCCCCGCGCCTCTGGCTGGAGTGAGCCGCTTCAAGGGGCCGAGCTATATTTAGCAAAACAATGTGAATCAATGACGGGAAGGCGCAGGAGGAGAAGGAGAGGCAAGTGCATGTGCTGCCCGGGCAGCGTGAGCGCCGTGGGCAGCTGTAGGTGAAGCACGTTTCTTGCATACCCCCTCCCAACATGAAACTTCTGGAAGGCAAAGTGCATCTTTGGGTGAAAGGTCTGGGCACCCCAAACTCTACTTGGCTCCCGACTTTGTGCATCGGTCTGCTTGTGTTCGTGCAGCCTGAGGAACGGGCTGTGCCCCGAGGCACATGCCTGCAGGGCAGGGCTCTTGGCCACAGGATGGGCCAGGCCCTCCAAGGCTGCTGAGAGATGCTTAGGACTTTTGGGGACAGTTACCCCCTCTGTTTACTTTCCCAGGGAGCAATATCTTGCCATACGCTGACAGGTGAAGTTTAGTGGCGGGGCTGTTTGGATTCCACCTGTTGCTCCATGCTGCTACTCAGACTTTGCCAACACAGTGATAACCAGGCGCACATTTACAAACCCTTCTCGTGTTTCCTTCAAACACAAAACACACAGCTGCTGCCGTGCTTCACACATGTGTCTGTGCACGGGCAAATACACACGCACAAATACACTCTATTTGCCCCACTTTTTAAGTGCTAAAAAAGCACAGGTTCAGTGTGTCTGAAGGGAAGCTTTGCCCTCAGCTCCACTCAACTCCCCTCCAGACTGTGTATAAATGCGTACATCCAGACATGCATGCATTTCCTCAGACCGGATAATTTAATCTTCTTAGATTCATATTATATAATGTGAGCGTATGTGGGTGTTTCACATCAGGCTGCAGCAAGCTGCTGCTTTGTGCCACATTGAAATGAATCACAAGGAGTCGATTGAGCCCCTGCAAGTGTGAGGAAATTCAGGTGGGTGCAAGTGACCTCCCTGCAAAGGGCCACCAGTCGCCTTCCACAAGGTTAATGAGAGGGAGGCAGCAGAGGGGACTCGGTGCACACAGTGCCTTTGCCCTCCTTGAGCCTCCTGACAACGAGGTTTGGAGCCAGGGAGAGCAGTAAGAGGACAACAAAGTCTCCCAAGTGCTGGGGAAACAGCTTCCCTCTCTTGCTGGTCTGTCCACCCAGACCCCCTCTCCCTGCTGCCTCCCCTGGGACACACACATTCACATGGACTGTCTTTGCTGATTTCTGTACTAAGAGAACACAAAGACTTGACTTATAAAACGCTGTTTTGATGCTGAACGGTCCAAGTCAGTACCTGGTAGCATGTGCAGGGGCTGGGAGACCACTCTGGGAGAAGGAGAAAGACAGGGTGCTGCTTCAGTCAAGTCTCTTAAAATTAACTTTACGGTCTGCCCCAAATGCTTTCATTTCCCACCATGTCCAGCTATAACGTGGGACATGAGATGGGCCATAGCACAATTCCCTGGGATGTTTCATCTGAAGCAACCCTGCCGGTGTCCATCAAACATATACACACCTGCTATGCATCTCCTGGTGGTGTCTGTACAAAATGAAAGCTAATGAAAAATCCACATGCCCCCCAGTCCCTCTTGCACCAGGCATACTGATTTGTCTCTCTAAATGCCTTCCTACACTCAGCAGGGCTTGAAGTTCAAGGCTTTTCCCTCCTTGGGAAGCTCATTCCTTAAAGTATATAATTTTTGATACATCAAAGTCCCTGAAGGAGGTGAAGGGACAGAACTGGGGGTCACCCTCCCCTCCATCCACCCTCCATGGCTCCTGCAGCCACCACTGAGAAAAAGCAGCTCAGACCAGCCCTTTGCCCATGTCCTTTGGACACTGCCTTGCCATCTTGGCTGGCATGGGTGGATATTCGAGTTGCCACCTGGATAAGCACCTTTCAGGGGGCGTGGGGGGACAACACAGAACAAAATCCCTGGATGTCTCTGTGCTGAGTACGCAGATTACTTCCCAATGACTGGGTGAGAACACGGGCCCTGGGCCTGGCCAATTCCCATTGGGAGGCCTGGAGATCGGTGCTTTTACTGCTCGCTTTGGCTCCAAGCCACGGTGAGATTTATTCCTGTGATTAACCCTAAGCGCGTTAATAGTCCTTCTGAAAGCAAAGGCACACCTCCCGTGATTCCCATCAGCTGCGCTTGGCTGCTTCCCTGCTGCGGGGCAGCTTCGCAGCCCATCGCCGCCAGGGTGAGGTTCTGTGGGTGAGCTGTGCGCCAGGAATGACACACCTTTGGCCCCAGCCTTGGGAGAAGCCTTGCTGAAGGTATCCGGGTATCCCAGGAATGGAAGATGTGTTAAAAGTCTGGGGAGGCATTCCCCATGCAAGGGAGTTGTCCTATAACAGCTCCTTCCGTTTTGCTTGCCCCAGCCAGATGTGAAAAGCTGGGGCTGCAGAGGTGAGCAGGAGAGGCTGTTGTACCTGCAGCCCCCACCTTGCCAAGAGCAATCGTTCCCCTTTGGATAAGCCTTTATATCAATGTCTAGGCTGAAACTGAGGGAGCACAATTAACCCCTGAGCTGCTGAGCTGCCATCTTGGAAACCACATGTCCAGGAAATCAGTTTTCATTACATCCCAGATTCTAAAATGCCAGGTCCTCACTTCTCTCAAAGAGCAAAGCAAGAGGACTTTCCTGCCATCCCTGAACCCACATCCACAGAGCAGTACATGGGAGTAGAGGATAAAATGGGATCAGCTCAGTCTTTGATCACAAATGAGAATGAACCCCTGTGCTCTTTCTCTGCTCTCTTGATAGGAGCAGGATATAAGCATTTCAAATTGCTATTTTTTTTGTCTTTTATTTTCAGCCAGTTCTAGTAAATGGTGCTCAACCTGCCCTGATTTCCCCTTCTTTCCTCGTCTCAGTGTTCACCAAGTCCCTGTTTCACTGGTGTATATTTTGTGTTAAACACTGGGGACTCGCAGTTACCTGGGGGCAGGAGCAGAAGCACTTGGGCTCTCAGCCGGGGTAAAGGGCTTTCCAGGGCACTGAACTGAGGGGAACCAGATGAGCCCCCATGCCTTGTTTACTACCTTCAGTTAATTTTATAAATCTCTATAATATTTTGCTTTTCAGGACAGCATAAACCAACAGAGGACAAACAAGTGGTAGCTCATACATTCTGGATCAGCAGCAATCCAGCAGGAGCAGAGCAATGGTGAAGGACAGACCATCACTCTCCCCCTGGGACACACTTGTACATAGGCAGAGTCAAGAAGATTGATAATTTACCCACATTTTCCCCTAACCTGCTTGGAATGTAAGAGTTTTCATTGCATTTGCCTCCAAGCAAATACATGACACTACATGTCCCGCTGGGCACAGGCTGACCACACAATAGCCAGCCATGCTGGCATCCCAGCCCCTCTGCAGCCACACGTGTCCATCTCCTTTTTCCAAGGGGTGATTGAGGCTGCACGAGGCGACGTGACCAGCACAGGGTCACCCTCGGGGTCACCTCCATTCGGGAGCGGAGCTCGCTGGTTCTTGTCCCCTGGCCAGCGTTGTGAATCCTACAGGGAAAGTTTCCTAGTGAAAAAATAAACTCTTCCCACTTGGAATTTAAAAACAAAACCATGGAAACATTTCTCTCCGTCCTAATGTTTTGCAAAAAGTTATTTTAACAAATTTAAATTTGGGGCTTGATTTGACCGTCCGGTGCCCTTTGAAATAGTTGAATCCAGGCCATCACCACAACCATGTCGGAGCCAGGCCTTGAGCTCTGGCTTGCCTGACATCTCACCAGCACCTTGGGCATTAAAGTTCCTTCTCCTCAGCTGAGAGGTGGTCAGCCTCTCCCCAGTTCTGAGTTCCTGCACACACGGTGTGCAGTAGCTTGTTTTGCTTCACCACGTTTCATGACTCCCTTGCAAATAGTTTGCACACCCAGGGATGCTGCAGACAAGCTGAAACAGCTGCCACCTGCAGGCTGCCACTTCGGTGGCACCACCAGAGACTGTCCCATGTGCCTCTGCCCAGGAAAATCTTCCTGAGAGGTGGTGCAGCTCAAAGAAACTCCAGGCTGTCCCTGCATGGCCCTACCTGTGCATGACCTGGCACAAACCCTCTCCTCTCCATGCTCATGGCACACAATCTATTTATTTCCTTGGAAAAAAATATGCCCTCACAGTGTCATTCTTTCCAGCCACTTTCCACATAGCATCGCATTTCACAGTGACTTTCAGAGAGTGATTGAGAAGAAAAGGCCACTCAGCATTTGGCTGCCCTACTCTGTGTGCCTGGTTGTGGAGGGGGTTGGAGAGCAGAGAGGAAAAATGGGGTTCATACTCTGTGTTGAAAAGCAAAAAGGATGGATACAGCTGGCAGGGGTTTGATCTTATGGACCCTGCTAAGGGCCTGGGAATTGGATCTGCTTTTGCAAGGTTGCCTCTGGTTTTGTTTTACACTGACCCCCCAGGAAGGAAGGGGCCGTGCCGGAGCCGAGTCTGGAGCCTCTGGTGAGGCTGGCTCAGGGTGGCTTAGCTGGCTTCCATCCAGCTCTGCAGGCCTAATACAGTGAATACCTTAATCTTGTCCTGATAATTAGGTTTATGCTTAAGGAATTTTCTGAACTGGGGCCTTTCCTTGGATGGTGACAGCTCCTGTAGATAACCAGGAGGAGAGTGGAAGGGCTGGTGATAAGGGGAAAGGACAGAGGACATGGCTTCTCTGTCTCAAGAAACTTCAGATGTGCTGACCTTGGTTTCTTCATGGTTTCTTCTCTTTTCCTCTCCTTTGCTAGAGGTGGCACAGCTTGTTAGCCCCATGTCCAGCCTGGCCAGTGTTTCACCCAATGCCTGGTCCTTGTTTCACCCAGCCCTGCCTGGGACATGTCCCCACATAGCCTGCAGTCTTCCTGGGCTGGTCTCCGTGACTCTTCCCTGCCCTCTCTGTTGCTCACTGCTCTCACGAGAGGGGCAGAATTTCAGAGCCACTTTGCAATAAAGTAAAATTCCACAAAACAGGAGAGAATTGGGTCCAAAACCCCAGTGAAGGGGGTTTGATGTGGACCTCACATGGTATAGGTGTCTCACCAGCATCCCCTCCAGGTTCCTGCAAAGGGAGGTGTTTTCTCCATCCTTCTGCTGAGCCCTGATGGCACCTGCAGGAGATCCACTCGGATAAAGCATGGATGAGCAGGAGAGCCCCATGTTCAGGGCAGGAGGATGTGTCCTTGCTGGACTCTCTGGAGTTGTAGTGAGCACCCTGCACCCTCAAGGAGGCCAGCAGAAGGTGTGAGCTCTCAATGTGGCTCCAGATCATGCCAATACAAAAGGACACATTGAGAACAACGAGTGTCTGGATTAATATTTATATTCTGTCAAAGGAACAGAAATGCCTTTTGGCTGGAATTAGTGTATGGAAGATCTTTCATTTTAAAAATTGAATTCTTTACTCAGTCACTGCATTTCCCCTTTTCATCATCCTAGAGTTTTATTTATTGATGGGTTTATTTTTTTTAACAGGGTATGTTTTTTTAACAGCATAGTTTTGGGGGTTTTTTTAACAGAGTTTTTTTTTTTTTTAACATTGGTATTTATTTCCCTTTTTTAATCTGTTGGTCAGATGAGTAGTTCCCCAAGAAGAGTTGACCCTAGAGGCAATATCACCCCTACCCAGTTTCTGGCAGGTCACTTGCAAACATCAAGGAGACAGTGGGAGCATGAGAAACACAAAGATAAGTCCCCTGCCTAAGAAGGAGAGAGGCAACAAGAAAATTCAAGCATCAAGAAGGCACCAAAACACAGGAGCCGATCGGGGGAATTTATTGCTCCTGTAGTATCTCATCTGTGCTGTTGTACTTGTTTGGTTCTGGTGCTGTAATTAAAGCTGTGACTGCTGCTATCACAGCACAGAGCAGCTTTTACACTGGTAATACTATTTTTGCACCAAAGGAGGACTAACATTCTCGATGTCAGGCACATCCGTCTCAATAGAACTGAGCCACTGCTGTAGCTCTGGCTGCTGTAAGAGCAGGTAAACCATTGTATCCCCACCACAAAGCATGGGAGAGGCTGAACAGGGGCATGGCAGCCCCTGGAGTTTCCACAGCAGAGTTAGCTTTGTTAAAAAGACTTGGCAGGACCTAGGGCAGAAAACTGAGGATGAAACTTTAGTACTGATTTAAGGGGATAGCTGCTCACCCAGCAGAGCCCCAAGCTCTTCTACTTGTTGGATGAAAGCCAGACTTAGGAAGAGCTATGGCCACACTGCAGATGAGGGGCAGAGGACAACTTGAACCAGGATGTGCTGGGTGGCCTGGCTCCTGGCAGGCATCCAGCTCCTCTGGGTTTATGGTAGGTCCTGGCTTGGGAAGCAAATCCAGGCACTTGGGAGAGAGGGACTCTGACCACATGGGTCTCTGCAGTGCTCATCTCCACACTCTGTCCTGCGTGTGCACAGGTGTGCAAGAGCCAGCACAGTCCCTTGTGGTCATTGGCCTCTCCCATCCCTGTCCTGATGAAAGTTTGTTACAGTTGCCTTTTAAATCAAACCATGATGCTCAGAACTGACCTTAACTCTGACCTAAGAGGATCTACATCTGTCAAGGAGCAAGAAGTAATCCCATAAAATCCTCAGCTTCCTACTTAAGAGTGGAGGCTAGTTACCCTTTTGCCTTCTGCTCCAAGAGCTCACTAAGACAGGGATCCTTCTTTGGGGACTCGAGGAATGAATAGCTAAAGTAGCTCAGCTCTGAAGTCCTGTGCCTACTCAGTGGCAGCTCTTCCCTCCCTTTCCAAAGGCTGCAACATGGCCCCAATGGGGATTTGTGTTCCTGCTCTCAGTGAGACTTCGCAATCCCTGGTTTGTGATCCCTGGTTCATGATCCACTGCCCAGAATAACCATGTGGCAGGATGATTCCTTCCTCCCCTCACCCACCACTACTCCTACCATTCCCAAAGGAGCAGGGAAAGGATCCTGGCCCCAGCTCATCACATCCCATACAGTTACACACATGGGAGTGGGACAGTCTTCACTGTGTAAACCTTTCATCCAGCGAGGCCCCCAGGAAGAGTCACTGTGGTTTGTCTTACACAGCTCCGGGTACTTCCCATGGTAGGAAGCAGCCTGGTGGCTCCTGTCCTCTGGCAGCTGCAATGTCTGGCCAGCCCGCAGGGGAAGGGATGGGCTTTATCTTAAATCTGTCACTACTGTTGAAAAACAGCAATCAGACAGCTCAGTCATGCCACTAAAGAAGGGACAAATCCTCTGCTCACCTATTTCTACTTGTATGGACTTCAGTGCAATTGCACTAGGAGAAAACCCACCCCCTTTGCCCCACTGCGGGGGCCGCAGCCAGCTGCTGAGGACACCCAGGACACGCCGTGTCCCCATGCCACCCTGTGCCCATAGGTAGGAGCGGCCCCCCTCCTGCCACTGAAACCTGGACACTGAAATTCCTGAAGAAAGCATCTTAGGGGAAAATTGAGTCCAGAGCGTGAACCGGCGGCACGAGCTGATGCTCGTCCAGGTCTCCGAGTCATTCTGGCCCGGTGTCAAGCACGCCGGAGCGTGCCTGGGGGAGCAGGGAAAGCGGCCGGCTGCCGAGGTCTCGATCCATGGCTCTCCGCCCCCTCTTCCTCCCCCCGCGCCTCCTCCTGCTCCCGCGGCGTGCGGGACACGCTCCCTGCCGGGAGCGCCCGGCCCTGCAGCGTCCTCTGCGGGGAGCGGCCCCGGGCGGTGCGCACCCATCTGTCCTCGGTGCGGGACAGACGGACGGGCCACGCCGTGCGCGGAGCGGGGCTGCTCGGCGTTTGGCAGCTGCAGAGCGAGCCTGCCTGCCGGGTTGGCGGCGGGGACTCCCGCTCGGGAGGCAGACGGCAGCAGAGGGTTTGTGGGTGGGAAGGTGTCTCCAAACACAGCCTCAGTCACCACCAGCTTAGTCTTGCAGTCAGGGCGTTTCTGCAATATGGAAAACTATCACCATGGCTCCCCCCTTTGCAAAAGAGCACTTGGCAGCCGAGGAAGTAGGTTGTGAGTGCAGTCACAACCGATGCTGCAAGAAGTGGCACTCATCCCACAGGAAGCCTCTCCAAAATGCTCCATGCACCCTGTGCACGAGCATCACCGACATCTCCATGGTGCAGCCACCCCTACAGGAGGGTTTGCAGGTGAGCCCATGCCAGCCTGGCTCTGCAGCAGTTTGACAGGCATGGGGAAGGATGAAGATGGCCTTCTCCACTTGAAATGAAAGGCTACATAAACAGGCAGGAGAACTAACACCTCCCCCTGCCAGGGCTGAGCGAGGTGGCTGGAATTGGCATCAGGTGGCACATGTGCCTGGACCTTCAGAGCATCTCAGTTTGTATGGAGAAGGAATCATCCCACTCACCTGACTGTGGACCACATGGTCTCACACCAAAGGACACATGGAGGCCAAGCCTGCTCAGAGAGGGAGCCAGTAGATTCCCTGGGTTTTGTTGGACAAAGTCAAAACCTGCAGCTCAGCTGCGGTACCTGGGAGCAAGGGATGGCACAGAGGCCTGACCAGGGATGTCTTTCTCATAGCAGCACTAGGTACTGCACCACACCAAAAACAGCACCTCGTCTGAAATATGGTGTTCCCTGACCTGGCCAAAACCATGCTGGGCTTGCAAGGTGGGGCTAGCTGGACATGGAGTTGCACAGGAATCAGGCCCCACATCTGTGTCTGCAAGGAAGCTTATCTCTCTTATCAGTGCCAGTGCTGGCCCAGCCTGGGTCTTGAGAACTATCAGCCCCGCCATCCTGAGGGTGTGCCAGGGTCAGGTCCTTGTGGAGATAATCCAGGTCTGTGTCAGCAAGTGTCTCTGATGGAGACACGCCCCCACACTCCAGGACACACCCCATTTCTTGTGGAGAGCCCTTGGGCCAGCAGAGAGACCCAGCATTAGGGAGATGGGAAGGAGGATGATACAGCAGCAGGACTGGCCAAGCCTTGCTGAGAGCTGCTTCAATACAAAAGCAATCACTCATGCTCCACCTAAAGGCCTGTGATTTAATCCTGGGGGACCAACAAGGGGAGATCCAAGATAAACAACATCTGTGCATTCACAAATAGGAAATGGAGTTGCTTTCACGTCCTGAGCCTGTTGATTAACCAGGTTATTGTTTGGCTTGGCACTAGAAGCTCGGTGACTTGGAAAGAAGGTAACTAAAAAGGATAATTTTGTTACACTCCCTGAATTCGAGAATCTTTAAATAGTGTGCGGGTTTGCATTTTGCAGAAGACTGATGGGAAAAGGTAGCAGAAGAGTGCAGATGGCTATCAGAAAGGAACCTGTGTTTAGTCTGCTTGTGCCAGATGGGAATGGAAAGTTCTCTCCCTTGCCAAGTGTTTAAAAGAGGAAATAGGATGTGATATTTTGCCTCCCACTCCTTTCTCTCCCTTGAAACCAACCCACTGCTCTACTTCCATTTGTTGTAAAAAGGTAAAAAAAAAAAAAAAAAGTAGCTTGGCCCATGTAAAGCCTTGGAGACAGTTGGAGACACACCTTGTTCCTTTTTAATGTGTTTATTATGTGGGGACGGATGGAATAGTGTATTTTTATACACAGTTGAGCCCAGCACTGTGCAGCACCTGTCTTTCAGTCGCTCATATTCATCCGTGCCACAGAAACAAGGCTGCAAAGTCCCTGAACCGTCTTCTGCTGTCATCTCCTCCACACAACTCAAGATTAAGACACCTTGGCCAACAATCCTACCCCTGAGATGGACCAAAGCTTCTTGCCTGAAATTCCTATGATTTCCCCTGGTTAATAAATCCAGGTCTGCTCTGAACTGGGACTGCCTGGGGAACTTGTGGAGCTGGGGAAGGCTGAGACCATGAGGCTGGTTTAAGGCATTGCTTTAGGGAGTTCCAGGGATTGACTCAACACTGTTGGCATGAGTGCTGTAGCACTTGGTGATGTGGTGCATCAATAAACTCTTGGGTTAATTGCAGAAATATCTTATGGATGTGGAGGACACGGATAACAGAATCACAAAGCAGCTCTGGGCAGAAAGGACTGGTCCAGGGCCTCCTCTCCAGCCCCTGCTTGGAGCCAAGCTGACCTGCAAAGTTGAGTAGGTAGCTGAGGGCTGGTCCAGGTGAGTTATAGGTGTTTCCCAGAGCAGAGATCCCACCACCTCCCCAGGCAACAGGTCCAGGGCCTCACTATCCCCAGGTGAACATTTTTCTTTTCTCTCTGACCAGAACTTCCCTCTGCAATTTGTGCCTGTTGCCTCTTGCTATGTGCCTCCAGGAAGGGTCTGGCCCCACCTCCTCACCAGTCCCCCACAGGAGGTGGATGACAGTAGCCAGACCCCCCTTTTGCTTCTTTCTCTCCAGATGGGACAAATCCGCCTCCAAATAATGTAAAACTATGTCCTCACAGCAATAATACCCATCCAGCTGGTCTCAAGCACAGGCACTTTCCCAGTGTCCTACAGCTATAACTTCTGAAGGATGGCTTTGATCACTTATTTCCTAGATAATTAAAGAACATTTGTATAACCTTTTCATAGAGGCAAATGGACTCTTGTGCTGCAGCCCCGATCTGTGTGTACCCAGAAATTAAACCATGATTGAGCAAAGCAGCCCTGTGTGTAACAGCAGGGCCTTCAGGAGAAAAGCACCCACAACTTCTATCACATCTTCCCATACAGTCTCCAGGCCACCCCACAAACGCACCTGCCTTGCTTACAAAGCCACAGGGTGCTGGGTGTGGGCACGATCCCCACTGCTGCAGAAATCTTCAAGGAGGAGAGGGAACAGAGCCCAGCACCCACCCAGCCAGAGATGCTGCAGCTGCTGGGCTCTGACCACGTGGCCATCTCCAGCCTGAAAGGACACAGCTCCTCAGAGTGAGGACGGGGCACCCTGCTAGAGGGTGGAGGGCTGAGCGTGGTGGCCAGAGTGTGGGCAGGAGGGCAGGCAGGGAGCTGGGGCAGCCTGGCCCCCTCCTGCCCCTGCTGTGTGCGGGAAGCCACCAGGCAGCTACTTGACTCCAAGGAACTGGGGATTTAATGAACAGTTTCAGGGATGCTCTCAGCTTTGCTGCCTCTGGTGCTAATTACTGAATGTTTCCAAAGCTGGTGTCTGTGTGAAACAAGGTCCTTCATTACATCAGTGCTGCTGTGGGCAGCAGGGCAATACTGTGAGGGTGTCTGCTCAGTCTGTGAGGGGGTGTGCATGTTATTCCTACCTTTTTCTCACAGGGAAAGAAAGGATAAGGCCTCCCTCTCACCGTTGTTTGAGGTGCTGTCACTTGCCTTGCCAGGCACTGGGGTGTCCTGCCTCTGCTCTGGGAGGGTGTAAGCCTCTCAGGTGTGGGGAGCAATGGGGCAGAAGCAGGCCTTCCCAGGACATGTGTGAGGACCTGCCTCCAGCTGGCAGGAAATCCAGATGGAGACTGGTGAGATCAGTTTAGTAATGATCACAGGAGAGGAGGGGAGAAGGGAAGACAGGGATGGGGAGAGACGAATGCAAGATGGATGGATGGCTGGGACCTGACTGGGAAAAAAGGAGAGCTGTGGACTTGGGACAGGGCTGGGTACACATGGGGACAGTTGAGGGAGAGAACCTTGGATAGTGCTGGCTACTTTTACAAAAGAGTTACCATGGGGAATGGCCACCCAAAGGTCAGCCTTTCCCCTTTCCAGCGCCTGCCCTCAGCAGAGGCATGGCACATGGGGAGGCAGTCTGTACCCCCTCTCTCCCAAAGGACCAGCTAAGTTCCCATCCCTTGTCCCTTTCCCTGCCTGTAAGAAGCAGGGAGAAGTGCTTAACTGCATCCAGGATGGTGTGAAGCTCTGCTGTGCAAGAGCTGTTTTTTCTAAGTGAGACTTCCCAGATCACAGCCCCCTCAAAGCTGCTGGATGGTCACAATCTCCTGACAATGTGCAGGCAGCCTGGCAGGGTCTCTCTCTCCCCAGCTGCACACCTTGCTCTCAGGTAAAATCTTTTCCATTGCTCTGGGCTCCTGGAAGGTTAAGCCCTGGTTAAGGAGAGCTCACAAACAAGCAGTTTGACAAGTTGTGCTGCCAATGCAGAGAGCTGTGGCCGCATCTGGGCACGAGTGGGGGCCGAACACATCCCTGCTGCAGGGCTGCTGCACTTAGGCAGGGAGGGATTTAGCCCTAAGAGTCTTAGTGACGCATCTTGGGAGACTTAGGCTGAGCCTGGCTTGCAGAGACGTGACCCGTGCTGCATTTCCCGTGGTCACCTGCCAGTCTGCATTATGTGAGCTGTCACCCGCTCCCAGACACAACACGTGAGTGCAGTGGCACAGGGGCTTGGAAGGCAAGGAGAGAGGAAACCAGCCCAATTCCTTACTTGGCCCAGCCTTGCCCCTGCACTGCTGAAACCCAACATGGGGCTGCTCCCCAAGGAAAAAAGCCACTGCTTAAAGCTGCCAGGGAACCAGCAACCAGTTTGCTGTTGCTTTAACTGGAAGGAGAAGATGCTGAGGGACCTCATGTCTCTGGGTCAGCTACAGGAGAGTCCTTCCCACTGCCTTGAGGGGTCAGCATTTAGGATGGAGAAGAGCCAGGACTGTGGTTGCTGAATTCTGGCTCCTGTTTGACCTGTATTTGCAAGAATTGCAGTATGAGTCACTGCAAACAAAGCAGCAAAGACCAAGGCACAATTTAATGACATTGTTTATGATAATCCTATCCACAGATGTATTTTTGTAGCTGGAGAAAATGGGGAAAGGAAAGTAAAGGTCTTACTCTGATTTGCAGTCCCAGGGCCAGGACCAGCACTGGGAGAAAAGAGCAATATGCTGTTTTTCACTGTGAGGACTGGCTTGCACAGAGACCACCCACTCTGAGAACTGACCTGACTTTGGTGATCACGTTCAGCTGAGATGAAAGTTGAAACAAGGCCAGCTGTAATCCCCAAGAAACCAGGCCACTGTCAGGACTCAGGACAATCAGGTCCCATTAAAAAGCATCTGCCAGACTGATGTCCTGTGGGTTTCATTACCGTGCTTAGCCTGAAGTCATTGGTGATGACTGATCTCCTGTGGCCTGGGGAAGGAACTCAAAAGCTGCAGGTCAGTTTCAGGTGCAACAATGTCTGTTTTCAGAATTTCTTGTCTCCCAAAGGCAATGGGGTGATGCCTTTGGCAAGCAGTGTACTCAGCTTCTTCCCTAAAAGACATGGAAACTTAGGAAGAGAAATGTGACAGTCTTGGAAGTGACAGGTGAAGTACTCAGGACGTGACAGGGCACGGCTAATAAGCAGCAAAAAGGACACCATGGAAATGCCTGCTGCTGTTTGCTTTTATCCTCGCCATCCGCTTGTCTTTTGACTATTGCAAAGTCTCCGAGCCACAATTAGGAGTGAACTTGTTGCAAGAGTTCCCAGATTTAATTGAGCTCCCTTGAAATGAAACCATTAATAACAACCTTTTGCAAGGACGAAACACGATGTACTCTGCTCTGGTACAGCCAGGAATATGCTGTCCTGTGGGCTGGGGAGCCCCACTGCAGCACACATGGACAGCTGCCATCCAGGGACAAGCTCCCTGCTCCAGAAGGGACCAGCAGGGAGCTGGTCCGGCAGCTGGAACCCAATCCCACTGAAATCAATAGGAATTTTAGGGTCCCTGAAGCAGGAGTCATGGGATGCAGAACTCAGGTCTGGCTGCAGGAAATATATTTAGTAGAGGGGAACAAGAGCGGGCTGTTAGGAAGATGATTTTTTTGTTTTATTTCATGTATCTCACCTTCCAAAGGCAGTGAGTTCCCTGTCCCAGTCCCTAACTGGAGTGCATTTAATGGGACCTTCATTTGCCTTTTTTCAGTCAATGAGGAACATTATTTGCCCTGCCTCTTGGCAGGACAGACAAAAATGCTCACATTACAGTGGTGGAGACATAGAAGGGCAGGTCCAGACCTTGGCTCATGTTCTGGACCTCTTGCTCATCCCTGCTCCTGAACAGCTAGACCTGAGTGGCAGCTGAGGATTTCATGTATTTTTGGAAGAGAAGTCTCCTAGCTGTCTAGAAATCATACACTTGCCTTTCTGCCTGTCTGGGGCAAGAGCACATGATGTCAAAGTCACGAGCTGACCCTGGGTGACACTTGGGCATCTCTGGCTAGTATAGGAATAGAGCTCAGAGTCACAGCAAGATCAGTCATTTACTCACTAAAAAAAGGTTGGTTTGGACTAAAGGAGAATGTTTGCAAATGTCACCCCCAAGTCAGCAGACAGTCACACCAGTGCTTAAGACATTAGGGTTAATCCAAGTACAAAGAAGCCCTGGCTGGCTTCAGACTTCCTTCAGGGAAGTTCTTTCATTTTGCTGAGCAAACCAAACTACCACAAATGTTCGCTTCTGACTGATCTAAAATGAACCCACTTGACCTTCTTTCTGATTTGATTAACGGGAGGAAGAATTTAGTATTTGTACAGTTTTAATAACAAGCCATCAAGGAGAAGCCATGAACTGTGGGTGAGCCATGTCGAGAGCCTCCTACAGAAGGGAAAATTGTCCCAATCTGACCTGCAGGAGCTGTAGCACCCTGAACTCAGTGAATCTCCTCAAGACTCACTGAGGTGCCATCTCCCAGGCCCTGTATGTTGGAAGACACCCCTCATGGCTTAGGGGTGCTGTTAAGAATGTCTGCATTACCAAAAATTCCTCATGGCACAGGCTTTACAAGAAAAAGCAGAGTCAGCATGGGCACTTGTAGTGAGGATAAAAAGAAGAAAGACTTGCAGCATTCTTTTATGAATGAAGTTATTTTATAATGCTGAAATGTATCTAAAATAAAAAGGCTTCTATGTAGAACTGGCCCAAGCCAATGTGAAAATAAAACAGGAACCCATCTGCCTTGTGCCCTCCACACCCAGCAAACAAAGTCCAACACCAGAGGACCAGCCTTGCGTCCAAAGAAGTCACAACTTGCAAAAGCAAATCCGGCAGAAGCTGCGTTGCAGAGTAAATTTGAAGAGAAGCAGTTTGCTTCTTTTGGAGACAGGGAGGAAGGGATGTTACTTAGTAAAAACCGCCATGACTTTTATCCCTGTGTGTCTAAACCCAAATCTGGCTGTACCCGAGGGCCAGAGGCTCCAGAAATTACATGACACGAGCAGACGCTGCTGACGGTTGTTGCTCTCCTCTGCCATACACTTGTTTCATGCTTTAGCTGCACAAATGAGCCCGGCCGGCTGTGGGATTGGCCCGCGGGGGTTTGTTCGCGGCGCAGCGGCGGCAGCAGCGGTGCAGAGCCCGTGTCGCGGTGTTTGCCGACAGCAGAGGGGGGTGTTGGGCCGCTTTTCCTGCGCATCCCCCGCCGAGCCCGCCGGCCGGGCCGGAGCTCCGCGGCAGCCCCGAGCGCCGCGCTCCGCAGCCCGGCCGCCCTCAGAACCACCGTGGGCCCTCAGGCCGTCCCGTAGGGCACCGGCTGGGCGGCCCGGCTCCCATCGTGTGCCCGAGGGCTGCGCGGTGAAACGAAGGTATGGGGGATCTGCAGGGGCTTCTCGCCCCCTCCTCAGCTCCAGGTTCGGGGGGAAGAGGGGTGTCCTGTCCTGACAGCTTTGAGGCCCCTCGGCTGCCCCCGCGCCGTGTCAGAGCAAAGCCCCTCCGTGGGCAGAGCTCAGAAGCACAACTCGCCCCTGGAAAGTGGCCCCCGGTAAGCAGGGTGAGGGGTCGAAATTCATTCCCACCAGAGAACTGGAAGTGCTCAGCTCTATGGAGCCAGGGATCACAGCCTGTGATGGTCACAGGCCTGAGGTAAATTCATAGAACTGTAGAATGGTTTGGGTTAGAGGGAGCCTTAAAGGTCACTTAGTTCCAAACTCCTGTCAGGGCCAGGGACACCTTCCACTACCCCAGGTTGCTGAAAGTCCCATCCAGCCTGGCCTTGAACACTTCCAGGGATGGGGCATCCACAGCTTCTTTGGGCATCCTGTGCCAGTGCCTCATCACCCTCACAGCAAAGAACTTCCTAACATGTAATCTGAATCGCTCCTCTTTTAGTTTACAACCATTTCCCCTTGTCTTATCCCAATTTACCCATTTAAAAAGTCACTCTCCCTTTTTTAATAAGTCCCCTTTGCACTTGAAGGTGCTTTAGGGTCTCTTCAAGCCTTCTCTTCCTCAGGCTGAAGAGCCCCTGCTCTCTCAGCCTGTCTTCATAGGAGAGGTGCTCCAGCCCTCTGAGAATCTTTCTGGCCTTCCACTGGACTGCCTTTAAGAGGTCCACGCCTCTCTTCTGCTGGACCCCAGGGCTGGGCACAGAACTCCAGGTGAGGTCTCACAAGGGCAGAGTAGATGGGCAGGATCCCCTCCCTCAGCCTATTGACAGTGTTGCTTGTGATGCATCCATGAGAACCCCCAAGTACTCATCAGAGCTGCTCTGAAGTTCTCCCTCATGTTCTTCTCATGTCTGGGATTGCCCCAACCCAGGTGTTGCAGGTGTTGCTCACTCTGAGCAGGTCCTGGAGCAGGACAAAGGGACAAAGCCCCTCCCTGCTGCAGTGCTGTGCAACCTGCCCAGTGCTGGCCAGTCGTGTAGCTGGTCCCCCTGAAACTGTATATTTCGTGGTTAAAGCCTGCAGGGGAAGAGTACACCTTTTATAAATTGGTTTAGCTCCTGGGGACAAAAGGTATTCTATGGAGTTAAATATTAAAGCTACCCTGGATTATTCATTAAGCATCAATTATCATCACATTTACTGTCAGATGTTTCAATGCTGCTATTCTGCTCTAGCAGGGAATATATTTTTAGGCTGGTTTCCGAAGGAAGGATGTTCTTGGGGTCAGTTGTGCAGTGTGCTTGTCTGTCTGTCCTCACTGATTCAGTGAGGACATTTCAGGCAAAGTTTTTGGCAGGTTGGAAGTCTCCACACACTGTGTTGCTGCAGATTAATTAGTCTAGGGGATGGTGGGGAGCTCCCCAAACCCAGCTAGTGCTGTGGGTGCAGGAAGAGCAAGCAGCTGATGGGTGCAAGAGAAGCTCCAGGCAGGGCAGCTTTGCCACCAGCACTGGGGAGCTCAGCCATGGGACACAACACCGTGGGAGAGTCAGCTTCCCTAACTTTGCTGCCCACTGAATAATTTACACAAATACCTGCCAGCTATGAATCGGCTCCTTGTTCCACATTCTTTCTGCTACGTCCGCCTCCCCTTGTTTGTGCTTTTATAGCATTACAAAGTTGGAACAAGCTTTGGTTTAACAATAAAGGCAGCCTCATCTGCAAACCAGGATGTTCCAAAATAAGATCTAATTTTCCTCTGAGAGAACCTAAGGCAAAAGTAAATTGATAGCCACTCGAAAGGCAAACACAAACAAGGACTTATTATTTATCATTAAAACATCTTAAAAAGGCTCTAGAGCCCTAAAAGCAAAAGTTTGATGCTGTATAAAAGAATTATGTTTCTGAGATGTATCAGTTCAATAATTAAAACAGCATCTATGAAATATAAATGTAAGATATTAATAAATTAAATTAAATTAAAGCCACTGAAAGCCAATTATCTTGTAAAAGATCTCTGATAGCTAAACTAATGAGATGTAGAAAGATTAATTTAGATCTCCATTTTGGGAGGTGATTATAAATTTCTATAATGCCACATCCAGTTACCAGGTTGTTATTGAAACCTGTGAAATACATTTGGAAAGGTTTTAAAATATTCAGGATGAAGTAGAAATTAGAAAGGAGTTAGAAATAATTAAAAATTAGCTGTCTTGTCACATTGCAGCTTTAATCCTATTACCTCTTCTAGTTTACAAAGCTTCAGATGTTTCTCACAGCATTGATCTGTGGGGATGGTGGGGTTTATGAGCAGGGATTTATGTGTTTTAATAACTGCTGAACTAAATATTTCTCTGGTTTTGCTTATTTGAGGGATTGTTCCTACATAGGATTATTGCCCTTGCTGCCAGCACTGCTTGATGGATTTCTTTGGCCGTAGGGCAGGACAGGCCATCACCCACGGTCCCACTGAGCCCCCAAAGGCCCACTGCTTTCCCTGCAGCTCCTGGGGAAAATGCTGAGGGGCACCAGTGATGGTATTTTTGGTCAGGGTGAAGCACACAGCCTTTGCTCCTCTATTTCCCTGCCTGTTGTAGCAAAACACAGAGCTCTTGGGGGATGCAGTAGGGTGATGGTGGTGCAATGCAGGCCCATAACTCATCATCTATGGCCTTGCCACTGCCACAACCATGAGGTTGGCCATGAGGTTAGCCAAACCTGTTTCGGTCAAGACTTGCCATGCGGGAAGCTCTTGGAGAGTTTTGTCTAAGGACTCAGGGACCTCACCCATCAGTGCTCAGTTTTGCTTCCCCTAGTCCAAGGGGTGCCAAAAGGTCTCCAGCAGCATGTCTTGGCTGCATTTCTGCAGAGCAGCAGGAGCACAGCAATCTCTCCCTGAGCCAGGAGGAAAATCACAGGTAGGGGAGGGCAGTGGGGCCTTGAAACCTCTGGCACAGGGTGATAGCGCTGTGAGCTACTCCCCCATGGACAGCTGCTGCATCCCTGGGAACAGCCTTGGGGCTGGTAAACTCCCCTCACGGGCAGCAGGGAGGGCGAGGAGCAGTTCTGCAAGGTGTGCACAGCGCTGCCTGGAGGATCAGTGCCGACATCACCGCATCTGGGCCAGAGGAGCAGGGCCAGGGGAGCCTTAGGGGCGGCACACAGACAGCCCCGGGTGGGCTCCAGGAGAGGAGAAGGAGGCAGAATCCACCACCAGCAGCACCCCGGCGAGGCAGACAGGGGTTCCATCATCAGCATTGTGCTCCTTGGAGGTGAAGGACTTGTGCCAGGACACCAGAACAATCTGCAGCTATCCTCAGGCAGCAGAGGGGTGAGCATAAACTGGGGAAAGGCATAGCAGACAAGGGACGGGGGTGGGTCTGATACTGATAAGGGCTTGTTCTTCCCTTTTATCTCCTTTTTCTCTAATAGTCTAGATAATATCATCCAGCACTCTAAGTGGATTGATTAACACTCTTTGATCAGGCTGTTAGAACTGTGAAGTAGTCAAACAGCAGATTCTCCTGTGTGAGGTGTGTTTCTCCAGCCTGCCTAAAGGCACGAGCTGTGGTGCACAGAACCAGCAGAGAAGGCAGCAGCCCTCTGGGGAGCCCTCATGGCATTTTTGTGAGTACCCCTTCTGAGAGAGCCTTTTTTGGGGGGCCATTCTGTGGCAGTCAGAGACAACCAGCCACAAGGCTACTCTGTGTTCACATAGCCTCAAACATCTTGCTGAACACATAGCACCCAGTTTGGGGGCAATACAGACTACTTGAAAATATTGAAGTGGGGAATCGAGCAGGTTTGAAAGCCTTCTTCCTCCTGCTGAGGGAAATGTTTAAGGGATGCCTATAACCATCTTTGGACAGAGGAATGAAAGCTCTCTGCCTTGTCTATGAGAAGAGATAAATTAGAAATCCCTTCTTAGGGGATTTCATGGTTGAGAAAACCTTCTGGAGGGAAGAAGTACACTAGACAAACAACAGAGGAGCAAACCCAGATTTGGGTGAGGCTCTGCCATCTTCTCTCAACCTGCTTGAGCTGTAGTTTGTAAACAGACCTTTCTGTAAGGTCTAAAATACCTTTAGAGAAGACAAAAAGATGTCAGAGCTGGCAAATTGGGTTATTCAGTGGGGAGCAAACCCCTGGGGTCCAAACTCTTGCAGAAGTATGCAGCAGGCTGACCTAGAGTTTGCCAAATTAAAAGAGATGACCAAGTGTAAACTCTTCTCCCAAAAATCCTTAAAATGTGCAGGAGCGTGGGCTGTGTGGTTAGTTGCCAAAAGCTTAGCTGAAGAAAAACAGGCAGGCCAGGTAGAAATTCAGAACCTAAGGGAGGAAAACAAGAAACTGAAAGAAGAAATAAAGGCTCAGCAGCTTAAACTAGAGGAGTGTTTAACTCGAGAAGGAGCTGTGGCCATGGAACAAGTGCGAAGTGTTCTCCAGTATCAAGAGGTGTGTGAACAAAAAAAGGCCATTTTGAATGAAAATCAGGCACTGAAGGAAAAGGTAGCCATCAGTACAAAAGCTGTAGAGGAGGCACAAGGAACAATCCAATTACTGTTGCAAAAAATACAGACCCTAAAAGAGAGTGGCACAGACCATCGGGCCTGTGAGGTCAAGATGGAAAAGTTAAAAGCCGCGTTAGAGGCGAAGCACGGGGCTGTCGCTGCCCCTACAAAAACACCCCATCAAAGGGATGATGAGCACTGGGATGGGAAGGAATGGGTTAATCCAGATGGCAGCCCCTCCACAGAGCAGTGTAAGCCTTTGAACCCACAGTCAGTAGTTTTTGAAGGACCAGAAAGATGTAAAACAAATCCTGTTTCACTTTCCCGTGCTCCAGTGGCTGGGAAAAGGGAGAGGGAAGTAGCGGAGCGGGGAAGTGAGAGAAACGTGCAGCCGCAGGCAGAACAAGTTATCACGGAGGGAAAAACCACGTCTGGCCCAGCTCCCCGCCAGTTCAAACCCAGGAGCACCCAGGGAAGGAGAGAGCGGTCGGCAGGCAGTGTCTGGGCAAGGGAGGACAGGGGGGGATCCGGGAGAGGAAGGGGCAGCAGAGGAAGGGACAACTCCAGGGATATGCAGGACCCAGCCGTGCTGCTGACCATTGCCTCTGCTGGTGTGACCCCCCAGAGCCCCTTCGTGGGAAAAGGGAGGGCAGGAAGGTGGCAGGGCAAGAGACAGTGGCAGCACGGTGCAGCGCCCCGGTTTGTGGTACAAAATACCGTGGCCAGGAGGGAGTTAAGCACGATGCGAGTGGACATCTGGAGGGAGCTCCGCAGGCAGGGGGAGGACATGGCCCGCTGGGATAACGCTCCCACCAGGGTGTTGTTGGATCGCCTGCTGGAGATCACCGGGAGAAGAGAGGGAAGCGAGCCCGGGGCTCCTCCCCTCCCTGTCATGGCCTAAAGCAGACAGTCCCCCTCTTCCCCGGGCTCGTGGTCAGACAAAACCGGACCACTGGGGAAGGCTCCCACACTGGGAGCACTGGGAGATGGGAAGCAGAGCCCTTGAGGTATCCATGTCACATATAAAGCTGGGGCACCAGACCGTGTCTGGCAAATTGAGAAGGCTCCTCTGGTGAGAGAAGTGCAGGAGGAGTGAAATGTTAAAGGGTTTGGGGTTTACTTCTCTTTACAGGAGAAACACAGAGGGAAAAGTTGAGTATTCCAGCAGGAACAACTCGGCAGTAAAGCAGAGGCAGCTTGAGCTCTGCCACAGCCACCACTTTGCTGCACTGATTCTGGGCAGGGGTATCAAATGCTGCTCAGGCCGAGTTAGCAGTTTTGGGAAAAAATAAGGCTTTTAGGATGGATAAGACACTGGAGCTGTGATACAAGCTGGGCTGCTGCATTTGTGAGCAGTGATGGACTGGGAATGAGCTCTAGGTATGAAGGGCTGTGCAACAAAAGTTACAGGAGCCCCAAACATGGTATAAACCCTGAAGGTGAAGCGAGGAGGAAAGAGTAACATCTTCTTTCTGTGTCTTCTGTAGACAATCCAAAAGAGTTTGGACTTACCAATAGAAACAAAAGCCCATCATTTGAAATAATAATACCTGCCCGTTGTCAGAGGCAAAGCAGAGAAATCAAGAGCTACAAGCAGAACAAATTCAAGAGGTACCAACAAAATGAAGCAGCTCATGTTTAGCATTAGTACTGTTAATTTCAGTAGTGTGTGCTCACATAAGTGTGTGGAAGTACATGCAGCAAAGAAATTTAGGAACGGTATCAAAACAGGAAGGAAGGATTGAAACAGAGGAATGTGAACTAATTGCTACCAGTGCTTAAAAATTATAAGGTGGAAAAGTGGCAGATTATGTATGTACCTATAAAGTTTTGAGGGGGGATGGTTATTAATTATAAAACATTCTAATTGACTTGGGACAGAATTCACTCTGAAAGCAAAACTTTAAATCTGTGATGCACGGTTGGTGTGTTAACACCAGCATTTTTTTCTTAGAGTGGAGAAAAAGAAAAGTAAAAAAAAGAGTTAAAAAACACCTATCATGGTAAAGTATACACATTAATGTAATATTTTTAAATTAAAATATAAAGTTCTTCTGTTACAGAGATAAGATGGAACCAGCTGAAGCAATTATGATGGAGGATTGGTGAGCAACTGTTTAAAAACATAAGCTAATAAATTGTATTAAAAATGTGAAGATGCAGTTTATTAGATCCTTAATATCATCAGAAGTTCTATGGGTGTGTTTTCTACCTTGTTTAAGTGAGATAACTATTCATAACAATATTTGCTGTTTTGTCTTCCATAGGTAGCACAGAAGAATAAGTAAGAATTCCAAATTACAGTTATTATAATTGTATGATGCTTACTGCTTGCTTTCTTGCTTTTATTTTGCTTTATTATCATACATGCACAGATGTGTGGAAAAATATAATCTCCTTTTTTAGAACAGTTGCTATTAATGAAGCTCAAATAAGAGAAAATAATTAACAAGCTGTGGTGACAAGGAAGAAGTTGATCCATTTTAAAGGAGTCATCATCTCCAAATAAGAGAAATCTAGTTTCCCTTGATGAATATGGACATACCTCCTATTATTGATAGTGATCCTGACTGATAGAGCACCTGTACATGTAAAACACATAGCTGAAAAACATAGTATTTTGAAATACTATAAGAAGCAAAGATGAACAAATGAAGTGTTTTAGAAGAAGAAATTTTTAGTAGGGTGAGTTATATTTCAAAAATACACACACTTCGTGTAGCTTTGCACAGTTTTTAGTTTAATTTAGAGCACCTATGTATAAATTGATGGTGCTGGGATAGGTAGAAAGCTAAAGGTCCCCAGTGATGGGGATATCAGATCACTGCATACATGGATGATACATGTACTGTGCTGATGAAAACTTTTATTTAGTTATGGAGGAGATGAGGAGGTGACTTTAGACACTGACAGCAGGAGGTTTCCTGAGATGAGAGCTGTACAGTGGCCATGCCAAGCAGCCCAGCAAGGTGGAGTGCTCCCAGCTGCCTCTCTGGAGGGACACCAGCAAGCAAGAAGCACTTACACATGCAAATTGCTTACAAAAAGATTATCAGTTTAGGATGGGGTCTAGCCAGAGGTGAATATGAAATACCCTTTGGTTTCCAGTGGGAATGTAATCACTTACATGGGATCCAGCTGTGTTTGTGTGTATCTCCAGAATCCAGAAATGACCTCTGCATGTCTAAGCTGTCTGGTAATGCACGACTATTTAATGTAACTTTAATTTAAGTGTATGATTGTAATGACACAGTATTTTTAGAAGTGACACTAAAATTGCTAGAAACTTTTAAACTGTGTACTGAACAAAAACCTTTCGAACTGTGTACATTTGGGCTAGGTTTTGATCAGTTGTTGCAGATTACAGCATCTACCTGTAATTTCTGTAGTCTCACAGGCACCAAAGCAAGGTTTGCAGTGTGTCACAAAAATGAGCAAATTCCTCTTACTACAACAGCAATAAAAGATGCTGGCCATCATACTTGGTGGAAATCCTTCCTTGTTGGCACGCTCATCACCTACTGAAATTTTTAACTAGGCTGTCAAATCTAGAAGTGTGATCCTGGGAATTGTAAGAATTTGGTTAATTGTGCACACTATTAAACTGGCTATAAAATAAAATATTACATAAAGCAAGTAGCAGCCATGCACCAAAGTGAAGAGCTACAGGCCACCCTCAGACCCACACGAGGCAAGACCAGGTAGGAAAGAGCAGATGCCTCCAAGAAGATCAGCTGCTCGGTCCTAGTGAGGAGCCTTGAGCCACAGGAGGGTTTGCAATGTCCTTGCTGGACTCGTGTGTGACAGCTCGTGCCCATGGGGTGGCAGAAGGGCTCTATTTGCCTATAGCCCATGAAACCTGGCCACTGGCAGAAACAGGCCACATGCCGTTTACTGATGCTGCAAAACCTGAGAGAGAGGTTTGTGAACCTTGCTTTGGTTGGGACACGCAGGGACCCAGAGCAGCCCCGGTGCTATGAGCCACTCCCTCCCAGCAGCCGCTGCATCAACAGAGGAACGTGACCTCGGGGTGGGAAACCTCGCTCACAACAGCCAGGAGGGCCAGGAGCAGCTCTGCAAGGCGTGCACAGCTCTGCCTAGGTCAGTGCAATGTACCCAGCTCTGAGGACTGAGGAGCACTGCGTGGGGAGCCTGAAAGATGGGGTGGAAGCAGCCCCAGGTGAACTCCAGCAGAGGAGGAGGCAGAATCACCATGACCACCCTCCCACCCTTGTCACTGTGCTGCTGGAGCAAAGGACTTGTTGGGCCCATGACACCTGCAGCCCTCCCCTTCTCCTGGGAGACACTCAGCACCTCTGAATCTGCTATCCTGAGAGTGGAGGGCTGAGCAAAGCCTGGGGAAGGCTGCAGCTGCTGAAGTGGTCTTACGTGTTAGTTTTGACCCTTTCTCTCTAATAGTCTAGGTAATATTGTTTATCATTTTTAGCATCATTGCAATTGATGAGTACTGTCTGAGCACACTGGTAAAACTTTTAAGTATACTAACAATAAATTAAATGTCCTCTCATACTAGCCGTTTTTCTCTAGCCAACATAAATGGCAAAAGGAGTGGCAAAACGACATTGGCTTCCATGAGGGAAGTATTTTCTAAGCTGAAATAATGATGGAGAGAAAGATGAGCATCCAAAGGTAACCTCAGAGAACTGGGTCTAGTTAAGTGTCACTCTTCGTTGTCTTTCCAGGCTACACCACCAAGCCGAGGCCTTCTTGGCCTTTCTCTGCAATTCTGCCACTTGCTCAACAAATGATTAAATTACCCCTCTGCTCACAGTGCAGGTAATTCAGTAAAGTGCTCAATTTCCAAAGCACAGCCTCACAGACACTGAAAACCAGTGTGCACAAGCCCCTTCTCTGACACTAGCAGCCCTTTAGCTTTCTAGCATCACGTCTCAGGTATTTTAGGATATGTACAATGTTGTTCAAACACAGAACAAGCTGCTGACTCCTCCATCCCACCAGGGAATAACTGGAGTACAAATCTGGGTCAGGTCAGAAGAACAGCCGTTGATTTACAAAAGCTACGGGAGAGAAACAGGTTCTGCTGCTGTGAGCGCTGTTTGCAGAGTGGATAGAAAGAAGGTTTACAGTCCTTTAGAGGTGCTGTGGGAAAGACAAATAGTGGGGTAGGAATTGCACACATCTGTCACACACACAGGGCTGCCACACCACTCATGGCCAGTTTGGACTTGTTCTTCAGCACAGGAACCAGTTTATCACAGAGGTTACACAGTGATTACTGCTTCAGGAGACATGGTGAAGGTTCAGTCAGGGAGCTACTCACACCCTAGCATTTCTACTTCTGCAGTTCTCCAGAAGTGCTTCATGGCAATCAACAGTGCAGGGACACCGCCCATTAAATGGAAACACAGAGCTGCTGGCAGCTGTGATGGGGGGTTTATCCCTCAGGAAGGTGGGTGATACAGACTTCATGCTGTGAGACACAGCTGCTGCACCACAAAACTGACACTTGCCTGCATAAATACTTCTAAACAAAATTCCTGAGTCCCCACTTTGAGCCAGCTTAGCCCCTGTTGTTGCCACCAGCCCACAGGAGAGTCACCCTGGAGCATTGCATGGTGCAGCCAGTACAGCACTGAGAGAGCCACACCCTACCAGCCATGCCCAGAGACTGTTCCTGTCTATCAGGCTTCCAGTCAGACTCTTGCCTGTCAAGAAGGGGATTTGAAAGGATTTGCTTTACCTTGACTTTTACACATCTTCTCATTCAGGGTCCACCACACAATTTTCCTGAGCTCTGCATCTGTGGAGTTTCATCACAGGTTAATGTCCCAGGAGTGATGAAGAGGTGACCCACCAGCCAGGGCTACATATACTCCTTATGGAGACAAGAGAATACACTTTGGGGGCAGGGGAACCAGGAGATTTTAATCAAAAAATTTGCAAAAACTAGAAGAAATTTCCTTCTCACAGGAGCATCTCCAAGCACTCCTGTACCAGGACAAGGAACTAAAACTGACAAGTCAGTTATTACAAAAGCAGCTAGTCTGAGAACAGCAAAACCTGATTTTCAGAGCAAGCAGGTACCCATACATCTCACTTGTCTCTGTGCTCACTGCACCCCTGCAAACCTGTCCATGGATTGTCCAAGTCAAGCCCTGAACAGCAGCACCTAGTTCACGTGGCTGTGTGAGCACTGAGCCTAGCGAGCCTGGCACAGTCACACCTGCATTCGGGAAGCACAGTGATTCCCCATCCTCCTTCAAGGCTGCACATAAACCTCTCCTCCTTCTTCAGGGCTCTGTGCATCCCTCAGACAGTGATCTCCTACCAACATTGCAGACCCTTGATTTCTTTTTAAGAGGGCTTTAAAACCTCCTAATTACAGCAGTCATCCGTTTGTTTAGTCATCCAAATTCCTCTGTGTGCTGGATTGCCTTCCTGGCCTGGATTTGGCTTTCTGGCACATGTTAAAAGCACCCCTGCACACCTGACCCTTGAAACGTTAACTCTCTTCCTGTGTTCTTGCTCATTATCTTTAGGTGGCCTTTGACTACATAATCTGAAGTCATATTCCCCAAATTTCAAATCAACATCAAAGCATCTGTTAAAAAAATGGTACAATTAGAGTATTTTCTGTTAGGTCTGAAATGTAAACAATTTCACTACCTTCTGCCTAATAACAGTGAACCACAATATTGTCCCTTAGGTCTGACATATAAATCATTTCAGTACCTTATGCCTAATTACACTAAACTGGTGAAAGTGTGTCTAGAATAGGCAAGGGGAAAAATAGATTATTTACATGCCATGGTAATTCTTCTTTTCTTTGGCAAAAACGACAGAGAAAAATATTTTGCATAAGCCTCAGCCTTTCCCTTTGTCTTGTTCTTTTCCTTTTGATGCCTGAATAAAAAGGGAGTAAGGAAAGTTCACATTCATAGAAATAAGTGCTGCAAGATTCATAGAACAGTTTCTGTGTTGATTGTTCCCCAGCATCTCCCAAGCCTATTAAAGCACTCGGAGATATTAGAGGGAAAACAGTGTAGAATTTTTTTTCTCTAATAAAAATCAGTTTAGCCATCCAAATAAGCATGATGTGTCCAAGGGCAGGCTACCATAATACAGGAAGGTCTCAAACTGGCCTGTTTTGTTTATCACATGGCAAAGTTATTCCAAAATATTCCCTGCCACATCTCAGCTCTTTCAGATATCTCAAATTGCTCTCACAGAGAAGCAACTTTGTTCTTCTAGGACATATGTTTGCATTTTTACAGGTAAAATATCAACTTGGTCTTGCACTCTCACATTTCCAGACTTCAGGTAGATGTGTTCCTAGAACAAGGAGGAATGCAGGGAGGATAGAAGTTAGCATAACAAAAGCAAAGGCAAAATAGGAACTGGTACACGTCTGGAAAAACCCTCAGGTATGGCTCCTACAACTTCCCAGTCCCTACAGAAGTAAGCAGTGGTATAACTCCCCAGTTGCAGGTAATTCCTGGCAGGAGCATTATTATTATTAAGAACCTTAGCAATAGGAGTCCCAACAGTGGTTCCACTTGCTAGATCGCCATTCAGCATATCCTGTAAACTCATCAGTCTGGCTAAGAAAAGGTAACACCAATAAAAGCAGGACAATTTGAGGCACTTGTTGCACTCCTTTGTTCTTCCTTCCCCCCCTTATCTGGTAATCCTCTTTTCCTCACCCTATTTTAGGCTATTTTTTGTGACTCCTTCAATGTCCTTCAATTCTGGTAGAAAAGTCTACTTTTAGCTGGCACCACAGATGTTTCAAAGGCAGTGACTGACTCAAGTTAGTCTTGTGATGGAAACCGTGCTGTAGCTTTACGTTGCCATGGCTTCTTTAGTTGACAAAATAGTACCTTTGACAGACAACTTCTACCGCTTTCACAGCCCTCTTATTTCACACAAGGTGGTGGTAACTTGAAAGACAGAAAGTGATATGACCTTGCAGGGAAAAGGGGGTGTAGGGGAAAGCTGTTGGCAGCAGTGGACATAGCCCAAGGCCTCTTCATTCCCAGGGCTGTCCCACCTGCCCTCCTTCTGACTCCACTTGATGCAAGTAGGATGTTTCAGCAACAAATGTAGCCCAGTGCTGGTAACTGCTGATTCACTCAGGCAATCTGTGAGGGTGTCCTGGATTCAGTGAAGCTTGACCGATATCTTTTCCTGTGCTCCTCTGCAGGGTTGCTGGTGGGGTGACACACAGAGCATCTCACTCTCCCCACAGTGCAATGCTTATGGTCTGCAAAGATCAGAGAATATGCTGAGTTGGGAGGGACCCACAAGCATCACCAAGTCCAGCTCTTGACCCTGCACAGGACTCCCCAGGAATCATGTGCCTGAGAGTGTTGTCCAAATTGTTGAACTCTGGCAGGCTTGGTGCTGGATATCAGAACATACCCACACTTCAATTCAGTGCTCCTGCATCTACAGTGATGGTATCGGCCACCAGCTCTTAACTTCTGCCTGTTCCTCCTCTCCCTCTCCCTCTCCTCCACTCCTCTATCCCCCTCTCCCCTCCCCCCTTTCCCCTCCCCTCGGAAAGGGGGAGGGGATCCAGGGAGGCACCAGTATCAAACACTGCAGTGCAGCCCTCTGCAGAGCGGGAGGAAATGTCTAAATCAGTTCATGTCAGATGTAGGTGTTAAGCCACGTTCACCCTCTGTGCAGGCTGTACATCCCAACTTCTCCAGCCAGAAGCTGGCCCCTGATCTTCCTCTATTCTCCCCCATAAAATCTATTATTTAAGGGAAGGGGGAGAAAGAGACACAGAGAGAGAGATGTCATGAAAAAAAAATCAGTCAAAACATACCAGCTACTGCTTCCCTCTGCATTTGCATCTCAGCCTCATTATGTCACCTGAACAATAGGAATCCTCCCAGTCTATTTTAAGGTGGCAGTTGCCTTGGAAAGCTCCAAATCTTGACATTCTCTGTGTGGAATCCTGGGGAAATAAAGTTGCTTCGGATTTCCTACAAATATTTTTCAACCAACATGACACAAACAATGTCTGTCCCAAGGCTTGATGTTGCAATAAACAGTGCTGAAACACAGCTTTGAGAAGAACCTGACCCAAGTTTTATTTCAGAAGGAACATGCAAACTTGAGATCTGGCCTGAGAACTTGAAGTGATGCAGACATGTTTTATGCTAAAGATTATAGTTAGCTATCACATATCCTTCAAGTCAGTCACAAACAGTGCTTTCCTTTCAAATCCCATAGATGTCTAGTTCAGCCAGGTAAGGATGAGCTGGAATCATACATCACTTTAATCACAAATTGCTTTAGCAGCCTCCTTGGGAAGGTTGACTGAAGTTATTCTATGAGGACAAATCAAAACATGTTTGTTAGCAGCTTTGACCAATCAGGAAAATAAAATGAGAATATTTCAGGAAAAGCTTTTAAGGCCCAGGTACACTCCTCAGAGAAAGGCTCTCCCCAGAAAGGACAGGGGTCCCAATCCTCTCAGCTAAAAGTTAGGCAGAGGAGATCTGGCAAATGCCAAGAAAGCAGGCTGGACCATATCTCCAGGCCACAGGGATTTAATGGAAGTCCAGCCCACTTCTTTTGCTCCCAGGTAATAAATAATTTGCAGGCTGCCAAGTTCTGCTTCAGGTTTCACTCCCCAACATTCCTAGATGTTGAAACTCCCACAGTCTCTCTTGTGCTGTCAGAAAATAGCTCTTCATTAAAATACAGGGTTGCTAAGGTATGGCATGTGGTATATCCCCAGCCATTAATATTTCTGAAACACAGACCTCGACTATTGGAATGGGCACATCTCACTGCAGAGCTGATGACGAGGAAAGGGACATGCAGATGTTCCCAGGAGGTGAGCTGGCACCAAGCTGGATTCATGCCATGCCATGAGGGTTAGCTCCCAGATGCTTTTGGGAGTGCGACAGCATTTTTTTAACAGCAGAAATCTCTGAAATAGCACTGATATGTGGGACACTAGTGCTTTGCAGAGAAGTTGGGTTTACCCACACACATATGAAGCAAGATGTGTAGTAGACATTTAACAGAGGTTGGCATTTCTCTCTGAGGTCTGGTCACAAAAAATATTAGAGGAGCACAAAATATCCCTCTGTAAAAAAAAAAAATATTGAAAGGAGTATGCAGGGCAATCCACTGTCTATGGATACATACTGTAGTGCCCAGCTGCAGCATTCTCTTTTGTTTTCTGGGATGAGGGAGGGAAATAATGGTATCTCTATTCAGGGATCCCTGTCACTGTGCATTTCACCTCTGTGGAAATGAATTTTGTCACCTCTATCACACCCCACCAGCTGCAGCCAGGGCAGCCTGGGATTTCATTAAAGGTGAGCTGGGGATGGTTATCAGATACATTCAAAGCAGCCTAGTCAGAGGTACAGCATTTGTTGAGGGACCCATGGAAAGGGCCCTACATTCATCTTAAAGACTTCCAGGATCAGTTTCAAAATAGAAAGGTGGAATGTCTGCAGAGGACCCTTCTTTGATTCTCTAACACTTTTTTCACCAATCCTACCTAGAAAAAAAGGAGTCAATAAGAGCTCTGAACCCTGCTTGACCTAGCAAGAAATAACATGGATTCGGTAAGACAGAAAGAGGATACAGGGAATAGCCAAATCAAGGATACAGAGAATAGACAAAGCCAAGAAAATAAAGTATGTGATGGATTTGGCAAAGGTCAGAGTGGATGGGAAAAAAGTGAGCAAAAGATCTTCAAGAAAAAAAGATGGTAGTTTGAAAGGATGTCACAATAAGAAGTGTTCAGCTTGTGATGAACAGATGGAGACAAAAGACAGAAACAAAGGCGGGGAAGAAATTAAGATGGCAGATCACCAAATTTGTTTATCTAAGAGGACTTAAAAGGAATCCTTCTGAAATGTGACTGAAAAATTACACCATTTCATTGCTTTTTAATTCAGCACCAGTCTAAGCCTTGCCATGAGGCACAACTGAGTTAATATTTGGAATTGTACTGCCTACAACACTGAAAGAAATTATTTGGTGTTTTTATAACAAGCGTTTTATTCTGATCCTCTATCTGATGCAGACAGGAAAATTTACAACAGCAAAGTCACACAACACTCTAAAGAGCACTTTCAGGTGTTCTTTAAAGAAGGTATTCTTTAGGGAAGAGGTGCTTACAAGTATTCTTCAGGAGACAGGTAATCTCAGCACATGTGCACAAGATCTAGTGAAACCAAAACCCACCAGATACTATGATTTCATTTGTATTCTATATATTTCCTCTCTATAAGTATATATACAGAAATATATATTTCTACTCATACCAAACCTGTAGCAGCCTGAGAGCAATGCCTGGGTCCTAGAAAGCAACAGCGTCCCTGAGCCCCAGGCGTGCTGCTACAATATATCCGAGACTAAGCCAAGGGACGGCTTCTCCTTTGGGCTTCTCCTTTGAAGATCCCAAAGCTGTTTATTCAGGAACACAGGCAGGAATAGCAGAGAGGTCCAGGGAGAGGTCCAGGAACTCAACAGCCTTAAATAAAATCCAGGGATGAGAGCGAGGAGGGGGCCAAGAGCACAGGGTTATAAATGAGACAACTGGGGCGGGTCTGAGGTCAGGGTTCAATGGGAATAGGAAAAAGTGGTGCAGAGGAGTAAATATGAACTGGGGGGACTAATGCGGTTACAGGGGTGTAACACTGTGGCAAAATTAACCCAGTGGGGTTCAAGGGAAGGAAGAACATTCTGGGAGATGTGCATACATGATGAATGGGGGCTGGACAGGCTGACATAAACTTAACAAACCAATAGAAAAACGAAACCTAAGAAATATTATTATGTGGCTGCAAAAGCCCATGGGGGGAAGTTTTTCCTCACTGTGACCTAAAAGGATGTCTTTCCCCATTTGTGTTTGTCCCTCCAGGGTTGGGGCACAGCTACCTTGGGGATAAGCCCCTGGGCCTCCACACAAACCTGCAGGGAATTAGTAGCTCAAATGAAATAAGCTGATGTCAAGAGAAGAAAAAGTGTAAAGGAGAGAAGAATCAGGTCCAGAGTCTTTTAAACACTGATTATTTGGCAGCTAATCAGTGCTTGAAAAGGTTACTGAACTGAGGCATTTCTAAGGCAACACTGTGAACAATTTTACAACGTTAAAAGATGGATAAAACTATGTGCCTCTGATAGATTTTACAAAACTGCCCATTGAAGACAAGAAAAACCAGATGTATGGATCCTGAAGGGACATCTCAAAGCATAGTAAATGAAAGAAAAAATACAGTTTTCCATTCCTTTGTTCAAACTGATGCACTCGTTGGCAGCTGAGCTCTCTTTTCTGTTGAGCTGAAGTGCCTGTGCAAAAAATGACTCCTAAATTAAGGCTGCTTGGCACTTGCCAGCACACAGCTCTTTTCAGCTGGCTATGATTTTGCTTACAAAGCATTGCACAGTTGAAGTTTTCCCTGCTGGAGGTGTGTGTCAGGATAGGTTATTATATTCTAAAATAGATCCTCTAGAAACAGGCATTTCTGAAAACCAGGCTCAGGGGATTTACATGATTCTGCTCTTTTAAAACAAGGTGTCCAATTACTTTGTTAAAAAATTGTGACACGACACTTTGGAGCTGGGCCTTGAAATTTGGTAAGATTGTCACTCCAGTAGATGCCTTTTGCCAACACCTGTGTGTCTCCAGAGGGGTGTGCAGGGTCAATCTCAGCTCCTCAGATACCCTGGGTGCCAGCCCTATGCAGCAGAGATGAGCAGAGCCTTCTCCAGACGTCTCTCTGCTGAGCATCACGGCCAGCAGGGCAGGAACTGAGAACAGCAGGATCACTTGTGTGTGTGTGTGCGTGTGTGTGTGTGTGCGTGTTCTTCACGCCTCCCTGGCGGCACACAGGGGCAGGGATGCAAACCTGATTTCTGATGCAGTGCCACTTTGCCTCACCCCCAGCAGTGTGCTGGCAGGGCTGTGTGTGCTGTTTGCGTGACAGCCCGGTGAATCAGACCGGCAAGAGCCCCTCGGTGTCCCCGGCTCACCGCACGCCGCGCCACCAGCAGCGCCGTCACCGCCGGGGCGAGGAGGAGCCCGCAGCGAGAGCGGAGCCCGGCTCCAGAACCGCAGCCTGCGGTGCCCTGCGGGGAGGAACACGGTCACCGGCTGAAAAACAGCAGGGATACAAAGGAGCGGGGCAAGGAAGGAGAGAGTGGAGCCAGTGGCAGTGCGGGGAGGTGACAAAAGCGAAAGCAGACTGCAGGAGGAACAAAGCACACTGAGGCTGCAGAGAACAGGGAGAGAAGGGATCAAAAAGGAGGAGACGGGTAAAGGAGCCAGTGATGAGCATCACCTTCCCCAAGGCACCTGGACCTGATACCTAAGCATCAACCCTGCCAGCAACTAACAGAAATAAGTCTGTCAGAGTATCCTTCTCTGCCTTTGCTTTCCCCTCACTTCCTGTGGCAAGCATCCCCCACCTTCTCCTTCAATCTTTTGACATAAAAATACCAATGCTGTTGAAGTGAGTTTTATGGGGGGAATGGTTTTGTGTCTATTTTTAGGAATAACACTAGAATTTTACTTCCTAAATTTGCAATGGACTGTTAAAAGCTGTTGTTTTTCTGTGCCTCTGGTTTGTTTTGACAGTCAGCCAAAGCTCCCAGAAGCCCTGAGCTTACCTGCAGCTTGATAGAGCAAATGAAGCAGGGTGAGATAGAAAGCTGCCTCCCACTGCTTCTCCCTTTCCCAGGAATGTGGCACATTAATCATGGTGCTGCTCTCTCCTTGACAGGGAGCATGCATGGGGCAAGAATCTTCCCAAGCTCCGGAGCCTGGAAGCAAGAGTCAGTTAGGCAGCCTGGATAGGAAATACAGTGTCATTTTCATCTTCCCATTTCTTCCTGCAAAATCCTACATGGAACAGGAAATTCACCAACTCCACATATCAGAAGGGGAAAAATACAAACCCCAATCAAAAGCAAAAAAAACCACAACCGCCTCAACCAAACCAGAACTAGCATACAAACTGAAAATAAAATTCCCTGTCCCATACTGAAACTTTACATCAAATCTTAAGCCTTCATCTGTAATTTGATCAGCTTTCTTCACCAAAAAGCTTCCTCCAGCTCCAGTCAGCCCTGGAGCTAAAGTAGAGATGATTACGGCACCAAAGGGTGTTCCCAGTTCAAATCCCAGTCATGAAGAAGCCAGCAATCACAAATACTTAATCTCATTTTCTTTTAGTTTTGCCATTTAATGCACATAAGGAAGTTCATTTTCAAACTGCCTTTAGAAACAAAATTAACAAGAAGTCCAGCAGTCCACAGTCAGGAATGGTGGGATGGAGACTGTAGCTACAAGTTCAATGCCGACCATATAAAAAGGTGATGATGGTGCCATCCTTGATCGTGTGATCACGTGCCACTTTCACCCTCAAGCTGCATGTATGCATGGACAGGATAACCATGTCCTACCCAATCCATTGGAAATCTGGCATTTTTCAAGTGTTCTACTTCTGTGACCTAAATCATGTCTCTCTGATGTACTTTCAGCTACAATAAGAAATCCCGCTGAGGAACTTCATCCCAAGAATGCACTCTCATTGAGTACATCACTAAGCAAATCCCTCCTCAGCAGGGAGACATGGAATAGACAATTCATGGATCCCTCTGAGCTGCAACAACTAATCCATTGTACTGGTATAGTACAGGGTAGTAGAAGTGACTGTCTCATATTGCCAAAAGCAGGAACTTGCCCAAGTCCTTAAGCTGCACTAATTCTGCAGGGAAGGTGCAACAATCACTGCAGACCAGACCAAAGACAATAAAAATGGGATGGATGGGGGGAAACATCTGCTGGCCAAATACCAACAGGAGCGTAACCACAGAGGCTCTCTATGCACTCTGTCCATAGGATGTACCTGAGTTCTCACTACCAAATTCAGAGCATCCCAACTTTTTGACTGTGCATATGTGCCAAGAGCTACCCCTGAAAATAACAAATGTCCTCTTCCTTTATACTCACCATATACCTGTGCCTGGAATATTAGGTTTCAAACTCTTCCAGGGACAGATGATTGTTGTCTCTAAAGGCAGCTGAAAGTCACCAGGCAGTTCTTTGGTTAAGCAGCCTTGTAGGAGCCATTCTGCTTTGTGCCCCCCTCGTAGAAAAGGGATCTCCCTACTCCACTAACTACATCTATTGCAACATCTGCCATTAGTGTGCAAACAACCATGGCATGCAGTCTGCTGTAATCCAGTAAACTTACTGTTTCAAACACCTGTAAATGTTTAAAACAGTCAAAGCTTAAAAAGGGCAAAGCAAAATCCCCTATCTAAACATCCCCAAGTCCCAGAGAGAAACAGCACTGGATCTTGATGTCAGGCAAACACACATCTCTCTCCTGGGCCGAGTCAAAATATAAGATCTGAACATCCTTCTCTCTCCAATTTACCCCTCATGCTTAGAAAATCCAAATTATTACCATAGCCTTTTGTTCTTTCTCCTATTTTCACTTCTATACAACTGCAAGTTCCTGATAGTAATAAATGCTTCAGCTAATGAGAACAAAAACAGCCTACTTCAAAGGACAAATACCTCTCAACTGCCTTCATCCAAACACAACACAGAGCCTGTACCGAAGTCAGCCCTGGTGCTGCACTTCCCACTCCAATGCTCATCAGCGGAACTTAGATCCTCTGCAATGCCCAAGTGATTTCCACTTTCCCTGAACCCACACAAGGCAAAAAGAAAACGTGCAACCTTATCTCTAGAATTTCTCCCACCTCTGCTGCTTCAGAGTGACCAGTTTAGTTGACATGAATCACACACACACTTTTACCTGGGTTTCTCCTCCATATCCTAACTCCCATTGGAGGGAGATTTTTGGCCATATCTTAGACAAGCACTGGGGGTTTTTTTGCAGGAACAAGTCAAACAGGAACACAGCTGCTCCTTCCAACTGAGTAGCACACAGAGCACTCTGTACCAAATTGTAAGTATATCATGCCCTTCAGGGGGAAATGTCATGTTTAAGAGGCACAGACTGCTGTTTCTTAGTCATCTCCTTTTTAAAAGGAGGACTTGCAATGCAAACTTAAGCAAATCACACTTAAAACAGCATCAGAAGGAAAGAGATGGAGCACAGTGATGGAAGTATCCTGTGAATGGTGTGAATGAAGTCTTCCTTCACATCACCTCTACCCAGAATACAATATTCAGTCAAGCATCACTCCCAAACAACCTCTGCCTAGACTTGGGGATGAGAGATGATAAAGTCACTAACATTCTGCCAGAAGGGCCTTTAAGTAAAAATGCAGCAGCAGCCTGGCAGCAGTTTTGCTGAGATCACAGAAATCCATTCAAGTAAGAGCAACACTATCAGCAAACAAAAGGCTGGAAGACAAATGTGAGATTTCTCCCCTTATCCTTTCCTACATGTACCAGGAAGTCTTACCTGAGAGAAAGGTAGGGAAGGAAGTAACTATGAGACCAGGAAGAGCTCACACTTACAGAAACCAGACTTCTCAGCAGCTGTTCAAAGTCATTGCCGCACAACATATAATGAAACAAACAGGAGCTCACTTTCTTTGGCCATATTTCAGATTTCTGGCAAGAAGAAAAAGGCTTGCACAGGAACATTATCAACCAGGTCATACTCCTCCTCACCACTCAAAGCAAACTTTTGAAGTTTTTGGGCAATTTTAACTCCAGGTTATGAAGAGAGGGGCCTCAAAATCGCTTAGCTCTTTTAAGTCCCGTGAAACCAGGATTAGAGAGCAATTCTTATCAGTGCCCCAAGCAAAAAGACAGAAGCATTTCTTCCTTGTCAGGCATCAGGGAGTCTGCAAAGCCCTTGAGATCCATAGGAAAGCAAGCTTCATTGGATTTTTAAAATTTATTTTTCTAAGTGAAGGCAGGCCCAAGAAGGAAACACAATACATGTGGCTTTTGCAGAACGGTACTGCAGTATCACAGCTTGTGTTTCTTGTCTAAAATAAGAGTTCATCAACCAGCTAGGCTCTTCCCACATCAATGTCAGAGCCTTTCCAGCCACCTCATCCTTGTATCTGGCAATTATATCCTTGACTGCAGCTTCACCTGTTCCTTACCTGCTCATCCACTGATGATCTGCCAACTTTTTTTACTAAAGCTCTGACCCAAATCTGCAGAGACAAGCTTGCCCTGCAGGAATAAGGCTGTGGCAGTAACCACATGAGAGCCCCATGTAAGGCCACTTTTTCTAACACAGCCATGAGACATATAAGTCATCTCAAAAGTTCTTCTAGCATCCCTGGAGAGCCTAAGTAAAATGCTTTTCCACTTCACAAACACACCATCCAACCTTTTCCTCCTCCCAAAGCTGTGTTTTGCTGGAACAGTAGCAAGGAAGTATTTCAGTTTCAAGTCCACCCACAGGATGAGATCACAGCATGGGTGACATGAACTCTAAAATCCAGCTCATGTCATGCAAATGTCACAGCACCACTGCTGGCCCAAGCTGCAGCCTACGAGCAGGGATTCTGAGGTCTCCAGGAATGCACGGTGCAGTCTGTTGTGGACTGCCATTTCCTTGCTCCCTTCCTTACCTCAGACCCCACCACATGCCAAGCAAAAGATCACTGTAGTGGCACATTTCCCTGTGCCAGTCCTTGTTTGAGAATCCCAGGCTACTGCACTACTACAAAATTGCAGCTGATGCCAAATAGCAATGTCTCATCTGTCTCTAAATGTGCTGTAACCAATGGCCTTGTTCCCCACAGATAAGTTATCTGTGTTCACACACCAAGTGTCTCAAGGAGGAGCAGCCAAAACACAGGAGGCTAAACTCTCCCAGAGCTATCCAAAGCGATACAGAAGGGAACAGCATGTAAGCTAAAACAGCAAGCCAAAGTCTACTGTTTTAAAGCTGCACAGGACTTGCTTAAGTCTCATGAGATTTTTAAGAATTCACTTCACATGTGTTTTCCAAATCAAAGGCTTTGTGAAAAGTAATTTTTAGCATCGCACACCAATGTTCTACCAAAATGGTCTTATTGTAAGTTAGAATAAGAGCCCCAGTCTCCATCACACCAACAGAATGATCCTCTGATCTCAGTTCTTCAGCTACAGCTTTAGAAGTTGACCAGCTGCTAGCAGGTTTCTGCCTAACATTTGAACACTTTAAAGGAAAAAGTCACAGAAGTGCAGATATATAATGCTCAATTCATTAATTCCCAAGCCATTTCGAAAGCCAAAACCTCAAGTTTCTTGGAGAAGGTGGATTTTTGCTTAGCTTGCTCTCTTTTCAAAGTCATGGAAAGACATTTGGCACCCACAATTCCATTAAATGAGACATTTCTTGTTTTCTCTTTAACAGGAGTAAATTGAAGGCTTTCAAGTGTCCAAGTGGTAGGCATGAAGCCCTACTTGGCACCTTCCAAAATCAACAGAACTCTTTTGCCATCTACACAGAGAGGGATGCTTGTCAACCGCTTGTCACTGTGCTGTGGAAACGTAACACAAGGATTGCAGGATGGGTTACGTGGTTTGGCTGACAGACTATGACAATAACTCTAAAAGGACAGCAAAGATCAGTTCAGGACAAAACATACTTTATTGTACTGTAATGTCAGAAGTACAAGAAAAGTACAGCAGAGAACCATGCTAATGGTGCTTCCAGGGTCTGTGAAGGACAGAAGTACAAGATAATGGGGTACTACTGTACTCAGTGCAAAAACTGATTCATTTGAGGCACAAGTACACTATTGTTTAAGCAGCTTGATTCAAGCACAGCTCTGGTATGTGATCTACTCTGTTTTCTTTCTATGTGACATTTCTAGAACAAAGCTACCTTTACATGAAAGAGGCAGTAGATTCAAGTCAGGGGTGTCCAACTTGCCACTTGGCAACCAAAAAAAAATTTAAGAAAAATACTCTGCATAGTCACCCTCCACATCTTAGTTTCAGATACGGAGCTGTGGCTAGAGAATAAAAGTTACTCTGAAAGGTCAGAACCCAGATCTGTTTGGCTGGGTGGGGGAACTTATTTCATACTGACCACAATTTATCCAATAAGGAAAAAAACCCCACAACCAACTCATATCTTGGATAAGAAATCATACATATCTAACATTCAAATAAATTTCAGCCCTTGAGATCCTAACTTATGGCTTAAGACACAATGAAAGTGTTTGGGCACCCTTGAGTTAAGTTAATGAAGAGCATTTTTGCTAAAAAAGGCAAGCAAGATCACTGTTTTAAACAGAGCTGACCTCTACAAGAACAAAGCAGGAATCCAAGTCACTAGTTACTACTAGGCTGACATGTACTGCTGCCCAGAAAGATAAAAACATAACATCACAATGAAAAAGTTCAACGAAGTTGAAAGATAAAGGTCTCAACACCAGAAGCAGCATTTGAAAACAAGCTGTTTAAGTTAATCTTTTCAAGAGATGCAGATTGCATAACTCTACGCATGAACAAACATGCTGGCAATCTTCTCCTTTTACACAGCAGCTGTGTTTAACATAGGAAGTTCTGGGTTTAAAGAAAGCTACTTGAAGAAGAATTAAGATTTGCAATTCCCTGTCTAACTTAATGAGATTAGTAGAGAAATGAAAAAAAATGACTACTGAAACAGTAGTTTTTCAGTGGGTCCCTATCATTACAAACACAGCTGGATTTGTAAGCAATGCAAGACTAAACAGACAGCTATTACTTTATATTATTACTATGCTCATAAGTTACATCTGTTAAAGTTAAAAAAAGCCAAGCAGTTTTGCCCTATTTCAAGAATAGTTTCCAATCAACACCAGTTTACATGGTGAATGGGACTTCACGAATAAACAAGGAATGGTGACATCTTTGGGTCAAGAATGACAAGAAATAATGGGCTCTGTGCTACCAATCAACCTCAACAAGAATATGGCACATGGGCCAGCCCAAGCCGTACCAACACTGAACCTTTAGCACTCAGCACAAATTCGGATCTCTTCACTTTAACTAGCAAACCAGGTGAAAAGGCTGGGTAAAAAAAGCCCAAAAAACCAAAAACCTAACTAAAAACTTCAGCCAAAAGTTGGAATATACTTTTAAAAAGAACATCTGTAGTTTTAAAATAACTTGATGCTGACATCAGTTTGTGCAAACTAAAAAAAAAAAAACCTCACTGAATTTCTCTCCAACGAAAGACAAATCCTGCAAATATTTTCCTTTTAGCCCACTGTACCTTAAGATACAATCTCAAATCTAACAGATGTAAATGAAAGAGAGAAAAAGTTACAGCATCTGCACAACATTCTTTCTACAAACAGCTTCTGGAGGGAAAATAAAATATAAAAGGAATAAAGAAAGGAAGGTTCCATCTGAAATATTCTCACAATCTTTCCCACTTTGTAGTCCATGTATCCGACTCTGATGCTAAGGTGACAGTGTATGTAAGCAGATTTTTTTGTTGATTTTATTATATTTGAGTTTCAATTGAAGAGAACCTGAGAAGAGACTGGAGGCTCTTCAGGAATTGTCGGATGGAACATGCTCCTCGAAGCCCTCGCTCTCCCGGACCAAGGCTCTTTCCAGGATCACGCGGCCCTCCTTGTAGCGCTGGCTGTCTTCGGTGGCAAACTCATAGATCCAGCCCAGTTTGCTGTTGCAGTTCTTGCAGCTCACGTCCCGCACCATGTGGCGGCCGGTGAGCATGACCCGGTCCTGAACCTCACTGTACTGCAGATTTACCACCTGGGACAGGGAACACACAGGATTAGTCTGCCTACGGGAAACCTGCTGAACGACCATCAGCACGTTAGAAGGAAAGAGCCCGTGGCACCACACACAAACTGAAAACTGCAGTGTAAAAAGTCTCCTTCGTGAGAAGGTAACACCTTAGAGATGTGCTTCACAACCATGTAAAACCCTCACATTTTAACTGAGAGACATGGATTGCTATCACGAAATATGCAAAAGTGCTGTGTACAACTCTGGGTGAGAAACTCCCAGTGAACAGCCTGTAAATTCATAATACTGCAGTTGTAATATATGTAACCCATTTCTAGCAGCTGATGTGATCAGAAGTCCCAGAACTCAGAAAAAAGATATTAAAAGAGGTACTTCTTTAAAAATCTTGTGGTGCTTTTGAAATAATTATCTAAGAAAAAGCCAGGGTCAGTGGCTGAGAATGCAGCCATGAATCATGCACCTTTTTGTGTGCTGTATCAGCAGCTTAAAATATACTTTTAACTTCTTTTGCAGCACCACCACAAAACCAGGATGTTTTATTCATTGCAAAGTTGATGTCAGAACTATACCCAAACTGCTGATATGTAGATTCTAAAAGATGGGACTGCACTGCTTTTTCAGCTTTGCACTTGACCTCTTCAAATGTACAGCTTCTGCAGAAATGCAAAAACTCAAACTGCTGTAATTAAACCCCACTATTTAACATTAAAAAAATCTGAACTCCAGGATCCAAAGCTTATTGGATCTGAAAGAAATCTCTCACTACTGGTAAGATTCAGAATACTGTAAATCCCACAGCAAAACATAGTTAAGACACTACTGATGTCTCTATCAACTCTGCCCATGACCAGATGGCTTATAAGAAAAAAAAAACAACAAAACTAAAATACACCAATATGACCAGGAACTTTGTGAGAAAGCAAAGGACAATCACAATTTTTTCAATTAATCTAATGGAAAAGTTTTTATGCAAGGCTAATAAATAATCCTACAATACACTCAAAAATTATGATTTCTGTATTTCAATCTATTGAATCACATCAATTAAAAACTATTAAACTAAACCAGAGTACTGTTGCCTGTAAAAAGGATTGTGATTGATTGTGGCAACTTAAGTTGCCAGACTACTGTTAACTTAAATGCATTTCAGAAATTAAACAAAATATTATCTAGACTTTTTTTTTAACTGCATAAAAATGAAAACACCTTTGGAACCCTTTGACAGACACCAGATACTCTCAGAGTGAATCTGAGGTGCATATTACAGAAGTCTCCGAAATTAAAACTTCAACAGTTTTGGCCTGATGCCTCTATACACACAGTCTTCTTTATAGTCTTTCAGTACTGCAGACAAAACTCAGCTAGATAACTTCCCATCCAACAGTAAATGTCAAATTTGACTTCAAAGACAGCTGAATAAAACAAAAGTTAAAATACTAATTACACAACACTTTAGCCAAGAAGTTTTATCCATCTCATGACAGATTCATATCCCACAAAGTCATTTTTCAAAAGTAAAGAGCAGTTCCTCCAGCTTCTTACCAACCTTGTTAAAAAGAAAGGCCCTTCCTGTGGCCCCTGTAAAGCGAGTGGAGATGAGCTCGGAGCGGTTGGTCAGGATCGTGTCGCAGTTTGCACAGGAGAACAGGCGAGTGCCACCAATATGATCCAAAAAAATTCTTCCCATTTTTACAACTTATGTGAGTTTATCCTCAAGACCTGAAAGCAAAAAGAAACATCATGTAAAAAAATCATTACAGCAAAAAAATTGAAACCCCCAAACATCCCATACATAGAGGCCGAATACATGGCCTAATGATTGCTCGAAGTCATTCCTCTGTTGGTGAATTACTGAACTCAGAGTCTGCCTTCACCCTCTCATCAAGACAAGTTCCTTCCCAAAGTGACCATTTTACCAATAAGATGACTCAAGTACAAATTAATTACATTAAATGAGAAAAACACAAACTGAAACCTTTAAAATACAGTTCAGACTTTTGCAGACCCCCTACTGGCCCCTACAGTTCTTAAACTCTGAAGCTTCCACTTCCTTTAGCACAATACTGAAATTCTATTTCAGTACATTCCCAACAACTCACTCATCTTAGTCAGCACTAAGAAATGAACCACTGAGAATTACACTGAGTCACCAAGACAATTATAGCTTAATTTTCCCAAGTCACCCCCACTTTTTATAATACATATTTATTATGTCACTTCCCCATAGCTTTGCACAATTTATGACACACAATCACACACCACCACCACTCAGAATGTCGGTATAGCACCCTGGCTGCTGTATTTGACTTGACACTTCTTTGTTTCATATACACACCAACATAGGGAAGATTTGGATGCTATTTCACATAATAAACAATCCACCCAGTCTTTACACTAGACAGTTCTATATACAAATGTTTGAAGTTGTCTAATCCAAATACAAAATACTGTGTCATTTATTCAAGGTATTTCCAAAGCCTCATCACTAAAATACCTCAGCAACTCCAATGAGAAAAAGAATAGAGCTTAAAAACTTTGTAGCAGATGACCTGCAGTGCCTGATAAATCAGCCTCGACACTACTTAGGAAAATTAAAGTGTCTCACCAGCTTCACACCAACTAACATGAATTACTTAAAGTTAACTAGTGAGTAGGCACAGAACATATACCCAAAAACCTAAATCACGAAGGATGAGATAACATGACAAAATAATTAAATTATGATGTTATTTCTCTTTCAACTGCAGAAGTTTTATAACTAAACTTCTACAGTTAAACAAGTTAAATATACCTCCATTTATGCTTCAGTGTGGAATCAGAAAAGTGTATTGTCTCTGCTTTTGTCATACAGAGCAATGCAAAGTAAGTCTGACACATTGCAATATTAGAATTGTGTGGGTTTTACTTCTCAGAGCAGGAGACTGCCATTCATAGAGAAGTCAATCAAATTTTGTGCACATCTAAATGAATATTCTAAGTCAAACACCATTAAGAAGCAAAAATACCTAATTTAAACTCATTTCAAGTTTTAGGGGATCGGTTTCTTAAAGCTTACTCTTGACATGCACAAACCAAATGGACTAAAACTTGCACCTGCACACACAGAACTTTAAACACACCATTTTTACATCTAAGTATCAGAAGTCACTGACATAATGATTTTTTTCCAATTGCTTTATTTCACACTTTGCTTCCTTACAATGTGAGGCAACAAAAAGGGTTCCTAATACTAAACAGACTGATTTTAGCTCAGGTTTCTTACCTTCAGATTTTTCAAATCACTATTAATCTTGTGCATCCCATCTGAAGGATACATAAAAATTAAAAGCAACGTCATGACTCTTCCTTTTAAAGGTGATGTAATACCCACTTCTCTTCTTCAAAGGATAAATGAAACAGCTCTGAATGTTGGAGGTGTGACTCCACTCAAAATACAGGAAGCATTTTCATTTAGATTTCTCTAAGTTTTATAGCTTTCTAATATGCCTTTATCTTTCCTAGCAAGCAAAGGCCAAAAAAAAAAAAAATAAAATGTGAATAGTGACAGAATGAAGGAAAATCAACAGACAATAAGTGTGAATAAACAAGTATCAGTCAAAGTCCCCAGCCAGAAGAAACCACAAATACAAGCAATTACAGCAATTGTAACAGATATGCCCATAAGGCACTTGGCCTAGGTCCACGTGCCATCCTTCCTAATTTGGGATAATGTTATCTTTGTGTTGATTGTACTGTGGATTCAAAACAATTAAGTGATCGTAAGTTACAGTGAGGAATCAGCATCCAAAGGGGTATTTCTTTCAGAATAAACACAATGCCCACCCTGTCAGTATTTTTAGAAGGTAACATAACATAAATCCAAACCAGTCCCTATCTCACCAAGAGCACCACAAGAGCTTGGTGCCCAGAACAGATCCTCTACACAGACTGACCCTGTACAGCATGACATTTTGAAAAATGCACCTGAACACTTCAAATGCAAATGGATCACCTGCCTAAAATAATAATTCATGTCAGTGCCCTTAGAAAAGCAGTAGCCCAGAGACGCTAAAAATGGAAATTAAATACTTCACAAGAGAGTACAAGTGCAATTCTAACAAGCAAATCAGAAGTCACAGCAACATACAAATGTATTACTTCTGAATATGGCATTATGGCATGGACTGAAGTCTTGAGTCTCAAAAATCTCAAACATTAAAATAAATGCATAAATAAAGATATTCAAAGACATAAGGCTGAAAAATCTGCCTAGTAATACAAGGCCTAAAATCCTCACTTATTTATGTCACCTTAAAGAGCTGAAAATAACCTAAAGTCGCAGGAGAATCTAACAAACCAACTGGTACGAGAACACATTTTTTCAGAATACAGTGCATAAGGAAATGTATATTCTTGAAGTAATACACATTAAAAAAATTAGAAAATTAAATTCTACAGTCATCACCATAACAGTCAAAACAATGTCGATTTTGTGTATGTTTTCTTAAGAAACTACTAAAATACAGTAATGTTACTGGAGTGTCTAACTTTTTCAAAGTAACCTCTACACTTGACTACCACCTGATAGACTTCAGTCAAAATACAAAGCAGGCTACACCTACCTCTGACCTCAGTTTTGATTGTTGAATTCAATGAATTTGTAAAGGCCTAGCTGAAGCCTGATAAAACTAGTCACCTTACATTAGTCTTTATGTTACTGCTCACAGTAGTAAAAAGTAGGAGAAAAATTACAAAATGACTGCTAGTAATGCAGACTTAAAATACCACACTTTATCATGAATTTTCTAAAAAGCCTAACATGGGAATTTAGCTTTTTTCCTCTCCTGTAAAGTAGAGAAACTACTTTCAGCTTGGAATCATTTCACGCTCTCCCCTTCCTTCTTCTTGCTCCAAGATAAAAATATGGTGTTCACTTATAATACCAAATCAGAAGGTGCTTGCCATGGATAAAGACTCCTCTCTCCTTATGTACGCATGCTGAATACTGTAGAGTATACTTCCTGCACACAGGAAAAAAACAGAAGCACAAGAGAACAAGGGGAAAGCAATTTTCCATTGCTCTCAGGCTCCTGCCCCTTACAAGCAGAAGTGGTGTGCACAAAGTCACCCAAGTTAACTGTGCAGATTTTTTTCCCTATAGTTTCAGTACCAATCGAAAAGGTGCGGGCGTCTATTTATGTTCACACATGCATAAATGATCTGAAAAAGCCACTTTAGGCAGCTTTGATAGGCAGCAGGAAGGCTCTCTTAAATGAGGAACAGCCAAAGAATTGTGAAACATAAAAGCATTTCTAAAGCTTAAGGTTCCCCAAATAGCAGGAGGAAAATACTATAAGTGCACTTGGCCATTCATTCACTATTTACACTTAAAAACACAGAAAAGAACTTCCACTGGTCCAGAGAACCAGTCAGGTTTCCTAGTGCTACTTACAGCTCCAGAAAGTGACACTACTGTATCCCACCAATTCCATCATGGTACCAGCAGAATTGTCAGAAGCAGTGGACAGGGATCTTGGTTATTCACAAAACCAAATGCTGAGGAAAGAACAGATTTTTTTGGCCCATGATTTCACTTTTAAAATCAGCTATGCATTCGTTACTGGGAATGTACCAATGATGAAGTTCTAGTGCTCCTGCCTTCATGCAAATTACCAAACAAAAGTCATTACAGTAAATGAACGGCTGCAGTGTAAGAAAGGCAGACTTATTTACTTTCCTTAATGGGATATAAATAATCTATTGCTTGTCAAATCTCCCCAGTTTCAAGAGAGGGGTACTTCATAAACCAAGAGATGATGACACTGTCTTTATTCAGCACCCTGATCACCTTCCTGAGAGGACCTTCAGAAGAGCAATGAATTATATTCATTATGCTCATATTACCTAGCAGGTCAGGCTTGCTGACAGTGCATGATTTTGACAGTACATTATTCTGACAGCATAAACCTTGACACCACTTCTTAATCACACTGTGAAAGATGTCCTCCCTGTATGCTTCTCCCAGTAAGTGCACGGACAGACAGGAAACACAAGCACTGTGGCTAATGTGTATTCCCACAGCAGTAGCTCCCAAACTCCCCAAACACTTTTAGTGTTGATTTCAGCAACACTGAGCAACAACCATATCAAAGGGCTGACATTCAACAGCTTAAATTTGACCACTATCTGCACACACCCCCAAAACCACCTGAAGCACCACCTTGTTAGTATTTGCACTACCTCATCTACCTACCTTCACCATCAATAAAGAATGAAAAAGTAACACAAAGAATTATTTATTAACATCTTTAAAACTAACAGTCAGTGTTCTATTGTCCTGGAATGCATCTCTTGAAGACACAGGACCGTCAACACTTGGGAGAGCCAGCAAGCACTTTATCCACACTGGACTGTGGATATTTCACAGGAGGAGCCTCAGTGTTGCTTCAGCACCATCTACTGCGTTCACATCTACAACAGAGAACAGCTGCTAGTTAAAGGACAAAAAACTGTGACCGCCTCCCTTTCACCATTTTACTGACTAAAAACATTTTCTTCTGTGAGCAAGTAAGAATCCTCTACCCTTTGAGAAAGGGTTATGCATTCCCCTAAGCACACTGTAACATGCTCAAGATGTACTTACCCTGAAATCAGGCTGAAATTTCATTGCATCTCAGGAACTGGGCTTCAGCTTCCTCTTCTCATCTCAGAGATGGACAAAAGAGGAAGAGAATTCTTAGCACAGCTGCACAAGACCACATATTAAAGAATCATAAAGGAAAAAATAAAACGTGCTCCTTACCTTGCCAGGTTTCCCTGCTCACAGGTGGTGGCATATCCAAAAATACACACGTGGTCAGTCTCTTAGGAGCTCGGAGATTCAGTGCCTGCCACCAACTTCTGCCACTGTCCAAGTAAACAGGGCCTGGCCTCTGCCTACATGCAGAATTGAAACCACCACATGTAGCCAAATGTGGAGAGAAACTGAACAGCACACTGTGCTCTTTAGAACCATTCAGCTACTGTAGCAAACTGCAAAAGGAACTTAATACAGTCCAGTGACAGAAGAGGCTTTGGCAAAGCAATGGAAGCCGTGCCCAAAGGCAGGGCACAGCACTGGCCAACAAGAGGCTGCCTTGCAGGATGAAAACACCCTTGTGCAAGTTGCTGCAGTGCAATTTTGTACTGCAGGCTGCTGTAGTATCATTTCCTATTGCACACTGGATTTTTTCCTACGTAAGGCAAGCACTGGGATACTGGCATTTAAATTAGTGTATGTCATATTGGTGCACTCAAACACTAATCCAGGGTACTTTGTTTCACATTTACAGAAAGCAGAGCCACACAGATGGGTGTTTGTTTCTCATACAGACCCCCTATCTCAGCATCTCCCAGAGTAACTTAAACCCTCACAATACTCTTGCTAGATAACATATAAAAGTATTAGTTTACAAGTGGTATCAGACTCAGATTAATTTTCTTTCCCACCACTACACAGAGTCCAAAACCAGCAACTAGACCTGTCTCCCTGCTTCTTTTTCCCTCCTTTCCCCTTCCTAATCACTCCATTGTTTTAAAGAAAGCTGTATTTCCTTGTTTTGTAATAAATTTATTCTTATACTACTTAAGCAGTTGAGACAACCTTTGTCTATGAATCCACTCTGCAACTTTCTGAAAGCTAAACTACACATTTTCTGTTTTCATTAATTTTAGTGCTGAAATGGTACAAAACTTCATCACTGATGACATCGCTGATTTCATAAGTCATTAAAAATGAAATCCAATAAACAATCTTTTAAGAAATGATGTAAAGACAGCCATCATCCAAAACAGTGACATCCACCTGGCAGAAAGGGTGCTAATACACTAAGTGCACATCACTAAGAGATTTTTATATTAACTAGAAAGATCCTAAATGTAGGTAAAGGCTCCAAAATTAGAGATTACCTTGCTAGCAAACATCCACAGTGTACAGGCATTTCATCTACATCTACATCATCTATTTCATTTAGGAAGTAATATTTAAGTTAAATCTTGCTTAAGGGAATTACGTATTTCAGTGAGAGCTGAGCAACACAAGATTTCAACACAGGTCAAATGTTAGTAAACAAACGTGAACCAATGACCTGACCAGGACAACATCCCTTCAAGCTTGTGATGATTACCATGTTAAATACAGATATATAAGTGTGTATACAGCTCTCAGTCTGTGACAAGTAACAAATCCAGCCTGTTCTTCTAATGTCTGCTGGGCTTTGAGATGCAGTTTAATTTGTCCTCACACACTTGGCAACCACATTGAAACTCACTCATCAATACTAAAATCTATATACAAACAATAAGCTCTGCATCTCTAAGTATTTCCGTAACTACGGAAGTGAAAGTAGCAGATAACAGAAGCCTCCAAATAGTATATTTAAAGACTACTTTAGAAAAAGAAAGCAGCACTTAAAAACTGGCAGTTCTGTTTGTCACACACGCAACTTGAATTCAGCCATCCAGAATGAGGTTCTGTATAAAAATATATATAGGATTATATATATAGCAGTTACATACAGTCACATGAGGGAATGTTTACAACTGGGGAGCAAGTTCCCTCCCTTTCAGCCATCAGTCATAAACATTAGTTAAGCTAATGGTTAATCTAGAGCCATTAGCTGCTGACATCAAGACTTGTTCTGTGATACCACTTTCGAAAGAGCCCTGCCCTGTTTCTCGCTCAGAAGACCGTGTGTACTTGCTGTTATTCCATCAATCTAACCCTAAACTCGTGTTTATTCTTTAAAGAAACCAAAGACAAATATTTTATTAAATTCTACTGCAGTATCAGTCCAAAACACGCCCTTTATTCTTAAATAAACACGCTGGATTAATCTAACCTACATCTGCTTGCACAGTACGGCTGAGGGCTGTGCACAGAGTAACAAATGAAGCAGACATACAACAGTCTTCACGTTCATTTTCGCTTTGACTTAAACCTTTCCCAGACCAGAAAAGCGCTGGCAGAATATATCAGCTCCCTGGGAATCCATACTTCCACGGGAAAAACCCCAACCTAAGCGCTGGCAGGCGAACGTGCCTCGCTGCTGAGCGAGCCGCGAGCACCTCCGCAAAGCAAACGAGCATCACGGCTGGACGTGTGACAGCTCCCCGCGGGGGGCACCTGTCCGGCGGGGACACGGGGCCGCTCCGCCGGCCAGCGCTC
>JANPWX010000271.1:3059799-3133217 GCA_024734555.1 Trochalopteron elliotii
GGCCCAGCAAAGAAAGCAAAGTTGCTAAGTAGGATGGATGGTGATAGAAACATATCACAGTGGGGCAAGGATCTTGCAGGGTTTTTCATTGCTAAGCCTTCTCTTTTTGGTCCTCCACAGTGAAGGGCAGTTACTAAAATAAGGAGAACTTTCAGGTTTAAGTCTGCAAGTCCTGTCTCACGAATCCTGTCCAGTGGCAACGCTCTGCAATATCACATATGTTATCACTTTCCTTTGGAGAAGATTTTGTCAGGTGTCCAACTCATGGATGACAGCCATCTGATTATGCCACTTCCTCCACACAAAGGCTTGCTTTGATGTACATGTGTTTGAGTGGAGAGAAGATGCTATGGGGTGGTGCCCCACTGACCCAGCTGATGCAATGAGCCAGCTGCCAACTCCCCTGTATTTTATAGGAGGTGATTTCAAGGGAGCTTTTATCCTCAGCCGAGAAGGTAAAGATGAAACCATTCCCTTGGCACAGAAAAACATCACAACAGCTGTCTACCAGGAGATAAACTGTTCAGGGGAGAGCAGCTACTCCAACGCACGTGGACTTCATCAGACAGTCTGGGCTGTCCCTATTGTTTGTGAGCACTGGGTGAGAACAAAGACAGATTGGGCTAGAAAGGGCCCCATGCAGAGACATTCAGAGCCTGTACAGAACAGGACACTTTAATGCCTGCACTGGATTGCTGGGGTTTTTTGTATAATCAAAGGGATCTCCTAACTTGAGAATATATAAATGTACATACACCCGAGGCCCAGATGAATTCCCATAACTATTTCAGTTTTAGTTGCACTTACCAAGAGATGAAACTGGTTTGTAACAATTGTCACTTTGCAGATAGGGGAGTGAGAAGAATCTTTGTAGTATTGTCAGTCTTTTCCATTCGCTGCTCCTGGAGCTCTGGGTGGAGTTTCCCAGCCTCAGTCAACACAGCATTTCCTCAAAGGTCTTGAAGCTGATTCAGTATCACTTTCAGTCTTTTAACAGTACCACCCCCTGCTTAGGAGGCACACTTCTGAGTGTCAAAGGTGAGCTGGTCTAAAGGAAAACAGCCAGCTCCACTCTAGCCTTACTAATCTCTTTTGGGTATCTTTCACAGATATCTACCCAAAGACATTTATCAAAGGTGCTGAATTCAGAGGGAGCAGTGTGAAAAAAGCAAGCACAGCCTGGGGGAAGAAAGAAGTGGCCCACATAAAAAGGGGAGACAGGAGATGCAAGGGAAGGGGACAGGACATGGAAATCTACCCAGTAAACAGTTTCATCCATACCACTGAAATGGTGGGGTAGAGACCTGTTTTGTGATTCTTTTGACACCGTAATAATCCTTAGTCCTAATCAAACAGTGAAGGTACAGTGCATGTGAGATAGGAGGAGAGCTCAGCAGATGTCTGTCTGTGTTTAATGCCAGTCTCCAGGGTGGAGAAACCTTGAGAAGGGGGACTTCACATCTGGTTTCTGTCCCGCAGCAATGACATGTGGGTGGCAGCACTCCCTGCAGGGACAGTGTGTTTCAGCAAGTGCAGCCTGTGAGAGAAGCCCACACCTCAGGAAACAGAAAATGCCCAGCTCCCCTTCTGCAAGTGATTCAGAGGTCTGTGAGGGGGCTGTTCCTCAGAGCCCAGCTGCACGGCTGAGTAAACAGTATGGTGTTTGCCTCTGGGGCAGACTAGGAGAGATGATCCATGGTTTGTTCCAGGGCATTCCTGAGACCTCCACAGAAGTGAGATTTCTTTCCTTCCCAGGTACAATAGTAACAAAAAGGAGGAAGTTCTCTGCAGGCTTTACATCAGAATACACAGTATCATGCACACAAAGATTTTCAAGTAGTTTGCTAAGGTGAGTGAGCAATGCACTTCTTGCTGCAGAGATAAAAATTATAAGTACAAGAGAGTACAAGCAAATGATCTGAAGCCCCTTGTCCTCCCAGAGGGGGATCAGCAGGGTTAGACCAGGGGCACGAGGAAAAGAGTTTTCCATTTTTTTGCTTTCCAGGCTCCATTTTGGGTGAAAGCCCAAAGGAAGGGTGCTTGAGGGTTTTCATGTGGGCAGTTGCTTATGTGGAGAGTAATGTAATTATTCAGCACATGTGCCTGGCCTTGTGCAGAGCAGGCTCTGAGTTACACTAGCAAAGGACTTTTAGTAAAGGCAGCCTAAGTCACTCATAAGGCAGTGAAACAGGTGAGAACAACAAGAATAAGAATTATTACAGCTTTAAACTCAGGTGGGCTCCCAAAACTGTAGCACACGACTCATATAAGCAACCCACAATATGCCTGATTCAGTTTTCTCATTTCACTGGGACTCCACATGCAGATTGCTCATATTTGACAGAGGTGAGCAAGGTCCCTTCCTGGGTTTGCAGGACGTGATGTGAGGGGGATATTTGCCTTCACACATGATTATGCATCAACAAGTGTAACACAGGCAGGCGTCAACAATGCAGGGAGCTGAGCTGCAGCAGTGACCACTTAATATGGGACTCTCCATCACAGGATGGAGGGCGTGGCAGGCTAGGTCCTTGAAGTCTTTAGGGAAGAAATGGACACTCCATGCATTTTGAGGGGGCAGAAAGCAGGAACAAAACAAAAAAGCACCCCAGTAACTTGTCAATAAAGCATGGAAGAGTATTTCATCATACTGTTGTTGCATCGTTATTAGTCAAGCTTCTAGACATCTGCTAGTGTGGCAGCTATTTATTATTATTACAGTGTTTAGACAGATTTCCAAAAGGCATCACGTAGGTGACTCAATCCCGTTCATTTCAGAGAGACTTAGGCAATAGGGACTTAGCTCATAGTGCAGCCTCAGCCTGGAATGTGGGAGGCTATGTGGAGGGATCACCCCTTCATGAGCCTCTAAACAGCAAAAAAAAAATGGACTTTCAGAGGTACCCTATTAAAATCTAGACCAATCAATCTAGTTTGGAAAGACTCGTTAGACTGAATTAATTAACCACTCTTAGCCCTTGTAAACCACATGGAGGAAAACATCCTCCAGAGCATTTGCCAGGGCACAGCAATGGCCTGATGTTCCCGGAGGGCAGGCAAGCCAGCAGCTGGAGGCAGAGCCAGCACAGACAGAGCTCTCAGGGATGGCACGTGGTCCCACAACAGCTAAACACAGCCACTGGTGAGGCCAGTCAGTGCAGTTAAGGTCTTTGAGTGCCCTCAGAGCCATGATTATATTTTAGAGGTAAAAGGGCACAAGGAAGTGAATGATAGGAACAGATTAATTTGAATTTCTTGCAGTAGAGCACTTACGTTGGAATTTCCTAGTTCTTGTTTTTCAAAAACTCAGCTATTATAATTTAGTGTGACTTTTCTCCACAGAAATATAGTGACCTCAGTCTGGTGGAATCTCAGGTTCAAATCTGATCAGCTAGCAAGAGAAACATGTCTGATCTCATTCCAATCCCTTGCAGATTTTTGCCCAAAAAAATCATGCAGACACTTGGCAGCTTCTAACTCACTTCGAGAAGATCCAATTTTAGATAGTTGAGAACAAACTAATTCAAGAAGAAGCACAAGGACTGGGATGCTTTTAAACTTGATACTCAATTGACCTGTGTTTTCCTCTTTTCCTGTCTCCCAGTATCAGTTCAGTAATGATTGCACAGAGCCCTTCCATGCTTCTCCTTCCCCGACAGATAAAATCTGGTAGTCAAGCCTGCTGGGGATTTCAGCTTTGTCTGGGGGTTGTTATTTTTTTCTTCCCTTGCTACCTTAAGCTGAGAAGCAAACTCAGACGCTCACAGAACGCAGGCACTGTAACTGCCTGTGGGCAAAGGGAGTGGGTTTCTCCCAGGTCGAGTAAGTCAGAAGCATGTGTTTCTGTTTGGAATACTTGTGGGTAACTCCCAAAGGAATAGACCTATGCAGTACTACTTCCCCCAAAATAGCGAGCAAACAAGATAAATCCAGTGACACTTACACATGAAAAAATAGGAGCTGATTAAACACCAGGAACAGGTCAGAACTAGAGGCAGGAAAGCAAAATGACAGAGCCAAGAAACAGATTAAAAAAATCGAATCACTTTGAAACACCAGGAAAAGCTTTCTTTCCCTGGCAAATTCACAACTGATAAGTAACTGAAAGGAGAGCTGAACCATGTGTCAGGCAGGTGAGTTTTCTGTGGTTGTTAATTATCCCCGGTTTCTGAAGGCGCTGTTAGTGGCTATTGATAGCGTGTGACACATCACTCCTGCCCACACGCCCAGCTTCGGGGACAGCGAGGCACACATGAACCACCTTAGGTTGCCACACAGCCCTCCACGGGCAGCCCACATAGTGGCATCTGTGCTGGCTCCCTGTCACTAATCCTTGTCGTTTGCTGCTGCAAAAGGAACACGGTGGCTCTCGGGGCAGGGGGTGGGTGTCTGTGTGCAGTGACTCACTGCATCGCCCTCCCCGCCCTTTCCCGGTGGGCAAACACAACTGGGACAGAGCAAGAGATGGTTGTTAAATGATCGATTTAAATTAATCAAGACTTCATTAATCACGGGTTTTTATCTTGGGGGACCTGCTAGATTTTCTTTTGTGTGGCATAGCTCAGTCTACAATTGACCCATCACACTTGAGGGCAGATGATATTTAGCCCTGTCCTAGCTATTAAATTACTGCTCTGCAGTTTGTTTGTTTTATGTGTTCCCTGGTACTTTGGCCCAAACGCACAATCTAATAGTTCATTTGCATGTAGGCAGCGGCAAGCTCCAGCTCAGTCAGCTGTTCAACACAACAGTCTGGGTAGTGCTGGGACAAAGCTGAGAAACATAAAGTAAATTGGAACCCAGAGATATTTATCTTGTCACCACTGTTTAAAGTAAGCAAACTGAGTGAACAGTGAGTTGAAATAACTGTGTATAGAAACCACTTGAAAATAGCCTGAGGTGCTTTGTTAAGGCGGGAGACCACCTTACAAATGAGACCTTTTATGCATATCCCACTGTAATATCATAACTCATTGGTTTTCTTGCCTAAAGCAAGTCAACATTTGGGAGTTTTCTGACAGGCTGTTTGTCCTTGCTGTGCACGGCTTGATTCACCACTGCTTTGCTTTTTGTGGAGTCATTTAAGCCTGGGCTAAGTTATGTGATCCCTCCTCTCTGGGAGAGTGTTGTAGAATTATAAATACTCAACATGAGACAGGACGGTTTATAAATCAATTTTTGGCTCATGACACCAGCTCTCAAACTGAGCTACAGCATCAAGGAATTTTTTTCTACCAGCTGAGCAGGACTCAACTTTCCAACTAACACTGGTCTTTTTCCTAATTTCTAGGAATCAGTCTATGTCAAGTGGAAAGGAAAATATAGGAAATAATTTCCTGACATTGCTCTTCTGGTAGTTTTATGTATAACTGTTGGAGCTGTAGCAAGACTGAGCTGTGGCTTGGGAGGGAAGAGGAGGCCATCTGTGCTATGGTGAACAGGAGAGGAGGTCTCCACATGGCACTCAGATAAGTCTATGCCAAGAAAAAGGTTGGCAAAATGCAAGGACTTTGCTGTTAGTCCTACAAACAAATCACCTTTAGAGCTCTGTGTGATGGTAGAAATACATCTCAACTGTTTTTTTTCTATACAAACTCATGTATTAAAGTAGAAGGGAGGTAAAGGAATTGGCTACATCCAGGCAAAGAAGTCAGGCATAAACAGCCCTTCAAAGCACAGAAGCAGCATGCACAGAGTTGTGGTGAATAGGTGCAGGTTCCTTCTGTGTCCTGTTATTGCTATGACTGCAGGCTCTGGGGACCTACCCTGCACACACTGCACTGCTGTCTTACACTCCCTCAGGCATCAAGGAAATAAATTCCAAGCTTTGTTCACAGATATTTTCTGTATCTTTCCCATTTTAAGCCTTCCTCCTGCCCTCTGAGGCCCTCAGTGGGACCTGGGAGCTGAAAGGGAAACATACCAGGTTGCAATTGTGAATACTCCTGGATATAGCCTTTAGAGCAGTTTGTATGCCTGAGGGAAAGGGGTTAATCTGTTCCCAGCTGGGAGCAGTCTGCAGGCAGGGATTTTGCAAGGCAGTAGGGGCTGGACCAGATGTGAGGGCAGTGATTAACTCACTGCCTGGATCACTGAGGAGCTGTGTGTAATTGGCACCTTATTTTAGCAGCTTTTAGGATCCAGTCTATAATTAAGAGTTTAGATTAAATTCACCCTGATTTGAAAGAGAGAAACTGAGAAAACAGGGATTGTCTGGCACCATAATGGCCTGGGCTTTATCTCTTCTTGAAGGGGAGGGAAGTAAAGCTTTAGGAATCCAGCCATTTCTGTCACAGTTACTTTGATTTTGTTAAAGTCAAACAGAAGCTTTTACTACTCAAGACAGTGTGAATTCTCATAAGTGCTTATTTTTAAAAGGAGTGATTCATAGATACTTATTTTTATTTAAAGATGAATTGTTTTCTGGGGGATTTAAATCTTTCTTGACAGTGTTTGTGACGTGATATGCCACAAAGCAGGGCTGTCACAGAGCAATTGGAGGATATACTGAGGAGCAACTGGCTATTCTTGTTGGGCTGTCTGGATGGGAAGGAGCTGCAGACAGTGAACAAACAGAGCCACGTGAAACGCTGCTAGAAGCAACCTCAAGAGGTCACCTCTGTTGCTAGGCAGGATCCGCTAACACAAGCAAGGAAAGGAAAATTAACCTCAAAAATAATTTCAGCTTTAGTAATTCAGGCTTGTGCTGACACTTAGGAATTTATTTGATCTTAAATGCAGATTTTTACAGTGAATGTAACCTTCCCCCTTTATTTTTCTTTCCCATCCCAATTTGCTTTGAGTGGGGAATGATTCTCAGCCCAAGCTCATGATTGATTTTGTCTGGAGTTGGCATCTCTGCTGGTGGCCCCCATTGTGATCCCACCAGTGGAACTAAACCACCTGGAAAATTTGGGCCAGGAGACCTTGTGTGGACAGCCCTCTGGGCGGGGACAGCACTTTTTAATTAACTAGCAGAAACAGTCGGGGGGGAATGATTGCCAGTTCCATCTGAGGGGAGCAATCCCAGCTGCAGGCTGTAATTCCTGTTACCTGTTCAGTGGAAAAATCTCCCAGCATTAGCCCTTTTTTCCTCTCAGAGGAGCTAAAAATATGCACTTTGAAAACAGAGTGATACTGGTTTGAAATGGGAGAGAGAAGAAGCAGAAAGATCTGGGACCTAATGTGGAGGGCACACTGACAAATTTCCAAAGTGTTTTCAGGGACAGTGGTTCATAGGGAGTATTGGGTTCTGAAAATCATTGTCATCTGTCCCACAACTAATTATGTGAGTGGATTAGTCACTGCTGGCTTTGGCAGGGCTTTTCATTTGATTTCCAAAATGAGGCTGCAATGTTCAGTCCTATCTCACCTGCTTGTGGCACACTGGCCAATAAAAGGTCCATGAGAACAACAGAGCACTTGTCTGGGCAAGGGAGAGGAAGAATATTGAATGGCATTTTGGGGGGCAAAAGAGAGCTCTCTGTTCACATTAGCCTTGGACCGTTTGATTTATTTTAGTTTTTTGTTTGTTTGGGGTTTTTTTACTCTGTACAGTGAAAAGCTCCTGGGATCAAGTTAAAAGGTGAAAATATGGAATTTCTTGGAAAAAAGTGCAAAACACTTCCAGCTTTTTGAGTTATAGGGTCCTGCTATCAAACCAAGGTGGCTTGCATTGGGCTAATTAGGTGGATCCTACACTGCCAGCTCAAACCTTCCTGCTGCAGAGCAGAACTGGTGCCAGCGCAGCAGGAAAACGTGAGGCTGCCAACTTGAACCAGCTCAAGAGCTGCACCAAGGCCAGCTGAGCCATCTCACCAGCCAGGCAGCCTGAGCAGCGGGGTTTGGTAACCTCCTCAGTCCTGCTACTGAAAATCATCTCAACTCAAGGCCCACCATCCAGTGAGAAGCTTGGAGCAACAGCAGCAGCAGTATCTGAGAGAGAGGGCTTGGAGTCTGGGAGTGTCTGATTGTGAAGATTGGGAAACTCTGAAGAAGTCTTGCACTCAGATATGAATGTGGTGGCTCTTGTTCACACTTCCAGCAGATGTTTATCCAAATGCCATCAACTGCTCATTGCAAAAGGATCAAACAGGGATTGCAGGAGTCACTGAGGCATCTCTCACCTAGATCTGGGTTTAACCATTTCAAGTGTAATTGCAGTTTCCACCTTAAACTGCTCTTTGTTACCTACTTACTTTTTCATGCTTCCAGCATATCTGAAGATCTGCAGATCCTCCAAATGCAATGAAAAATACTGTCACACTTAATCAGGGTTGATTTCCTGAAGAAAGCACTGGGAACAGCATTTAGAGACAAGAGCTGAGCATGATGCATTTGCCAGCCATATGTTGGGATATTTTCTTTCATACTGGACTCCACCAGTAGCTTGTATTTACAGGCATAGAATTGGAAACAACACAGATTGGGAGTAAACAGCATTCAAAAATCATGTTGAGATTTTGCATCCTTTATTTCAGAGAATGAAGCACAAGGGAGGAAAAACAGAAAATGAGGTAAGGGCAGATCACATCAGAGGCTGCGGGGTGAACCACAGTTCTCACTGGCATCCCAGAAAAGAGGAGTTAAAAGGCATGATTTGAAGGAGGGTAATTTTTAGATGTTTACAGGGAAGATGAAATGATGCTGGCTGTAAGAAGGAAACACCCAATGGAAAGGGCTGGTGGCCAAATCCCACCATCAAGAGACTTCTGATGAATAATATAGGCCAGGGTTATGCCAGATTTGCATTGCTTCCACATGCACAGAGGAGAGAAAGAATGGACCATGCTGCCTTATCCCTTCAGCAGGTCACAGGACTGCTCCTGTTCTGATGAACCTCCCACTGCTCCACACTGGTTCCTCACCACCTCTGGGCCCATGAAACTTGCTCTGCCCCAGACTGGAAGGCAGCTGTGCTGGGGACAGGGAGGACTATGGACATTCCAGAACAAGTACATGTGTAAGTCACCGTCAGGATGAGGCAGCCAGGATACTGCTTACAGAGAACCAGAAAAGCAGCTGTATTGAAGGACCTTCTTAACACCTGAATTCCTTGGCATAACACAAGTTGTGCAGAAATGCACAGCTCTTAAGCCTAGTTTTTTTTTGAAGGCCCATCAACTGGCTCTAAAATGTGCTCCCTGCTTGCCTTGACTGCCTCTCTCTTCTAGCATCTACCACCTGCAGAAAGACCCCTCCACCCCTTTCCTCTCCCACAGAGCCCACTTCACCTTACAGCTGCTGTGAACTGGGGACTTTCTCTGTGTTACTTGTGTTACTGACCAACTAGCTCTGCTCTAAAGGCCAGATTCTGTTGGTGAATCTCCATGGGACTGACAGAAGCCAGCACACAGAGAGAAGCCCAAGCTGCTTTGGGTCAATGAGATATTAATTTAGATTCTGCTCTTTAAGATTCTTTGCTGCTGTAGCTAAGAGTGGTACGTATGGCAATATTTCATAGGGCTTCCATTGCTTGGTAGCCAGGAGAGACAAGAGGCTGTAGCAAAAGCAGTTGCTGTGCACATGTGACACTGTATTTGCTATTCTAAACCAAGAAGGACAATTTAGTCTGGCTTTCTAAGGAAGCAAAGCTTATGCTCTCATGCTGCTTTTCCATCTGTTCCCCCTTTGATTGTTCCTCAGCAAATTTGGAGCCCATTGGCCAGTGTCAGCCAAATTTGACCGTGGAACAGTGTGCACTTCCCTCTGTGGAGAGATGGTGGCTTGATGCAGGAGAAGGAAGGGATAACCCATCTCTTTAATTGGGAAAGGCTGGAGCCAACTGAACTGGAGTGCTGGCTTGGCCTGTCAGCCCACGCTTGGCTCTGGGTCCACCACAGGTTGTGCCCAAGCATGGAGTCTGGGTAAGACCTTGGCTACCTCGGCTAGTAACTGTGACTGGTGGGGAGAGTTTCCTCCCTAACCATTGTGCTAATCAGCTTAACCCTGCAAGATGACATCTGATAAACTTGGAAAGTTTAAGAAAAAACTTGGAAACTCTAAGAAAATATCGCATAGCTATTTTGTGTTTGAGTGATTCAAAGTATCCTGATAGGAGATATATTATTAAACTAATTTTCTCAGGAATTTATATTTTGGATTGACAATATTTTGAGGAAAGCCTTTGAGGGATGTCTTTTTGCAGAGCAATCACAATTGTTACTATAAACACATGCCCCTATCAGTCCCTCTGTCTGACCTCTCACCATCAGATAAGCAGGCTTACCCTTCACATGTCGCTAGGGATTACTTTATATCTGTCCACAGTGGTGACTGGGATAAAGTGATCTTTTCTGCAAATATAATTTAGCCTTTAGGAAGTTACTGCTTACTCATGTGTTAACCTCAGCTCTGAGCAGGTGACCAAAGACAGGCAGGCTGTAGCTGCAGGCTCCACTATAAATAAAGAGGAGCCTACAGCTACAGCTGCCTGTGCTCTGCTGCAGGTAAATATTTGTCCGTGGAAGCTTGGTGAGGGCAGCTTGCATTTGAATGGCTGATCACAAATCCCCACAGGAGACTGCAATAAATATGATTTGGTGGCATCAGGTGCCACAAGGTATTAAGATACCCAGGGAAAAAAAAATAGTCCAGTTCATTATGTCAGTGACAGGTTGTTGAGACAGAAAAGCAGTATTTGATAGGAGAGACTCTGATAATGAAGAGTCAGAAGCCAGCTCAAGAGATCACCAATGTCTACCTCCTAGGCTAAGGCAGGAGCGAGTACTTCAGGATCGTCCTAAGCATATTTTAAATATCTCGAATGGCAAAGATTCCACAGTCTTCCTAGTCAAACATAAAATTTGTGATATATTTTCTTTCTAATGGATATTTCATTCTTATTCTCTGAGCTGCATCCTTCCTGAAGTGTATCCCTCCTCTGATTTTGATTACAACTGTCCAAGTTTTCAGGAGCTGTTTTCCTATGTCCCAGTGACTTTCCTAGTTTGTAAATATGACAGCATCAATAATTTTGAATATCTTGCTTTCCCAATACATTCAGGATGGGGATCACTCCTGATTCCAGCTTTTTACAGATTTCTGACATGCTAATGAAAAGCTATGGAGCAGAGAGGCTACAGTGCAGGACAGTTTGAGAGAACTGCACTTCCAGACTCCTTGCAACACCCCTGGAGTTTTGTGTAGCCACAGCAGGTTGATGATCTACTCTTCATCCCTACATGTCTCTGCTCCTTTGTGTTCCTGTATGTGGCGATGAAAACCAATGCAGAGGGTATGCAGAGCCCCAGCTGGGGTAGAAATATCAGAGCCCATCGAAGAGGCCACTCAGCAGAACAGTCTGTTGGGGCATGTTCAACAGAGAGTGGGGGCCACTCTTTTGCTTTTGCAAAAGAGTGCAAAAGCAAAAGCAGAGAGGGCAGAGAGCAGGAGGGAAAAAGGGGTCACCACACCACCCCAGCACCATCATCACCCCCTGCCACTGCTTTGCCAGACTTTTCTGTCAGCAGCACCAACCCCAAATTTCTTATCTTTAGCCCTTAAAGGGCTTTTGTGGCCTCTTTTCATGCAGTTCAAGTGCCTCCATTTAGCAAAGCACAACACTCATTGATAAGGTGTTTTTTCCATACTGCACCATGCAGCAAAGGAGACCTTCTGTTTAAACACCATGACATCACCTTCAAGGTCATCCTATAAATTCCTTCCTAAAATTATTTGTCACAAGCTCTGTGGAACACGCAGTGAGAATGACACTGATGGCATGAATTAAATACACTGCCAAGCATGCACCTCTGCTCTGACCCTTGACTTTGAGCATGGCTGACCTGTGAGGAGCATCCCCCTTGTGTAATATCTCAGATTGGGCTGAATTGCTGGCACATGGGCCACCTTTCTCTTTTATCTTTGCACAATGGGCACCCCAATACAAAACTGGAGCCCTGAGCTGAGACACAGTTAATAAGCAAATTGGTTACAGCAAAATGGAGAATGAGTGTCAGTCCTTTTAATGTCAGAACAGTCTTGAAGCTTTGTTAATACAATTTCAGTATTATTCTTTATGAAATAATCCTTTTCAACCAAGATGACCAGACTTTTCTTCTCTCTAATTTTAATGTGGTTTTATAAAATAGATACATTTGGCATGTCATCTGGAAACATTAACCAGGGAGGTTAAGAGGTGAGGCTCTTGAGTTTAAAGCATCCATTTAGTAGATAGATAAATGAATTGACTAAGTGCTACTCCATTTGTCATAGGGCTATTACACCTGATTTTTTTTCTGGGCTAGTTATAAGCTATTAGTTAATGGGGTAGAATTAGATTTTTACAGAACTCTGTGCAGATAATTTTCTTGGAAAACATTTTGAAGAGCCTGCCTGTCCAGAATATAAGATGTGATGTTCCACTGCTGTCTGATGGATTGGTCCTCAAACAGCAGGACTGCAGCTGCAAGTGGTAGCCTGTGGCTCCTCCATTAGAGCTTCTGCACTGGCACAGGAGAGCTGTAATAAAGAGAAATGACATGTCAATGTGGAAGTAAGTTCAAAGCCCTCAGATCTGAGCATCATGGGACATTAAGGAGATTTAAGATTTGATCTAGAGCAGGGCTGCTGGGCCTGGGGAGCCTCAGGTCCAAAGTCATCACATCTTAAAATTCTGTGTGCAAACTGTTTAACTTGGGTTCATCTGTCCTCCTGGGATTAATCCAAATAAAGAATAATACCAAGGTAACTTCCTCACAACAGGATCCCAGAGCAATGGAGAATCAACTCAAACAATATAAATGCTAGGTAATGTAAAACCTGGCTGGATAAAACAGTGTCTATTAAATATAACAGAAGTTATCCTGCACTAGTGGGGGTAGAAGTAGGGGCAGATTTGCCATTTTCCCTACATTTTCCATTAGTATTTTCCTCTGAAAAGCTCCCTGCCTTTCCCATATTCTAACATCTCAGTCAGACTGAGGAAGGTATAGAGGGAAAGCTCTGGGACATTCCAGGGTTATGAAGTATTTAATCTCCAGGACACCCTTATCTGAAGTTGGTTGAGGCACTTCAGACAGAAATAGGTCCCATCCTAACGGAGAGTAAAGGGAACAGAGAATATTTTCCAGTGGATAATTGACAGGATTCCACAAAATCACTACCAAGGCATCCCAGACAAGCTTTTTTTTATTTTTTAGCCCTAGCAATGAGGCTGAAGGGCTCTGCATAAAGTGAGGAGCAATTCCCTATACACTCAGCAGGGCTTATTTGCCCCAACAAGAAGTCTAGATGATGATGGTGTTATTCCCTCAGTATATATCCCCTGTCATGCTCTCTTTTTTTATCAAGCAACAGTGATCTCTTTCCACAGTATATCCTTGACCTTACATATATTCATTCCCAAACTCTTCATATGATTCTGTTTTGCTTTTTACTCCTCCCTTGTTATATTTTCCTTAGCAAACAGTCTCATGATGCTCTCTGTGGCTAGGAGGAACTCCCTCAGCACAACCCTAAATCTCACTTACTGTTTTTTGTTAAAATCCTACTCAGGAAGCCCAAATGCCTGAACAAAAGCTGGCAGCATGTAGGCTGACGTGCTGCTCTCATGTTCACTTCTAGCCCCCAGCCATGCTGTGCTCAGGCTTTTTCTCTGCCTTGAAAACTGTTTGGGAGAATTTTGGCCATTTTTCTCTAGGTCTGTGTCTCAGGCAGCTGAGAGGATTGGGTACTCTGATTGGTACTTCTGTGTTTTATGAATAAAATGTTAATATTGTGAATAGTGACCTGCTTCAGGACCACAGCTTGACAAGTTCAGTCATGCAGAACAGAAAGTGGACTTGTAGCTGAGGTCCAAAATAGCCTGTGAATGCCTCACCAGGGAAGCTGGGATGACAGGCACCCAGCTTCCTAGCAGGTGCTCATTTCTTTCACATGGAGCTACTATTGGAGGTCAGGGCTTCTTTATTGGAACATGATGTAACTGCGTCACTTCAGTTACAGTACAAAGAACAGAGTCATCCCAGTGACACTGAGAATGGGCCTTTCAGTGAGGTGAATAAATAACAGACTCTCTCACTGGAAACCTGCAATGGTGTCAGTACAAATATGGGGATAACAAGAAAGAAGTGCTCCCAGTTACCATATCAGATGTATTCTCTCTCTCTAGATTTTGTCTCAGAAAGGCCCCACCTCTTTTTTGGGGGATCCTGCAAAATGCGCGTGTTTAGTTTTGAAACTGATGCTCATCAAGTCATGGAAATATTGGCTGAAAGTCCCCTCTAGGGACTTTTGCAGGTCTCCTAGTGCAAATGTCTTCCCTAAAGTCCAGCTTGGCTCTCCCAAAGAGCAAACCTTGGATGCCACCCCTTGTATTGTCCACTGCTCCTGAAAAGTATCTGTTGTTTGTATCTCTCTGCTGGGTGGTCCTGGCCACCTCCAGCTCACCTCTTCCCAGTCTAAGCAAGCCCAGCTCCCTCCAGCTCTCTGAGGGGGTACATCCTGCAGCCTCCTGCACACACTGCAGCCCCACTGGACCTTGCCAGTTTCCCCTCTCGACCTGGGAAGGTAAACCAAGGCTGGACAGAACCCAGGTACAGTCTCCCCACTACCAAGCAGTCTGGAATAAGTAACTTCTGTCAGAGCTGGCTGTCCTCCTCCCCAGGAACACACATGGGCTTTCTGAGGGAGGAGTTGCTGTCAAAGGCACTCATGGGTTCTTTTTACCCATGAAGTTGTCCAGTTGCTTTTTGAACCTCTGTAAAAGTTTGAAGACAAAATCTCCTCCAGTAAGGACTTTTACAGATTTCTTGCACAGTGTGTGAAGGACCACTTCCTCCCGCTTGTGGAGAGCTGGTTAATTGCAAGTTTCATTTCTTGTTCTCATAAGAAAAGCACAATGAACCATTTATCATCCCCTTGCCCCTCCTGATTTTATAGATCTCTATAGAAGTGATAACAAAAGAAGACAAAAATACATGAGGAAGACAAATGCTATATTCTGCTTTTCTCTCCTTTTATTTCCTGAAACATGTGACTCCTGACACTTCATTTAAGCATCACCTTTGAAGATTGTCTCCCATTGTTTCCGTCTCCTTTGTCTTTATTACACTCCACCAGTGATCAGCAAATAGGAGTAACTGAGGCTATAAACAACTCTTTTCCTGCTCATTTACCTGTGTTGTTCTGGCAATTGCTTAATGGTAAACATATGACTTACTGACACAGTTTAGACCACAATGTTAACAAGTTCAATTCCTTGCCTTTGAAGGACAGGCTAATACAATTTTCCTCTGCATTCCTCCAGGCCATAGAGCCAAGAACAGCCACAGGCAGAGGTGCTCTCAAGACCCCCAGCTGCATTATCATCTGAATTTCATTAGGATTCTGAATAGTGCCGCTGATGAAGTTGACTGGGAAAAAAAAGCAACTTAATCTGTTAAAGAGCTGCAAAAAAGAGCTGTAATTCCTTCTGAAAGATTGTTTTAGCTTCTTGCTCTGCTAATCTGGTGCTTGTGTTTATGAGGACAGTCAGTATGCATCCTCAAGCAACAATTTTAATGTCTGCTCAACATATGCTGTTTGCATGATTTCGAAGTCACTGATCTTGCAGGCAGTTTGACATTCAGCAAAGAACAAGGCCTGAAGGGAAGGAGATAGCCTGCAGGTTAGGACCAACCAGCTGAACCCTACAGAAACTAACCCCAGTCTCCAGAAGAACTTTGCTAGAGCAAGGGGTTCAGGAAGGGGCTAAGGGAAGGGTACATTTCTGAGCTGCTCCTCTGAATCTGACACAGGCAAAAAGCCTCCAAGTTCTCAAAATGTTCTGTTCATCCAAGGCTTGCTGGAAAATAAGCTGGCCATCTCCATGGAGTGGGAAAACTGATGTGGAGTATAGCTGGTTATGTCCTGTTAGTACCCAAACACGGGGCTCCCACTCTTCACTCTGTTGACTCAGTTATCCTAAGTCTATCACCAAGGGAGGACAGTGTGTGTCCTGTGAGCAGGAGATGATGATGTAGGAAGTAGTCTCTGTATGAGAATGGGAATTATCAGGAGGGCTGACAGTAACCCTTGCCAGGGACTTTTCCCGTGCTTATTAACCATCCAAAGCAAACTGAGCTGCTTATTCTGGGGCCGTGAGGTTAAAGGTGGTCACAGGTGTGCTGACAGGGAGGCAGTTCGGACTGTGAGGTTTTTTGTGCTGTAGAGCCACCCCATATAGAGGGAAGTTCCTAGGGCTGCATGTAGAGGTGGACACGACCCTGCAACAGGAAAGAGGCTGAAGGAGACACAAGGCAGCAGCCAGAATCCTTGATGCGATCCTTTGGATTGATTGAGTGTAAGTTGCTGTTCGGGTGATGTTTAGCCTACGGTTTAGAAAACAGAGGTTCTTGCGCAATAGATCGTAATTCGTAAGGGGAGCTGGATCTTGGGTTTTCCTCCCCAGTGCCTCGGTGGTGGCTCTTCTCCTAAAATTATTGAATGGCACCACCTTGTGGGGTGCTCGGAGGTGAGGAGATTTTCCCATCTTTATTCCATGTGCGGATCCTGCAGGGGTACATTTGAATAGCGAGGCATGTAAAGAGTGATTCATTCTCACGGTGCTTCTCAAGGACCAGGCACTCATCAAGAAGTGTTTTTCTGCTTGTTTGCTGCCAGCTGATAGAAACAGATTTTAGTGCTTAGCGGTTGATTTTCAGAGCTTAACTGATTTTGCCTTTGCTAGAGGTTGTATTGGAAAACTGTAAACAGATAAAATAATCAACACTTCCCAATTATAGAGAAAGTGCAGAGGAAAAACACTGAAATACACATTTAAAGATCATCTGCCCAGGATGCCACTGCTTACCTTTTTCCAAGATGTGAAATCCATGTGTCAGCTGGTCCATGCATCACACAATTCCCTAAACTCCTGAAAGGAAGGTGTAGTGGGAGAATTTACCATATGTACTCTTGAGTTTGCCTTTAGGGATTACCCTGGCAATGACAGACAGCACATGTCCTTAACAGCAGCTTCTGGGAAGCATCAGACATATGTTTTTGAATAGAACAGCCTGTGTACAACAACTCCAAGACTTTCCAGAAAGTACTGGCTGCATGTTGTATATTTTATACAGCATTAGGATTCATGTTATGCTGCAACCCAGGATGCTAAACAGCAGCTATGGGACATGGTGAATGTGCATGTATGGAATACCAGGTTTTTTGGTCAAGTGGGATTATCATGTATAAATCCAAAAAGCCCCATGAAATCTACCCAGATTTTGCAGAGTGAATAGGATGATGTTCTAAAAAATTGGACATATTGGATACCCTAAACTACATCAAGAAAATGGAACAGAATCTTAAGCAGAATATAGACAGGTGAGCAGACACATTCATATATTTCTATTGTCCATGGGGAGAAACCCAATAAAAGCATAAATAAATACAAATAGTTAAACTGCCAATTAAATTTTTCAAGCCTGCTTCTCAAACTCAGTTTCAACTTTGGAAAGAGCATTTTTCCTTTTACAGTGTTGCTCTCCAGCCATGTCCCCACTCAGTTTTTTTCTAGGCAAAGTTGCAAGGGCTGGATGCAAGGTTGTGCCAGAGATGTGCTGAGGCACCATGGGTAGAACAGCATGGTCAAAGCAATGTGGTCTACAAAGTGAGGGGAGTGCCAAGAAAAGGGAGGAGGAAAGCTTGCCAGGGAATTAGAGAGGTTTCTGAGAGCAGGCATTAGGACAGGAGTGGGAAGGCACCAGGCCAGTCACAGCAAGGCTCTGCAAGGAGCAGTTTGCTGATTACCTGAGGCATCTGCCAGGATAACCCCACCTTAGGTGTTGCTTGAGCACAGAGTGAATGACAGTCCCGTCCCCAGAGCACCTGCAGCCTGACAATAGCCCGAGATGTGCTGAGAGGAAAGCGTGTGCTGTGAGAGCAGGTGGGTGATGTGAGAGGCAGCAATGCCAGCACATCAGCAGTCAGCACTCCCTGAGTGCTCTTTCCAGCTCTGACAGTGAAACACAGTTTAAAGCAGGGATCTGGAAGAGGAAGATGAGCCAGTCTTAGAGACAGGGATGGGGATTTCCTCTTCATTGCCTGGAACATGCCTGTGTGGGAGAAAAGGTGAAGATGCTTACTTGGAAATTCAGAAAACTGATAACAGCAGTGACCTCCGGGATAAATCAGAGACTGCTATCAATATCCAGTTATTGAAGAGCAGTGGTAAGAAGGAAGGGAATTTACAGGCTGATGAGATCAGCAGTGAATATTTGTAAAAGGGATTAAAGGAAGTGAGGAAGCCCCTCTAGTGGGAGAATCCAAGAAAGGCAATCTCAGCCATTAGCTGAGAAAATGATCCTAATGCAGCATCCAGGATGGTCGCAAATGTGAATCAAGATTGTCCCAAAATGCACAGTGTGGCATAATTTATATTATGTAAGGCAAAACTCCCTTGAAACTGAAGAAAACATCCAGCAGTTTCTACCCAGCTGATTACAGGAAAAGCTTTTCCTGACTTGATATCTGGTGAAGGAGCCAAGCCTGAGCATGTGAGCAGAACACCCCTATGATGCACACAAATTTTAAGTCATATAGAAACTGTAACATATTTCATAGTCTTTTAGCCTGGACTACAGAACTCCCTGTTCATTTACCAGGTGCTACGGAAGGTCATAGAGACACTAAAATGCTCAAATTAAATGTTGGTCCCACCTCTTGTGTGAATCTGAGGTAGCCAGAAAGACTTGTAGCATGCCAAAAAACATAATACAATGGGAAGGGAAAATACTGTCTGCCTTTATTATTGGTGGAAATCACTAACTCTGTGTCCACCCCAGTTTCCAATTTATAATGTAGGGTAAAGAGTAGTTTTTCACTCTTATAAAAAGTCACATGTCAAAAATCACGAAAGCTCTGAAATGCCAACATACACAGGAGAGGGAACCAGCTTAGCGTCTGGGCCTGATGTATAGTGGCACCAACTTTTTACAGCTTGCAGATTCTGTTTTAGCCCTGAGCTGCCAAACGGGACAGCAGACCAGTGAGGCTGTGCTGGGAGAGGACAGCTCCAGCTGCAGAGCAGGCTCACTCATGACAGCCACCTTCTGCTCCAGGAGCCGTGGCTGTCAGGAGGACAGTGCCTCTGCCTGGTGAAGAGAATGAGGAAGATAATGTCCATTAGACACTGTAGTAGTTTAACACTTGGATTTTATCATGCAGCAACACATTCAATATTTCCACCTATTTATGTAGTGTTTTAGGGCTGTATTTGACAGGCTTTAATGTAAACATGGTATTGCTGGCACACCGACAGCTTTTTTTTTTTGGCATTGCTTTTACAGAGTCTTTACATAGAATGAGTTGATGTGTGACTCATGTAAATTCAGATTTTTTTTTTACTTTGAGCAGATGTGGCCCCTCAGTGTGAGCCCAAGAACAGTTGGAGTGTTGTTGGGATTTATTTACAAACCTCCAAACCAGCAGTTTCAAATCTGGGTTAAAGTTAGATGCCTGTTTCCATGACAGATGGTCTCATTTTGAGAAGGAGTGAGTCTTGACAACTGGGGCTGGCTGGGAGGGTGAATTTCTGTTTCGTAAAGATGATTCTATTTTCAGAGCATTTTCAGATCCCAGATGAAGATTTAAATCTCTGAATTCAAATATCATTTAGGGATGAACAACATTTCATCTTGCCAGCATCAAGGCTCCTGCTAATCCGTAGCTGCTGCCAGCGTTTATCCAGGCTGCTGGAAAAACGAGGAGTCCTGGCTCCGTTGTCACCTGCCTGACAGAGCTGTGGGGTGTCAGGAGCAAAGGCTGGCTGGGAACATTTCTCAGGGGGTTGTGCACTTCCCAAGTGCTCTGGTGTTCAGGGAACAAGCCTGAGCCTGTGGACTGTCCCTGTGACTTGGATGGCAGGATTGTGGTAGGGGGTCCCTGGGCTCCACAGCAGCCCTGGAGGTAAAAGGACCAGAGAGAGGTTGTCATAGAAACCCTGATTGTTCTTCAGCCCTGACAGGATCAGATCTCATCAGAGGTTTTTCTGGAGCAACTCAGAGGAGAAGCATTTCCACAAAAATGTTGCAGTCCTTCCACTGAAGACTCCAATTGCATTAAACAAGCAGTGCTTGCTGCTGATCCAGCCTTCAGGAGATGTGGTGTGGGCACAGCACAGTGCCACACTCCCCTCCTGAAGAAACAGCTCTGATGTGGGAGAGGAGTCCCCACTCTTGTCACACAGGGGGGCTGCTGAAGCGTGTGAAACCATGAGGTGTCTGACATTGGTACTAAGGAGCTCCACATTACTTTCCCTGGCCTCCAGCTACTTTTGTGGAAAGGTAAGGAGCTTAACTGGCTCTGTGCAGGTGTCTCATGTTCTTATCCCATCTCAAATGGCACAAGATGTTACATTTCAGGTCAGCAGCCCCCTGTGAATTGTCTGTCATTGTCAACATCACTGCCAGGCAAAGCAAAGGGAGGGCACCTCCTCTATCTGGTGAATTTCACCATGATCCTTGTCAGGGAAAGCAGCATCTGTCCAGTCTAACTCCTGGTCCCCAGAGCCTGGATTTTTATTCACTGACCACAGCTTGGTGCAGAAAGGCCAAGCCTGAGAACACAAGGACAAGGGGAGAACCCACACTCAGTGTGCTACACACGAGACAACTACAGCATGTGCTGCTGAGCAGAGGGGGAGCTTGCAGTCCCAGAGCACAGATATAGGCCATGGCCCTTCATTAGCCTGCATTATTATTAGGGTGGCACCCAGAGGAATTTTGGTGCCAGTGGTGTAACTATTCTTCTTCAAATTATCTCATATGCCATTAAGAAGAGGGCCAGACTGACTTTTTGGTTTGATTTCAGAACCTTGCTGATGACATCTTGAAGGAATGTTGTTTGCAAAGGCAGTCTGACATGTCACCCAGAAAGCTGCCTGTAAAAAGGAGTTTGTGCAGACTTCATGTTACAGAGGGAAAGAGCTTCTACTTCTTAAGTTTTCACCTAAAGAAAACAAAAACAATAAAACAAAACCAAAATCACCCAAAAGAAAACCAGCATTCAACTGACATGTATATTGAAAATTTAAGCCAGCCTTCTAAATTTCAGTGATCTGAAAGTTCAGCTGATTTCTTTCTGCCTTTCACTTCTGTTTGTAGTAAAAGTTCTTTCCTCATCACCAGTTATCCACTCTATCAAAAGGGGACAGTTTTGCTCATGATGGGCAGAAGACTCTTTTTAAACAAAATATAGGAGTCATTAACTTAAATCCTGCATTATGCTGAGGCTGTCCAACATCCTTTGGAGCATTACTGATGAATATTTCATTCTTTTTAATTAGTCACAACTAGAATTTATTTTTCTGTACTGAATCAACCAAATATATGAGCCAGAGGCTCCAGCCAGCAAAAGGATGGCTTTGTGAAGATCTTTAAAGTCTCCTTTGGTGTTCAATTCAGCAGCTGTTGCCTGGGATGTCATTAAGGGCTGTTGTGCACTAGCAGCTGTTTCAGGGTTTCTGGTATTGATAGTATTTGTATGGTCACACAGCTCAGAGGTGTCCAGGATGCTATTCCCCTGGGTGCTGATGAAGGAGCACTGAGGCAGCTCTCCCACAGGAAGCTCACACTCCAAGCAAACATTGTACTTCAATGGACTTAATGGGAATCTAACAATGCTCAAAGCATTTGTGAGGCACCAAAATGCTCCTCCTTTAAGCAGCCTTTATGGAATTTCCTGCTTTCATTTTGCTAGTAATCCTTCTGCTTTTGAGTGAATTCTCAGTGTTCGACTTCACGTATATATTAAACCATAAAGATGGAGGGAAATGGTGACCAGCTGCAGGTTAGCAAGGATCTGAACTCATTATATGTGATAGTAGAAGCAACTTATCACTGTCTGAGTCATCACAAGTGCCCTGTTCAGGGAATCCACTCTTCCAATATGATTCTTTGAACAAAGCATTAGTGATAATAAACTCCTGAAGAAACTTACTTGGACAATACAATCTTCAGGTCATTCTGAAAAGTTTATTGTTGATCGGACTGTGCACTTCTGCAAGATAAAAAATCCTTTGCAGATAAAACCACTGGAAAGTGTGGAGAACAGTGGTGAGTGGTTATCTTTGGCTCTGGATGAAGTATATTGTCTGAGACAATAAAATGCAGGGCATAGGAACTGGCACTCTTGATGACTGAATTAACTCAGAAATCTCTCTCAGTCTCTGAGACCTCAGAAGATACTGCAAAGACTTTCCTGACAAATAATTTTGTAATTACACTGGGGCTGGAAATTGTTTTCAGTGACCTCCAGCAGTTAATTATGGGCTCATAAGTTGAAGACTATGGGGTTTTACAGAGCTGCACACAGCCTGGATTTTTCTTTTCTAGTGGATTCAATAAAAACAATTTTAGAAATATGTTCATGCCTTTTTGGACCATGAGTTTTGCTGACTGATGCAATGAAACTGATACATCCTGCAGAGCAGCTCAGTCTCATGGCACTGACATTTCCCCCACAAAAATACCCAGAAGTTAGCTTTCTGAGCAGCTTGTTTGCAATAGCAATACAGCACAAAAGCGACTACGAATGTTCAGAGAAATTTGCCATCATTTTGTTAGGAATGGCACAGCTGTAGTTTTTTATTTATTTGCCCATCTACATGGTGGTAGGACCTTGGATTTACAGTTTTGGTCTAGTGTCAGCTCCTGCATATGCACAGAACAAAGACCTTAATTTACAGAAAAATTAAAAACTTACTTTGGAGACTGTCAAACATTTAGCCTCGCTGATATCATGTAGCACTAAATTCCGCAGGTTAATTATGGCTGTGTAAAAAAGCATTGCTTTCTGTCAGTATTGGAAACTAAATGTATTCATGCCTTCCTGAATGCTTTCTCAGCAGTTGACAGCCTTGACATTTACACAGGGTGTGGTGAAACAGGGCACCGACACCCGTAATCATCACGAGGAAGGAAAGCATCCAATGATATAAAACTGTTTCACAGTCTCTGCCTTTCCCTGGAAAAACAGCATCTGGTTCAATGTATCTGTAGGCACAGACTGTCTGCAAGGGCTTTTTTTGTTCTTTAAACAGAACTCAGCTGACAGGTTACTTTCTGGAAAGAGGCATGGTAATCTGTCTATTTATGTACTGCCTTTGAGAAATGTAGCCTCAAATTAGGATAGGAATTGAGAACTGAAACAAATGGGTTTACAGAAATGGGAGACACTGGGATTCTTGGCGTGCAGGGTCTGTGCAATCAGGTCTCAAAAGCATTTTCAAAAAATGGAATAAAAAGAGCCTTGTTTTTATAGCTGATTAAACTGAGCTGACATCTCATCCTCCAGATATGAACATACTGCTTGATCTAACTCACATTTGAAGATGTGTATGACACTCAGTGAGAGTTGGAAACATCATTATCCTTCCTTTGGAGTTAGCCCAGTGTTTACTGAGTGCGCGCCTTTGGAAATGGGCAATCCCTCCCTGGAAGCTGACAGAGGAAAAGCATTTGATTTGTGATGGTCAGGATTCTGCCCTGACCAGCCTGCAGCACTCGACAGTCTTCAGGCTCTGGCAATCTCACTGGCTCTCACATGAGTTTCCCTGAAAATGGAGAGCTCAATAAGCCAAGCAGTTTATTTGGGCACTGGATCTCAGATCCATAAGAGCCCTGTTCACAACACAGGATAGCAATGGTTGCACCTCATTGCTCTGTGTTTTCCCCAGTGCTCTGATGAAGTTCACTCCTCAATTCTGCCACTTCCTCTGGGTCCTGCTCCTGACCCAGCTCCCTCTTTGTCCTAAGCCTAGTCAAACTTAAGACCTCAGCACCCATCCCTCTTGCTTGTTCAGACCCCAGACTGAGGGGTGGCTGAGGCTTAGGAGGAAGATGGCTTTGGGAAAGACTCAATATCCCCATATAGCTCATCTGAAGGTAAGGGAGCTTGTACCTCAGAGTCAGGGGCCACAGCTGGTACTGTGCCACAGGTCAGTCTCTGCCACTCAGATCCCATAGTGACAACCAGACAGCTGTGGCATGCCTTTCCAGCTGGCCAGTGCCCTGCAGTGACACACGCTGTGGTTACGTGTGCCCAGAGAGATGAGAGTGGCTCCAAAAAAATGCAATCAGCTTTTACCTGGGGTAAAGATAGGCACCTGCCAGGCATTCTATAAATTAAGCTCTCTCTATAAATTATCCTGTGACACTGGAGACATTGAAGATTCTGTTTGAAGATCCATCTTCAGTCTTACACTTCCCTGCTTTCACAGCTGTGGAGATGTTGTCACATTTGCAGCAGGCTCTGCTTTGCTGTAAGCAGGGCAGCTCATTGTCTGGCATTGCTGTCACCATGCTCCTGCTGCACTGACTACTCTTGGTGGCCAACACACCGTCATGCTGCTTCTAAAAGGTTTGCTCCCTGTCAACACCCAGACAGGCTGGAAATGTTTTCTATGTCAAGGGCTCTCTCTATACCCTGAGTTTAAAAGTGGACAAAGGAAGAGGAGGAGGCACACTCAGATGTGTGCAGGTTGTTTGGAGCTTGTTGTCGCAGAGCTCCAGAATAACTGCACATGGGAAGTGAGGCTCTGGAGGGAACTGGGACACAACAGGCCAAGCCCTTCACAGGTGGGATAAACAAGAACCTGCAGGAAAACACTGTATTGCCCTGGCTTCCCCAGCATTTGTACGTGCTCCAGGTCTTGGTACAATGTCCAGCTGAGCATCTGGGTGTAGCAGTATGTCTCAGTTTAGAAAGACAGGTGTCCGCCAGGGAAAGCTGAAGCTTCCCTTGGAATGGAGAATGTAACCCCCCTCCCTCCAAATTATTATAATTTTGCAATTAGGGGCTTTCAGGCAAAGATATGGAATAGGATTAACAGTTCTTTACTAGGAATATTAAAAATACTAATGTAGTAGTGCAAAGAAGCAAGCAAGCAAACAAAAAAACCAAACAAAAATCCTAGAAACACTGACGGAGTCAGAAGACAACCTGACACCCTGTTGGTCAGGGTGTTGGTAGCACCATAATATAAATAAGTCCTCCTGGAGTAACAGATGTGGTTCTGTTGGGGTAGAGATGATCCTGTAGAAGGGCCCAGTGGTGGCAAAATGGGTCTGGTCCTCCTCTGGGATATCCAGTGGAAAAACAAGATGTCCTGGTTTTTCTGACTCTTGGTTTTTATCTAGGTAGGAATGGTTGGCTCCTCCCACTGGGTGGAGCATCTCATGATGAGATGATGTAATTGTATCAGTCATGTGGTGAGCCTTAATGGCCCATTAATAGAAGATATGCCCTGGAGTGAGGATGGGAAGAGATAAGGAACATTGCCCCACCTGGTTTTAACAGCTGGCCCATTAACAGAAGACACCCCCACCCCCTTCCCTCGGAGTTCTGAGGAATGGGTTATGCAAGAGATAAAAAAAACACCTTCCCAAGAAGTTTCAACAGACAGAAAATAGAATAAACATTTTTTAGTTACATATTGCAACCCAAGGCACAGTAGAAGCAGGACACATGTCTGGATTACAGCAGTGATCAACCAACAGCACGGACATCACCCGAAAATACTTCATTTGTCTCCAGATGAGTCCCTCTTACATATATTGCATGTGTCCGTTGCATGTGAGGTAGTTATCTTTACTTCCAAAGCTCTGCAGGTAAATAACCATCTGGTGTTTGATTTGTTCTGCATGCAGCACATCAGCTGGTCCCATTACAAGAAATTCAAAGTGTTTCCAAAGTGGTAAATCTCTGCTTATTTTCATTTCCTGCCTCTAGCAATGTAGTAAAGATTGTTTCATTCGTCGTTTGAATCCTGCAAGCAGAAGTGAAATATTCTGTGATCTGACCAGGACAGGTCAGACTGTAGATTTTTCCTCCATCCCAAAGCCTAGTTTAATCAACTGGATGAATTGGAGCTGGTAAGCATGTAGCAGGGCATAAAAGAAACCCTTCATGCTCTCTAAAAGCAGCCTTGAGGTACAGTTAGGCTCTGTACAAGGACACTAATTTGTCACACAGCGTGTCCCTAACCTGCACTGCACAGCCTGGGCTGGAGGTGGAAAGCAGGACACAGCAAGCATTTGCTAGAGCCTCACTGTGGCTGAGGGGTTCTCATCCATCCCCAACAGATAAGTTTTTCTTTCCCAAGGAAAGGAAGAAGACTAGCAGACACGATCCGGAAAAACAGTATGCCTCTGAAGAAAGACATCCTCTTGCTTTGTGCTCAGGCATCTGATATCTGGCAATTGGTTTGCTTCTTTGTGTGTCCTGGCTGGATCATCTTGTGCCCCTCCTGTACAAAGGGCACAGAAGAACTGAAATCAGTTTTGCCTGGAAACAGATGCCAATTAACATCACTGGAGAAGGTAGAAATGGAACAAGAAACATCCCATTGGAGTTGTTGACACAGGTAGAATGCTGGAGATGGTCCCAATCTTTCCCAAAGCCTTTTGTTCTTCTGCAGGTTCTTCCTTGAAGTTTTCCTCTGTGTATGCAGGCAAAAACTTGGTGGAAAGAGCTGAGCTCAGCTCCCGTGGATCCCAAATCTACTGGAGTTTGTGGCAAGGCTGCTCTTCCCTTAAAGGAGAGAAATGTCTTGCTCCCACCAGGCACTGAAATAACAAATGTGAAAGTCCCACTTCTGATTTATTCCCAGTTGCCGTGACTAAAAGCTGCTGCCGTTTTTGTCTTTTTCCAGAAGGTGTCTTCACTCACTCTTGTCCCGACAGTTCTTCTGATTGCTCCCTGTAACTTTGTACAGAGGGGCAGGAGGAACAAATGACAGGGAAAGCTTGCTAAGCCTAAGCCCCACTCTCAGCATGCAGTACACAAAGGCTTTGTAGTGCTTTGGCTTATTCCAGAAAGAAGGATCTAGTGGAACCCTCTATCCCTGCAGCACAGTTTGGCCATTGCTGGTGACAGGCTGCAGGTTCTGTACTCAGTTTGCAAAGGCTCAGGACCAAGGCCTGCCAAACTTGCTTTGCCTGGACTACTGTAGAGCACCTGCTGCTTTGTTTCAGTTTGGTTTAGCTGTAGGAACACTTTCCTCCTTCTAGCCAGGTGACTATGGCTGATTGGGTTTATTTTCACTAGCCCTGGATGTAAAACCAGCTCTTCTGTGCATTATGAGGTGTTCACAACTCCAATTTCATACACTGGAGCTAACAGGTCATCATGGGCTTGGTGTGACAGCAGAGGTCCTGCAAAGTGGAAGCACAGGGTGCAGTGCAGGGGGCTGCAGGCCCAATGGGATGGTAAGAGATGGGGCATAGGCCTGACTCTGGAGCACTCACAGCTACAAACCACTCACCTACAGACAGCTCAAGAAATGCAGATACAGAGCTGGATGAGAATGCTTTCAGGGGTAGAAAAGAGGACAGATAAATAATATCTTACATGTATATAATCAGCATCTATTGTTAATGTGGAAATGGAGTTGCAATCCAATGAAGAAAAAAACAGGTGTAAAAGTATGTAACAAATCATAAAACTGACTCCCAGGAGAATCTGGAGTGAGGAAGAAGAAACCATCACCATCAACCTCACATTCCTCCCACAGAACAACTCCAGATGCTGATGATTTCCTGTAGCACCACCATCATTCACTAGAATGAAACCACCAACCTTAGGATTTAGATGAGCACAGGCAGGGGGAACATAACACCAGGAATAGGGATGGAAGATAAGAAATGTGCATAAGGCTTCAAACTATTTTTTAATTGTTACTATTGCCATTGATTTTTTTTCTGATAGGAGTATTATTTATTTTTCTGTGATAATTTGACCTGAAATAATAATAATTTTTTATTAATGTGCTAAGATTTCAGTTCTACTAACATTCAATACTTGTCTTTATTTGTAAGTTATGTTTCCCTTTTGCCCAGAAACAATATTTTGAGCATAACATTGTAAGAAGGTTTCTGAATAGCTCAGAAATATTCCATATTTCTCAAAGGTTCAAAATAAACAAATACTTTATAAGCTGAAATCACCATTAAATGTGAAAAATGCATCTGCCCAGGAGAGATCTAAAGAACTTCTCAGCCTCAGATGAAAAGGTAAATGGTGTTTTGGGTAAAATCAGCTTTTGTTTTTCAGTTTTTCCCTTCAAACCTGTTCCTGCTCTCTTGGATGCTCCCTCTATGAGTCAAAACTGAGTCTATTCCTCTTCTAGACTGCACTTTGTCAAAGAGGAAAGCCACAGTAAACACCTCATGAATTAGGAGACATTATTTTTAGCCATAGATCAAAATTCAAAGAAATAAATAGAAACTTCCAAACTCCTAGTCTTCTTCTAGTTCCTCAGTGAAGCTGTCCACATCAATGTCTTCCATTTCTAATGGTTCTATAATGTTTTATGGATGTATTATGCTTATAATAAAATTCAGTAGCAATGCATTGCCACCAAACAGGTGCCCTCAGCACCAGCTTTTCTAAATCCCTGGAGAAAAAAAAAAAAGAAGAGGCCAAGGCCAAGAGCCACCAGAGCAGACAGACCTGTGCCATTTGGAGCCATAAAGAGGTGAGCAAACCACACGAGGGACTCTACAATTTTTGGGCTGGGCTTCCTGGGCAGAATTACAGTGTAACCTGTAATTACAAGGTACTGTGTAATTACAAATGTTTTCACATCCTGGACCTCCTGGACCTGTGGTGTAGAGGTGATTGGCCAGAATCCTTGTGGCCATTCCTGATTCTGGGATTTTGGCTTCCCTCTCAGTTGGAGATACTTGCAGAACATCATTCTCTTGACTTTTATGTGTCTCTGCAGCAAGTCAACTCACAGGACTACCTAAAATTAATCTGTATGACTAAGAGCATGGTCCAAATGCTGCTTGAACTCTGACAGGCTGGGTGCTGTGAGCAGTTCCCTGGGGAACTTTATCTTGACATCTGCAGCAGGTGAGGGTTGCTTAATGGCTATAACACTTTGGAAGATGTGCAAGATCTAGAGCCAGTTTTGTGAGTGGTTTTGGTTTTCTCTTTGGATGACTCCAAACAACATTTGGAGATCTGATCTTGCTTTGCTGTATTTTCCCTTAAAGGGAAACCCTGTCTTCTTACCAAAATGGTGAGATACCATTTTATTGCAACCTGTTGATTTATAAGATGCATGGAAATCCTCTTTCCTTAAACAGAGCTTGGCATAAAGGAGTCTTAATTAATTTCTTACCTGTGAATTTAATTTTGGCCAGTTCCTTCTGCCTCATCCAATAGGAACCTCCCCCTCAAACCTGTAGGCCTTGGTTCTCTGTGTTTTACCCAGGCATTGCACAAGTCTGATTGCCTAATCCCACTTCCCCCCATGGCTGCTGGCTCTGACCCGGGTCCCAAAGCAGGATATCTGAAAAATGCTTAGATCAGAGCTCCCCACCTGCCAGTGGGGTTTGGCCATTAACCTTTTATGTCCTTGCTGTGCAGCAGAGGCACTCCAGGTATTTCCTTGCTAAACAAAGGCAGGCGTTTAAACCCAGCAATCTGCTTTATGACTCTGGGCACCATTACTGCACACACTGTTAGACTCTTTTCTCTGCAGAGATTAATGCTGGCATCTTAAACATCACTAATGCCTTATAGACAATCCATTAACATCAGTGTCTCCTAAGTGGCCAGCCATACCATTATTTATAAAATAGGGATCCTTTCCTACTGCTACTGCTACCAATCCCTTGATTTCCTGAGCCTGGAATCGTGCCTATTATCAGCTATGGAGTATTTTACACTGCTACATATTTTTTACTATATAATGAGCTATGTGTCTGTGAGTGATATGAAAAAAAAATATAGCAGAATATTGCTATTCCACTTGCTGCAGTGTATGAGCTGATCTGGTTAGACACGGAACGCAGACAGAAATCCGCCTCACCTCTCAAGCTAATTTTAGTCTCTCCCTCTGTTCTCTGTGGCTGTGTGTGTATAAAATCACTGGCAGTCTGACAGCATTTCAGTAACCTGTGCCACGCGCAGAGCGGGATGTACTCACCAACCATCTGCTTGCATGGCACGGGTTAACTGATCCTGTGGGATTGTGCTTACCTAAACAAAACCACTGCAGTGAGGGGAAAAACAATGAATGGGTGGAGATGATCAGCCCATGCATTCCAGCTAGTGCAGTCCAGGCAGCAATGACAGCCTGAAGGTTGCAGCAGCATCGGGATCAGCATTCCAAGTGCACCAATCTTACAGTCTGGAGTGATTTTACGTGGAGCTGTTCTTTATTTGCTGAGCCATGGCCAGTAACCAGGCCAGCCTGCAGGATGATCAGAGCAGGCACTGCAAGTTCTTATCCTATATGTTCTACCAGGCTGTGAGAGATCACAAGCCTGTGTGGATGCTGGAAGACATGAGAACTATGGAGTATTTTTACTGGGAGGAAAATGCCAGCCTACGAACCTACTCACCTTCAGAAGCCCTTCTCTATGCAGTGGTGCATAATCACCTGCCTTATGCTCAGTATCTGCTGTCTCATTTTCCAGAGGAGGCTCTCAAGGTGCCTGGGGAACACTTCTGCTATTGCCCATCCTCCGCTCCTCACTTGGCCATGGCGGTCACATATGACAGGAGAGATATCTTGGGACTGATCATCAAAATTGCACACAAGCTCCCCAGCTTGAACTCCTATATCAATAGGGCTGGCTGCTTTCATCTGGAAGATGGGAAAACACCCCTGCACCTTGCCTGTGAACTGCTGAGGTCAGAGACAGTCCTCATCCTCCTTGGGAATGGAGCATCTCCCAGGATAGAGGACAGTAAAGGGCTTACCCCGCTGGACGTCATCCTGGAGCAGATGTGGGACTCCAAAGTCAATGTCGCATCAAAGAAGCTCTGTCTCGACTACCTCTTGCTCTTCATGCCCAACCCACAGTTTAAGATGCGGAAAGTTCTGCAGGAGCATCCAGACCACTGGACAGCTTTGCTGGGAGAAGACAAATTCAACAGCCTGGTGGGGAACACACCTGCTTCTTTATATCTGCAAGCTATGCAAACTATTCTCCAGACTCTTCCCCCTTCCCACTTCCCTAAAAGCATCCAGGAACTACCTATACCTCAGGCACTAAAGCCCTTACCATCCTATGGCAAAAAACTACCAGCAAAAAATGTGGTAAATGTTTTTCCTTGACTTTATTCAATGGGTCTTGGATTTTCCAAGGCAACTTAGAGGAGCTGGTCATCCACCACCCTCTGCATTTTAGTGTGATTTTAGTACTTAACCTATTAGGCTATGCTGGAAAATCCAATATTTTGTGACAAGATTTTAAATGTCTTTTCTAACTGATTGCAGGCACGGCACTTTTAAAGGCAAAAGCCTTCCTTGTTTTCTGTTTTGTTGTGCATGTGAAGGGTTAACTGTAGTTGAGACTGTGTTATGTTTGGTTTCTTAGTTGTCAGCTGGTATCAGTGTATCTGAATTCCCAATATTACTGTATTCTGTGTAATGCACCTGGGTTAAAAGGAGCTAGGTACCCAGTGGGATTTTTAAATGGTGTCACTGTTAGAGCTGGGAGAAATACCATCCCCTACCAACAAGGTTTGCTTTCTAACAATGCTCAAACATCACTAGTAAAAACCACAAAGTGCATGACTGATCCTGCAGGGATGCAGAGGCATTTCCTGCAGGATAACCATGCTACTTTACAGCAGGTCAGAGAGGGGCAGTGTGTGTATATTCCTGGGGGATGAGAGATAAAGATGCACAGGATAGCTAATGGAAAACATCCGGTCTCACCTGGGAGTGAGGGGGTTAAAGGCAGTCCCAGCACTGATACCTCTACAGACTTGTGCAATGGGGAAGGAACCATTTTCCCTGCTGTCCAGTAAACAAATGGCAATTGGAACAGGGCCAGTGGGAGCCCTGTCTTTCATAAGTGGCATTATTTCTCCTTGACTTGTGTTTTAGAACATATCTCTACAGGAGATGTAGCTCACTAACTTGATTTCCTGTGGGTCTCAAAGCCACAGGCATTTGTTAGTTATCCTAAGCTGGGGTATGATGTCTGCTGTTAAAAGTTGTTACTTGTTGTCAATTAGAGTATTTTTGCCACCCAGGTCCAGACAGAAATCCTTATCCTGGAAATTACAAAGTGTTCCCACTGACTGGGCACTGCAGACAGGGTGAGTTTGCAGAAAGCAGGGCTGGGGCTGGGCAGCCTTCTGGGTAGCTCAGAACCACGCTGCCCTCTCTGCTTAAGGCACTGGTCCTGCTCTCCTGGCTGTTCTCAGCATCAACAGAGCAGCAGCAGAATCCCAGCTCCCTTTGGGGGACATCCCTTATTTTGGACACCAGTGTTCCCCCCTCCTTGTAGGCACAGCGCTCTGTTCTGCTGAAGTATCATAACTCACTTCCCCCGCCTGCACTGGGCAGCAGTGAAGAACTCACCCTCCTCTTCAGCTGGATTTGGAGCCCAAGGCTGTGGGGAACAAACCACTTTCCATAGACAGCAGTAGAGAAAGATGTGCAGTCAAATCTCAATTGCTTTGTGCAAAAATGGCTTGGTTTTTTTGTGCAAAAATGGCTAATTCACTGCCTGTGCCAAGGAGGCCATGCTGGACCTGTGCCCTTCTTTCCGTCACCACAGGGAGCACTTCCATTTGGTTTCCCTCTGCATGGGCTACCTCCTGTGAGCCAGGACGCTGGCAATACCAGCCATAGCCTGGTGGAGATTTACAGTGAGGCTGCAGAACATGCCACTCACAGCCACCTGGAACATCCTTTCTGAGATACTGGGATGCTCCTCCCAGCCATCTCTTCCCGCATGCTGTGCGAGGACCTCAGTTCTGGTGCCACCTGTGCTAGCCCAGGTGAATAATCAGGCTTGCTTGTGCGGTGGAGAAAGCCACCTTTGTGGGCTGGTCAACCCAGCCCTAAAAGTGGCAAGTAGGCCATGAAAGGGTTAACCCTTCTCCTGAAATCCCACTGGTGTTGCAGTGTCCCTCCACCCCTGCCCCTGGGGACTTGAATGTCCTTCTCCATCTGTGTCTATTCCTCCTCGATGAGGAAGGCTGTCAACGGGGAAATGGAGGATCAACGTTGGGTGAGGGTTTTGGGGGAAGTCTGCTTGCTCAATAGCCTGCCTGTGCTGCAGACAGAGGCTGTCACAGTTTGGGAAGCAAAGCACAGCCCAAGGCAGATTTGCATTATAAGCAGTAGCTCAGCTGCTTCTGCCAAGCCCTCAGGCTCCCCAGCACTGGCACATACTCCCTGAAAACCCAGAGCTGGAGGCAGAGGACAGAGCAGGCTCTGGCTGCCCATGGCTGCCCGGAGTGACTGTGCAGAGCACGGCCCTTGTGGCACCCCGGGAGTCCAGAGGAGCAGGACTGGGTCTGTCCCCAGCAGCACTGCGGTATCTCATCCGGATGTCGGTGGGTGAGAGGCAAAGGAGGCTGGTGAAGGATATTATTAGAATAGTAATTAGGCCCCGGGAGCAGAGATCCCGGAAAAGGAGGAAATGGAAATCATCCAGTGCTATTGCACTGACTCAAAACCATGTGAGTTTCAGTGCTGTGGAGTTTCAGAAAAGACAGGAGGGAGGGGAGGGCTTCATCTTACAAATCCAAGGAGGCAGGTAGGGACTTGTTGGCATTAATGAGAGTGCTTTCTATTAAGGCAGGAGGCTGTACTCAGAGAGCCAGAGCAGCCCACTGTGAGTGTAAAATGGTGCAGGGGTCTCCTGTTGGCTGCTATAGTTGTGGATCAATGCAGAGGTCAGGAATCAGGCACTTCAGGCTTTATAGGTGGATTTGTAGCTGACAGCAGGATGCTTGCATGCATGCATTTGTCCATGTGGGAGACTCCCCTCAATCCACCTGCCAAAAGAGAGGATAGAAGATGAATTGTCTTGACCAGTTTCCTTCTGGGACATTCCTGTGACTGGTGCTGCCAGCAGCCTGGAAGAAAGCTGCTAGTCCACTCTAACATGTAGAAATTCTGGTGTATCCAGCCCAGAGTGTAACAGGCAGGTACCCACACAGGCAAGATCACTCCACGGCCCTGATTTCTCCTTTTCCTGACAATTTTAGCAAGAGATCAAGCACCAGCTGGCCCTCAGTCACATCGGGCCCCCCATGTGCAGTTCCAGTGGGCCAAAGTTTAGGGTCATTAGCACTGAGGTGACAACTCTTTCCATTGCCTGCAGCAATATGACTGCAGGTGCGTACTCCTTCTGCTGGAATGGGGGAATATTCCCCCTAGACCCTTTTTGCTTATATTGTGGTGATCTGCCTGTTAGTTTGAGATCACATTTGTCTTCCTGCTCAGTTCAGTGACAGGACATCAGATATGGCCAAATCTACCTCAGCCCTCTCTGTGTTGGTTTTTGCTCTCCATTCTTTCCAAGCCAGGTCATTAGCAAAAGTAAACTCAAATATTTTGTAGACCTCCTGCCACCTGATGGTCTTGAAAAATCCCTATGCTTGCATGGCAAATATGTTGATGACGTTGTTAATCAAAAAGGGTGCTGGGTGCTGTGTGGTGATGTTTACGTTCTGCATATCTGCATACTGAGTAAGTGTTGCTCAGATCTGTATTTGTGAACTTGGGGAAAAAGAATAAACACAAGAGAGAAATGGGGAGGGGTAAAGTCTTTTCTGATCTTTGGATTTAGGTTGGCTCTGTGAGTACATCTCTTTAATTTCAGTTTTGAGGAGTAGCATTGTAAGGATCTGAATTGTCTGTACGTGTGAGCCTTTGGTTTTGGTGAGAAGCACTTCAGTGAGCAGGGAGGGGGGAGTGAGTGAGTGAGTGAGTGAGTGAGTGAGTGAGTGAGTGAGTGAGTGAGTGAGTGAGTGAGTGAGTGAGTGAAAGAAAACGTGCAGGTGCGTGTGTGCACGTGTGTGAATGCCTGCCCTCTTGTCACACGTGTGTGTTTGCTCTCTTGTCACATGTGTCTGCCTGCCCTCTTGTCACACATGTGTGTCTGCTCTCTTGTCACACACACGTGTCTGCCTTCTCTCTGTCACACACGTGTGTGCCCTCTTCTCATACATATGTCTGCCTGCCCTCTTATCGCACACGTGTGAGTGTCTGCCTGCCCTTTTGTCACACACGTGTGAGCGTCTGCCTGCCCTCTCCTGGCAAGCCCGTAACCGACTGACAGCTCCCACCCACTGCACTCCTCGTACCAGCAGCGAGCGATGCCCTATGGAAGCAGCCTTTTCACGAGGTCAGTGTGTGTGTCCCAGGCCCTGTGGTGCTGACAGGTAAGGACATTTCTTCTCTTGTAAAGAGGCAGCAGTTTTGCTCTTGAAATGGGTGTTTTATCCCCAAACACCAAGTACAAGGGCTTCTGCTTGCCACCGACTACAATCACCCAGCAAAGGGTTTGTGACGCTGGCCATACTTAATTCTAGAACGCATTTTTAAAAAAAATAAAATCTCTTAAACATACGTCTTTGTCTTTCTTTTTTCTGGGCTGACAGCAAAATTCAGGTACCTATGACTTCCTAACCCTATGCTTCTGTCTATTTCTGCAGCATCATTAGCAGGAAGGACAGGCCAGATTCTGACCTCAATTACACCTCCCTATACCTGAAGTTGTGCTTTTTAAGTCCGTTCCATCACTACTGATGTTTGTTGGTCTAAAGGAAAACAAACTATTTGTGCATATATGTTCTTCAAGGCTCCACAACTCTGACTTCAGCATACAAATAAATGTGACACTTAATCTCTGAAAACATTTTTTACATTTTTTGTACTCTGAATGTATATAGATATATATTTTTCATCTCTAACATCAATGGCATTTCCCTGTTCCCAGCTCCCTTGGTGTTTCTGGAATCAGCATGGCAGTGACAGATGCTGTTGTTCCCTTATTAAGACTGAATGTTGCCATGCCCAAGTACAAATGAACGTTCATTGTATGATACAACTTTCTTATAAAGCCACACTTCTGTAATTTTGGTTTCTCTTTTTTAGGGGGAGAGAAATCTTCCCTATAATTGTGTTTGCACATTACTTGCTGCATGATTAAAGATAAAAAGATTGTAACGTGCTGGAATAAACTATATATACATAGCCTGATATAATTAGGTACAGTAGCTGTGAAAATAACTTAATCTGATTGTATTAATATAATAAACTTGCAATATAAAATTGATGTGTCTTTTATTAGCCAATTGGTCAAAACCACCCAAGAGTATCTGTTGCTTTTGCTTTGGCTTGTCTTATTGTTTGATGATTTCTTTCTGACCGCTGAGCCATTCTCTCAAAAAATGTGATCTGAGGAAAATACTATTTCCCTTCACAGGCTTACAGTAGCTGACTGTGCTGTCAGGGGATGACCCCAAGGGATGAGGTGAACCCACACTTCACAGATCTGCTGAAAGGTGGTGATAAATCAGAAGGAGGGGCTCAACAGGGGTTGAATGGCAATTGGTTTCAGAGATTTTCATTTTTTAGGCTTGAGTTCAGCTTCTGCAGCTGTTTCCTGTGAACCTAAGAGTGTTGGTAGCCTGCTTTCCTTCTCTGGTTTGCACGCCATCAACAACCTCCTTTGCTTCCTCAGGTTTTTCTGTGTACAGGAAGATGCCCTGGCAAGGCTTCCAGCACCAACCTCTCCTGTAGGCTCAGCTGAAGGTCTTCAGGCAGATGTGCACCTCTCGCCCTCTGTGCTCTCCATGGGGTAAGGATTCTGTGCCAAAATCTGAACCATCCAAATCCTCCTCTGCTCTAATAAAAACAGCTACCCAAAGTGTTTCAGGTGATGGGTAGCTGGTTTGGATGATGAGGATGATGACAATAATAATCATGGGGTGTAGACTTCAGCACCAACTGTACCCACAGATCTCCTCAAAGCACACTAGTACATGCAAGCTATAACCAAAGGATAACTCCTTTGACCCTCTGCTTGCATAGTTACTGGTTTCATGGAAAAATGCAGAGAGGGAAGTTTTGCTGATCTCATTTAAAGAAGATCAAGACTATGGCCTTGCCTTCACAGAAGGAGATTTATCCCTAACTACTTCACCACAAGAATGTAGTCGCCAAAGAAGTAGTTTTCTGCCTTATTTTCTTCCATGTTTCCTGTGTTTGAGTAAGGGAATCTGATTCAGTTTCTCTGTGCCCTGGCAGCTCTGCTGGCACTGACCATTAGGGAGCCCCAGGCTGACGCAGCCCTCGGAGCCAGTCTCATGTAGGAATAGGGTTTTTTACAACCGTAGTTAGTTGGAGCCCACACACCAGCAGGCAGCAAGACAGGGATTTAAATAGAGAAATTTAAAGGGTATATTCCCTTGTGTGGGAGGAAGCACTGTCACAAGCAGATGATGCATTGAACGAAATCCTGCCCACGCCTCAGTTACTTGTGTGCACCTCCCTGACAGGTTTGCACCTCCCAAAAGCAACTGACAGGTTTGGCATGTCCCACACTGTCCCGTGTCTGCCTGGCCAGCAGAGCAGCAATGCCTTGGGGGAGCATGCTCTACCTTCTGCACCACCACTCTCATCTGGATGGCCACCAGGCTCCAGCTCCCAAGATGCCTACCTTTGTCTCCAGCACTTTGAAGGCTGCTCTGAAGCCAAGAAGCCAGTTTTCTCTGGGGGTGACTCCTAAGCAGTACTTGATCTGGAAAATCAGTCACAATTTTCCAGTGTCAGCTCCAGCTCTAGTAAAATGTGTGTGTACCTTGGTATGGATCTCCTGTGGAGGAGAAGTTTACTGCTGGTGGGAAGGCTTTTTTCGTGATTTCATAGAGATAAGAGAGCTGTGCTCTGTACACCAGCTCTGCCCGCCCACACAGATCCCCGGGGAGAACGGGGAGGAGGAGGAATGGTTATCGCAGAGTTGTCAGACTCACACAAGAAAACCTGGGAGGAAGGAAGGGAAGAGAAGTGTTGGGAGAGGCAATATGGCAAGATGCCTTGTGGGAAGCAGATCCCACAGCTGAACAGAAATAGGGGAAAATAGTCTGGAGAATCCCAAGCCACAGCACAAGCTATGAGAAACACAGAAACCACTCACTGCCACTTTCTATGGAGCTTCTCTTCAGGGTCACAGAGAATGTCAGGATGATAAAAAAGAGGCTGACAAGCATTAGAAAAGGAAATAATCACCAGAGCTGACTGGAAATTGATGTTTCTATTTCTCCAAAAATGACAATATTGCAAAATACACTTCAGTTCTAATTCAAAATGAAAATTCAAAATATCAAAACCAGTTTTACAAGGAAGAAAACTGACCCCCCACATCTTTTGGTAGCTGAAAGTCTTTGTTCAGATTTTCTTGTACCAGAATTTTTGTCAAAATAGGAACATAAAGCCCGTGGTGCTGGGTGCTCCCACCATCATGCCATGTCTCCAACACTGGCAATAGGAGAAGCCAGGTAAGCAGAGCACCTTTGCCTGGCTACTTTCAGCAATACATTTCTTACTTAATTCCCTCAGTTCCCACAGCTGTTGGATTGGGGATATTGGAGACTATATGTAGGGATGCATTTCCCACATCCAGCAAGTGTTTTCTATATAGGGAAAAGTTTAAGACTCACCCCTTAAGATAAAGAACCCAGAAACTTCCATACCCTCCTGACAAGGATTGGCTCAGGGCCAAGAGAGAAGCCTCTATTGGATCTTGTCAGCGTTCTTCAAACCCTGTATCTTCCTCTATTGTTTGCAAGCCAGGTTATCCCTCCTAAAACATTCAGTATCTAGGAAGGAGCACAAAAGGAAGTAAAGGCTTTTTGGAGTGTCTTAGCAAGGTGCAAGAGGTTTTCTCAGACACCTGTGCCTGGCTTATCATTTTGTTTTCTGTAATGTTTGTTATTTTGATATTTTTCCTTATTAAACCTTTTAATTTACCAAACACCTCCAGAGAGCTGTCTTGCTAATTAATGTTAGCCACTTCTCTGCAAAGGCTGGTCCCTCAGAGATTGATACATTAGCACCTTGCCTATTAGACTCTGGCCACTTGATAATCAGTATCAGCTATACCCTTGCCTAGTCCTTTAGAGTACTCATCTTTTGACCTAATGTCCCAAATTTGTCTATTTCTTTTCTGAGCCTGTTGATAACAGTCACATCCATGACTTCCTACAGCAGCAGTTTACATTTATCTGCACCCAAGCTCACCTGCCACTTCTTTTTCCTCCTCAGTTTAGTGGGGTCCTTCAGGTGCCTCTGTGTGGTGTTTGGATACTTGGAAAACTCCAGTAGCATAGTGAACACAGAGCTATCACTGCTCACTCCTTTCTCCAGCTAGAGGTTGTATACTAGACTAAATTAGTTCCCACACCAATCTCCAGGACACCCCACTGCTGACTTTTCCTTACCCTTTGCCATTCTGTAACCAGCTTTCCCTGCATGAAATAACTCCTGTGATCCCATGACAGCTTCATTTCTTTAATAATCTTTGGTGTGGAACCTTGCCCACAGGTTTTTGAGAATCCAAGTACATTATGTTCGCCAGATCTCTCCTTTATCCCTTGTTCTTTTGAGTGAGGTAAGTACGAACAATTAAATTTTTATGAAGATAAACTTTGCAGTAAAATCTGTTCTGACAGGAGATGGCAGAATTAAAAAGCTTTGTCCATTAGAAGGACCTAAAGGTTTTTATGGATTGTGCAAAATCTGCTTAGAGAAGTATGGCACATGGTGTGATTCTTGGAACTGTCATGTGCAGGACCAAGAGGTGGATTCGATGATTCTTGTGGGTCCCTTCCAACTCAGAATATTCTTTGGTTCTGTGATTCTGTAAAACGCATTGCCTTGAGATTGTAGGGGAATTCCAGATGGTATTTCTTTAAAAGTGTCTTCTAATTTTGAGGCTTTGACTGAAGCTGAAAATGAGCAACTGTCAGACAAAAATCGCTGTTCTTCTGCCTGGAAGGTGTTAGGGAGAGACACTGTAAGCAAGCTCTTCTTCTGAGTTTACAGATCGTAGTGAGATACTATTTTCAGCGGTGATGCATATATTTGCAGACACTAAACTTCTCACCAATAGAGGTGACTGCTTGATCAAATGGGTTTTTTTTCATGGGACTCCTCCCGTGGGTAGAACTGAGTTTCTCTGATAGCTGCAGGCTTTGGCTTACTTCTCTACCGGCCTGCAGAGCCCAGCATGGTGACAGACAGAGATAAAATTACATTCCATGTATAATTTGGGATTTCATGAAAGGAAAGCTAAAATGATAGGAAGAAAGAGCTCTGCCTAAATTAGGTTTCTTTTTAGAGGTGTGCTTCCTAAACACTCAGAAATTCTCATGCTTACTTAAGCTCACTCAGATCTGGTGAGCTTCAGGAAAGTGTAAGGTATGGCAAGTAATCCAAATTTGGGATCAGGGAGGCTGTGAGTAGCTTTCCCACAAAATTATCCAGTTCTTCTTTTGCAGAATTAACAGATTCTAGCAGCAGATTGGTGCTTTGTGTTCTCTGGAAAACATGAACCAGGTTTCAAAATGTCTCAGTTCTGCCCTGACACACCTGATCATCATCCCCTCAATTAAAAAACATCACTAAAATGACAAAGTCCAAACCTAAACCTGTCCATGCCCTTTCTTATTCCCCTTTTGCAGATATTTAGACCCAGGGAGCCCCCTCCATCACAGCCTGGGCCTTTGCCCCCACTGCTTTGGAGGGGATGAATACACAAATTTCAAGCTGTAAAATGACTGCACATGATACACAGCATACAGCATGAATGCACATGCAAGCACCATAGCTGATGTGAAAGAAGAGGCCCTTCATGAGACTTACTTATTTTTGGAGTGAAAAGTCCCTGCCTCAGCCAGGCAGGAGTCCATGACCAACATCCCAGTTCTTTACTGGTGCCAGCCTGACAGGTTTTGCTGAGCTACTTGGCAGTGCAACTCCTCTTAAGATTCAGGCAGGCTACTCTTTGCCTCTGGATCACATCAGACTTTAAACAGGCAACTTCAGCTTTACTTTTTAGTAGTTACAGCTTTTACTCCATGTGGACCTTTATACCACCCTCAATCAAATCTAGAAACTGTTCAACCTGGCAGAGCTGCTAATGAATATGCTCTCACCAGCTAAAGGAAGAGAGAAAAAAGGGAATGTATTCAGAATGAAAGCCCTGTGTTTAAGTTTTACATTTCAAATGCTTTTGGTTTTTTTTGTTTTTTTTTTTTTTGTTTGTTTGTTTGTTTGTTTTTTTCTTCTTTCATTCCTGCAGTGTTGCCTGAAAAGCCAGTTTTGCTCGGCTATTGTCGGCTTCACTGCATGGCTCCCTGTGTTTTGACAGTCAGTCCTCAAAATCACCACAATTTTGAAGTGGATCCATCCTCCAAAGGTACACCTTGTCTTCCTCTTCTCCTCGGCATCAGTAGCATATGAGCCCTGTGGGGCTTTTGAACTCAAATACCACCGTTTATTAGAAGAGAAAATAGAGATGGTAACTCATAAAATAAGGAAACTCAGCTGGGCAGGGTCGGATACGAATAAAAAGGAGTTATCAGCAGCCATCCATTCTCCCAACTGTGTCCTGGCTTGTTGGCTGCCTGAGCTGCGGAGAAGTAAAACCGGCTCCTTACGCCTGTGCGAGTGCCGCCGGTGATCGTTTCCGCACAGCCCCGTTGTCTTGCTTTGGGTTTGTTTTTTTATATTTTGACGACTTTTCTTACTTTCCACCCCGGCGGCTCCTGCGCGGGCACCGGCCGGGCCTGGGCCGCCGCGCCGCCAGCGGCCGCCAGGTGGCGCCACCTCCCTTCGGCTGCCTCTGTGAGGGCGCCCTGAGGCCCCGAGGGAGCCCCGGCCGTGAGCGTGCTGCAAAACGTGGGGGATGCACGATTTTCCTTAAGAAAGGACGTTCTTTGGTGTTTGATCTTCCTGTGCTTTCCAGTCTAATCAGCAGGAAAGGAGATTTTCGAAACAGCAGCTAACGAGCAATCCCTGAGCGATGTCCAGGTGTTAGAAAGGCAAATTACTTGTTGGTGGAGTTGCCTTGTTAAGGTTTAGGGCCCCAGGTGTTTCAGTGATCTCCCACCTCGGGGGAGGTTAACAAAGCTTGGGGAGAAGGATGTGTGGCTGATCGTGGACACAAAGAATGCAGAATTTGTGGGCCACAAGGACATTTGGCAGGAGCCCAAAGATAAGGAAGAAACTACTAAAGACAACTCAGCAGCTGTGCTGTATCAGCTCCAATTGGGTAAAAGGTAATTCTGGCAGAGGGAGATGGTGACCACCAACTCACGGCCATGGCCCCAAGAAACTACTGACCCAAAAGAGGAGTAAGACTGAGTATGGGACTAATTAGCAAGAGAAGCAAGAGAACAATTAATAAGCAGAAGACAGAATACTAATGTATTCTTACTAATTAATTAATACTAATTAACAAGAGAACTATGTAACTTGTAGCCAATGAACACAAATTCCTTTGTTTGCAAAAATTTATAAATAGCAAAAGGTTTGATAACTGGTGTGCTTCATTTGTGAAATACCACCAAGCATCCAGGCTTGTGCAACTCCGAGATAATCTATGTCTCTCTCAAGTGTATAATTATAGGCTTGTTGCTCATGAATCCCATTTTTGTGGATGACAAGGTGACTCCAGGGCCGTAAGAAGACCCTGCCATCGTGAGGGGACCCCAGGATTGTGAGGTGACCCCAGTGCTGTTGGCTGCCCCTTGCCTGTGTCTGTCTGGTGATCCTACAGCATATCTTTCACATGCAGTGTCCAAACCAAACCCAAATATGCAAACCCAGCTGCAGGAAGGTGGTGCAGGTACCCTTTTTGTCAGCCACCAAAGAAAGGTTTGGGGTTTATTCAGCAATGGAAAGGCCTCAGGTGCCATGGAAGTTGACCCTGGAGCTGGGCTCTAGACAAAGAGTTAAAAACAGACACAATTTTTTTCCCACAGGGCATGTGGGGTCGCTGGGCAGAGATGAACAGGTGGACATTTTTCATCCTCTCTGCTGCCCCCAAAGTAAAGGAGAAGCTGTGTTGGCCATGGACAGCTGAGAGGTTCCATATCTGTGTTTAGCAAAGTACGTAAAATCCAGGGATGTGATGCAGCCCCGTTGGATCACTATTCCTGTGCAGAAAATCTCATTAGGTAGAGGAGTCAGCGGTGGTGGAGAGCCACCATTTCCTGCTTTCCCAGGAGAAGGGTGGCTGGGGTAGGAAGCACATCCACTGCAGCCAGGCAAGGAGCCTGCCTGTGCACTGGGCATCTCTTACAGAAAGCAAAGAATTGCTGAGGGGCTTGATACCTATCAGGAAACAAGTAGAGGCACTGCCAAAGATGTCTTTAGCTCTGTTTCTGGCACACTTATGAAATGTCAAATACCTAGACAGTGGTAGCTGGCCCAATAGCCTGAAGTCTCAGCTAAAAAAAAACAGTCTGTCTTCTTGGAGCTATCATTCTCTGATCTGGGGGGGTCTGTTCCTTTATTTTCACTCCTCTCTGCTTCAAGGCTAATCAGCAGAGCTTGCAAACCAATAACAAATTGGTTAAAAATCAGCTTTATATGCAAAGCCTAAAATAAAACATCTGTATATATCCCAGAAGCCTTCACAACCTCCTGTTTTATTAGTATCTCTAAAATAACTTTTCTTTCCTGACTCTAATTCCAGCTAGAAGCACTCTGATAATCCTCATAGGACTGTTATGTGTATTTCCAATTAAGCAATTTATAAGCACAGGCTGTGAGGAGCTTTTTGTTCTTAAGGAAATTATTTCTTCATTAAGAGTAAAACAAGTCTTTTTTTATCCCTGCTTAATATGAAAGCCCTTGTGTCCCCTTCGCATATGCTTTAAGTACTGAACTGTGTAGAAGGAGATTAATCATGTTGTACCCCGACAAGCAGGGAAGACACAGCAGCTGGGTCAGTCACTCAGGGAATAGGCTTTTCAGTGTTTGTTTTCAGAGACAAGTAAAAGTCAGACAGACAGACACTTGCTTTCAAGCTCCTTGCCTTTGCCAGAGGCAACCCACACAATCATGAGCCCTTCTGGAGTCTGAGTCATGAAGAACTGCGGCAGATAAAATGAAGACAGTCAAGAGGAAAAAAATATCCCATTCATGCCCAGCTAATGAGTAGAAGTTCCAAATTTCCTCTTGTTTTGCAGGCTGTGTACCTTAATTAGATGAATCACAGAACACTGAGAGTGGAAAACACAGGCCAGACAGCTCATAAGAGTCCACTTCATCCTTTCACACTGGCAGCATTATCTACCTCCCTGACAGGGAAGAATGTCCCTCCATTTTCCTGGACTGTCATGAGGCATGGACAAACATGGAAAATGAAGAGCAGAAAGGATGGATGATTGAGTTTAGCTTGTATAGTAGCACAAGCATCCTATTCCTATTTTTGTCCCCAGGCCCAACCGTTTACACTTTCTATAAGGGCACTTATGAGCCCGTGTTCTGGTCAAGGGTAGCCCCATGACCAAATAGCATGAGTTGCACTGAGCAGCAACATGAGAGACCTTCAAAGGGAAGGCACATTTGCTAATATCAGGAATAAACTCACCAGAAAGCTTCTGATGTGGTCACAGAAGACATTTTGAGCCTTGAGTGTTCCTGGAACTCTGGAAAACCTACGTGTCATAAGTAAACTGCATTCCCTTCATTTTCCTCTAAGCCCAACTAGAAGGAGTCAGCTTGATAATGGGATAGCTCCTGATTAAAATTAATATCTCATATCTGTTTACAGTAACAAATGTAGAGAAATGGAGAAACTGACAACAGACGGAATTACTACATTAGTAAAGAGCTAATCTATGGAAATAGGTTAGAGATCGAGATGCTGCAGCATGTAAGCCTGTGCCAATGCTTGACTTGCACAGGGTCAGTGGGAAATGTGTCATGTATTCCAGTAGCACCAGCAGCCCCATGAATTTTTCCCAGGAATGGGTGCATAAAATGGCTGATGAATGAATCTAGAAGTGGTGAATTTAACTGCAAAGTTCAGTGTAGACATTGTATCATTCAGTGAATAAATGATAAGTTTAGAGTGACTTTAAAATCTTGATGTTTCCTTCTCAGTCTCTGCATTTCATGCCATGCTCAGTAATGCCATTTATCATCTCTCTTTGTGTTATGGAATGGGTTTTATTTAGCAGCATAAGCAAGAAATGCCTGGCTCTAGTTCCCTCAGCAAGCCAAATGGCACTGTGGTTTTTGGTAATTCTGGTTTTGTGATGTCACTCTCTGTCTTAAAGGGAAATAGGTTTTGAAGAGGGATTTGGAAAAAGATGGGGTGATACGTGACATTGTGCATTGGCTCCTGAGACAGAGACAGCTCTACTGGCACAGGGAGAGTCATTGATCTGCCAGCTCAAAAAAAAAGTCACATATCATGGCAGCATGAGAGAAGGAAAGAGGACAGAGTGACAAACAAGTCATACTTGGTGCTCAGAGTCAGCACTGCTGTCAGAATGGAGGGAAGAAAGGTAAAAAATGTCAGAAGCAGACAAGCAGGTTGAGAAAGGCACTGCAGGAAGCAGAAAGGTGCAGAAAAGAATGTTGTAGGGGGAAATGGAGGATGAGGAGGGAAAAATAAGTATTAACGATACCATCATTATGCAGGGCATGAGGCCAATGTGGAAGCTGTGTTTTGGGTTGGCTGCAGTCCTAGGGAGGCCAGAAACAAAGGAGATAACATTTGTCAGAAGATAAAGTGGTCAAGTGCATCATCTGTCCTGAGTCTTAGAAACATTGCAGAAGAAAAATCATTTGTGTTTAGCTATAGCCTAATGTACAAAAGAGTATTGTGAGCAATCAGAGCTGTCTGGCTACTTCACCTAAAGGAAAAGGGATATGGTAGCCTCTCAGTTATAAAAACTGAGAGAACAAGAGGAGGCAGTCACAGAGAAAGATCAGGATTTAATTTGCTCAGTGTTCAGTCACCAAGAGACGTGGGGGTGGCAATATTGCCAAAGCAAAACTGAATTGAGGAAAATAGATTAGAAGCAGTGAGTCAGATGTGTGAGCTCATGGTGGCACAGCTGATATTTGAAATTGCAGGAAGAGTGAGGATCATAGGAACCTTCACAGGGACTTTTCTTCCTGGATTTACAGTTCAAATCCCATCAAAACACACACAGTTCAACAACTCTTAGTCACCACAAACTTGCAAGAGCACATCAGAGAAGGAAAGGGAGAGCAGTGGGCAGATATGGAGCTGCAGGAATATTCTTTGGATAGAGGTAGGAATTTTAGAGAAAATCACTCTCAAATTTAGATCCTCACTGAAGACCTCAGCCCTCAGGTAAAGGTTTAGGACTTGGTTGTGAGTAAAGGTTTAGGACTTGGCATCAGCTACTGTAAAGTCTCTTTTGTGGCCATTCCAGGCAGTGCCAAACTGGATGATCCATAACAACACATGGACCATGGAGGCACGAGTCATATTTCTGTCTATGACTGCACACAGTAAAATAATTTTGTTTAACCAGCTTATATTTGTTTGCTTTCCACCAATACCACTGTAATTTCTTTTAGTATCCAAATACATTTTTCTCCCCTTACTCAAGCTTTTGCAAAAAGGGAACCACTTTGCAACAGCTCCTCGATTTTTACATACCTGCCTGAGTGACTGTGATAGCAACATGCTCCTGTATTGCTCTAGAAAGTAGCTTTACATGCACTGTTTCATCTAGTCCTTAATTCTTCCACTGGGCCACTAAATCTGGACTAAGCTGAAATACTAGGACAATAATTCTTAATCCACTGTGGAACATTAACTGAGTGTTAAGACAGCGATTTGCTGTATATTATGAACGTGTCTCCATTTCGCTTCCTCTCTGGAGATGCTGATTCACTGATGGAGAGATGTTCTTCCAGGCAAGAAAAGATTAAGTAGAGACAACAGACTCAGAAGTAATAAATAAGGCTGTAGAACAAAACTGCCTAATATTATATTATTTTCAAAGCCACATATAATCATGTCATCAGAGATGTGCTGTGATGCACACACGCGAGGGAGCAGAGTTAAGGTGGTGCCTCTAATCTTTCACTGTGCTATTTCAGGAGGTTACAGAGTTTACAGATGTGTATTTTATGCTGCATCAATCCAGCACTGGGAAGGAGGTTTGCATCTATTTAGCCACAGCAGTGTCCTCTTGGTTCCCATCAGTCAAAGTGTTCTTCAAAGGAACGTGAGCACTATTTCCCCTGCTTCCCATGTGTGAACCCAAGGTGCTGGAGAAATGGAAGGTCCTTTAGTCCCTGAGATCAATGACATGTGCAGTACAAAGGAATCAAGTTTCCTGCTCCCTGCTTCTGTGTGCAGTATGTGCTCCCACTGTCCCTCACTCGTGCCCTACTGCAGGGAGGCTGCCTGGCTGAAATTTTGGAGACAAGTTTGGATAGTGCCTCTTTAATATAGACAGAGCACAGGCTGGGATCACAGGCAGCCTGCCAGAATTGTCACATCACCCTGTCTGAGGGGACCATCTTCAAAACCACACAGCAGCAATTGATCAAAGACAAGACTGTTGCTCTTTTGTTTCTGTGATTCTTCTGTCCAGAAGGCACCTGGGCTGATGTTGCTGTCCTGGCTGCTCTTCATACTGTTGTTGGGAGCAAACGAGGCTAGACTTCTTCAAGCTTGGGACAGGGAGCACATAGGGAATATCAGGTGTAGGCAGAAAGAAGGGGCTCACTGGACTCCATTCCTGGGGGGGTTTTGGTAATGGCCAAATGGTAGACATTTCAGCAGCCTGTTGAGAACAGTAACCTACCCCAGTTGCAAAGGTAAATTTTAATGGTAACTGCAAAGATAAATTTTAAATTCTCTTCTGAGTGGATCAAGTGCAGAAAAGAACCTGAGGTTGCTTGTTCATTACAAGAATCCACATTGCTATAGGAATTAATAAAGCAGAATGCTTCTTTTGAGCAAAAAAAAAGTCAGGATGCTGGTTGGTCACTACTTGCAGGTCTTTACTGGGAATCCATTTCATTAATCTGGACTTGCTGAAGGTGTCTGAAGAGAGAGCTTGATCATTATTCCTAAGCAAAATCAGGTATGCAGTGTGGCCTGTTTGTTTTTGATGGTGTGTTGTGTAGCTGTGGGAGTTCAAACCTCCAGACACTCTGGAACTGACCCTGCTCTCTCCTGTAGGTCAGGGTGTTCTCCCAGGCCTGGAGCTTGTGCCTGTAATGCCCAGCTCTTCTCTTGCTGTAAGAAGGGATGGGTGCCTGTACTGGTGGTTACAGTGCTCTGGTAACTCTCACGCTCTGGGGAACTTCAGTTTTTCACAGCAGAGTCAGAGATGACATTCTTAGCACATTCCTTTCATTTCTTTCCCCTGGCATAGCAATTACTATTCTACACAGTGCTGCTTCATGTGGTTCTTTACAATTTATTTTTAAGGTTTCCCCAAAAACTTGCCTAGTAAGACTTTTTGCATAATTGCTCCTCAAGATTTGCATTGCAAAATTTCCACACAGTATTAGCTCTTGAAGCTGGCTGCAGGCTTATGTTACCTCCCACTAGGTTAATCCACACAGCTCTTGAATGAATGATCTAAACACAGGAATATGCATTACTTTTTGCTTCTATTTTCAGAACAGCATTGTTCTTTCTTGGCCACTTCATTTTTTTTTTAACTATTCCCGATTCAATTGCTTCTGCAATAGGTGTTAAAACTTTCCTAATGGAAGAGAGCTGCAGTATCTGTCAGAAGAATCTTTTGGTGTATTTTTGGAAGCTTGTCAGATTCTCAAGTTTTGCAACCTTGAGTTAGGCCTGGTTGATTTGTGACTGATGGCATCAGAGAGGTAGTTCTCTTTTTCCTTCCTTGTTTAATCATATGTCTTAAATTATCATCACTGATGGGTTTATATTCCTCCTTACAGATTTACAGAGTTTCAGCACCAGTTATATCACTGGATTCAAAGGGAATGATGACAGACTGAACTGCATTTGCTTTCCAAAATCTAGCTTTAAAGTTTCCCTCTGGACTGGAACTCACTGATTTTAATTCATTTCTGGATGGCACTGATTTAAGTAATTTTTTCACTTCTCTCCTCAGAGAAATTATTCTCTACCTATTTGTAAAGTTTCCTTAATATTCTGTCTTCACTTTGCTCTGAGTCTGAGAATTTTAAAGTTCTCCCATTTCTAACTGTCACTCCCCTTGTGATGCTTGGACTCTCACATGCAATTTAAAAGCATCTTCTGTCATTTTTGCCTTTGCAGTTGTTACTTTGCCATGCCAGTTCTTTTTGATCTTTTCTCACTTGCTCCAAAAGTTCTTTTTCTTTTTGTAATCTGGCATATCATGTTCTTCAAGTTCAAGCTTGTGATCATATTTGCTCCTGTCTGCCAGCATCCATAACCCCTCCCTTAGAAATAGTTCTTAGCACTTTTCATGACTTTTTAGCCAAGATGTCATGATAAGAATGAAGTGGGGAAAAGTGCAATTTCTAACAACGTTCATTGCATCCTCCAAGTAATGATCCTTGGCTTCATCTCCTGACAAAATGTGCTTGGTATGGTGTCTTTTTGGTCTCCTGCTATGGGTGTAAGAATTACCTACCTCCTTATTCTTTGGATGTGATTTTTAATGCTGTTGTTCCCAGCAGGAAGTTTGACTGCCTGGCTTGACAAGTTTAACAAGCTGAGCACCACTGGCCTATTTCTTTGGTGATAAATGGGAGGGGAAGTAAGTGGAGAGTAAGCTACAGGTGCACCATCTCCCTGGGTGACCACAGTCATTCTTTGGGGTTATGAGCCTGCTTGAACTTCTCTCTGCTTGTATACAAACTGGTAAGATAGTAAACAAGTTAGTGAACACCTGGTAAACTCCTGGCAAGACACAGCTAAACTCTTGCAGCCTCCAAAACAAGGTATCTGTATCCAACCTGCCTATTGGAAATAACCTGCAGCCTTTGTCAGCCCCCAAACCATGCACAGGCATTGTCTGGAGGAATGCCTGCTCACCAGAGCCAGGGCTTGTGCTGGCAGCTTCACAGCACAGAGACTCCCTGTTCCAAATCTGTGCCCAGCCCTAGACTTTGCATTCTTTGGGTAAATTGTATATTGTGCTTTGTTCCTTAAATTTTCTGTGGTGTGACTCCTGGAGTCAAGAAGGAGGTTCAAGATGCCTCTCCCATGCTTCCTGCTCTGGGAATGATGGTAAGGGGTGTTTCCATCACTGCCATGAGATGTGATTGGGCTTTTCAGTGCTGTGATAGAAGGCTGGCACTGCAGTGGTATCTAAAATGTTTTACAACACTGTCTTTCTAGGCACCCTTTCCTACAGCCTATATCAGCCACACTTTGTAAAATTTTATCTGAAGTTGTTCAATCACACATAAAAATTAGAGTATGGCAATTATGTTGGCCTGGTTAAAAATCTTACAATATTGTGGCTTGGAATGCTTACTTTATCCAGGCATCATAGAAAAGGCATTTTTGGTATCAAGCGAGCCCCTTTCACTGTCTCCAGGAAAACATATCTTGGCCAAATCATAAACTCTGACTAATTTTAATTTGAACACCCTCACTAGAAGCTTGTTCTCTTGGCAGCTGAATTCCTGGCTGTGACATCTGCAGTGAGCACCCTCCAGCTTCTCCCTGCCAGCTCATCTGCCTGTGTGCAGCTCCATGCTGAACCCGGGGCTGGCACCTTCTCCTCTGGAGTGGAGCACTGCAGGGTGTGGAGTGGGGAGCAGGGCCAGCAGGAGCAAAAGTTGGACACTTGGACTTAATATTACAGGGAGGAAGGAGCTGTGAGGAAGGAGAGTAAGCAGAACCAGCATCCACACAGCTTCTGATGTTCTTATCCAACACTGAAACAATCCAAGGCTTTCTCAAAGCTCCATGTTTATTTGTTGGCAAGTATCTGTATTATCTGGTGATGAAGGATGTATCCTACATCCCTCAAATTTGTTGATTGAGTTTCTACCTCATGCAGCCGATCCCTATGGATGATAATGGACGTCTACTGCTACCAATTACTTATTAGCACATGTGGTAGAGATCTGTACTTCAGACCTAATAGGTTTCAGTTCCATTTGGAGGTCACTAGGGTTTCATATAATATCATTTCTTTTCGATTAATGTGGCAAGTGACTTGGTAATTCCAGTAAATGACTAGGTACTTAAAGAAAATCTGTCTGCAAATACAAATTTCTGTCCAGCTGGAAATTTTAACAATTGACATTTTACTTGAGACAAAACAGGAAAAAAAGTTACTATAATCCTGTGGTAGAACATTAAAACAAATGCCCTTCTAATTTTTCCTCTGTGAGTTACGTCCTCAAAGGGTTAACATGAAGAAAATAGGGTGATCAAAGATTTTATGGAAGGACAACTTTGATCTCATAGATTGTATAAGGCAGGACTTAATCCAAAATTAACATCCTATATGGGTTAATTAAAGGAAACAAATGTGAGAAAGCTTGTTCTACTCTTGAACAGCTCATTTAGCTTGTCTTTAATGTAAATTATCAATGAGGTTCCTGTCATGAAAATAAATCTCATTAAAAATACATCAGTTGTTCACACACCTGTAAACCAAGGAAAGAGTGCTCCTGCCAGATGAAATTGATATTACTCAGCTGCAGAGCAAAGGTGATGTGTGTTTCAAAATGCAGTCACTTTTGCTTTTGTCTGGGTTTATGTTTTCTGAAAAATCTTTCTATTTCCCTCAGTGGGCTATCAGAGTCCTTAATTAACGTGGAATAGTGGAAAGGCTGCAAACTGGTGACTTAAGGGCAGACTTGGAGCAAGAAGAGCTTGAAACCCACATTCCCTCTTTACTAGTGGACTCATATTGCCAAAGGTCATATGTCCTTAGATTACAGCTTCCTTGAGATTGTCTAAAACTTTCCACTGAATAGGAGTTCAGATGAAATGAAACTGTGAAAGCCAATACTATTTGAAACTATATAAAAGTGTAAAAAATTATATTTGGCTTATAAATCATAACATCATATTATTATTATTCTCTTGGAGCAGTTTATGGAGCAGTAAAGCTAGAATTCTGTACAGAGATGAAAGTCAATATCTATCTCCATCCCTACACCAACATTAGTAGGAAATATTACCAGACACTGCAAGCTAGGAAGGAAATAAGAAGAATATTAACCAGAGCCTTTTTTCCATATTATAGTCCCATATTACAAAACAAACAAGTATGCAGTCCTTCTTTGTATACTTACAGAATTTCCTCTCCACAGAGCAATAAAGAGGCAGAGATTCCTGACGTTTGGTTGGATGAGGCCTGACAATTGCAACATCAGGGATACCTCAAGAGGCAGTGATCTCCCCACCACTGTAAGGTGAGAAACTCCACAGCAACACATTTGTATGGGAAGTGGGCATAGAAAGAATTCTAATGTTTTCATTGTGTTTTAAAATCTATGTGTGAAGGTCACAGCAAAGCTTTTGTTTCTTATTTATGGTCCCAAAGGCTTTATTAATTCATTCTGCATATGCTTGCCTGGCTGAGGTTACAGCTTGGTCACTTCAGTCAACTTTAGGTCAGGCCCCTGACCAGAAAGAGAGTAAGATATAAAGTAGGCTTTTTAGCACATTAAATTCTATTCGGTGTGTGGTACGGCCAGGAGGTGGCAGAGCAAGTCTGATTTACCACTTCTGAGTGGCAGGCTCTGGGTATTTTCCAGTCTTGACGCTATGGAAAGATGGTGAGTTCCTGCAGTTCTCCCACTTGCATCGTTTAGTGGCAACTGCCTGCACACCACTCACAGCATTTGCAAGGCTATAAAGAGGCTTCCAGCAAGTTTGCAGAGCTCTCTAGGAAATGATGGCTGGTATTATTTTTCCTTTTTTTTTTCCCTTTCTCTTTCGTAATTATAATTTTGCACTTCTGACTCAACTCTGCTATTCACCGGCAGTTTGGCCAACACATCCTTTCAGAGGCAAGAGTGAGTCTTCCTTGTGTGCACATCCTTGCAAGCAAATGGCACTGACCCTGCCCACAGCAGCACACAGTGACAAAAGCACATTGTTCAAGCAAGGGCCTGACAAGTAATGACTCAAGTGCTGCCAGTAATTTGGTAATCTAAACTATATCTGCTTGTGAATTGCTCTATTAAAAAAGCAATAGGCTTCATCAAAACCTGTCTTTTTCTTAAGAGCTACTGGTGCTGGTTAGTAACAAACCCCCCGAGTTTATTAACAGAAAGGAACCCCAAAATCTCTGTGTGTTAGGTTTAATGGGCTGCAGCAGCCCCAGGATAGATATTGGTGCCATCACAAAAGAAGGCATTTTCTGTCTTCTGCCTCTCACGTGGATTTTTTGTATGTCTGTTTCCCTGGGGCAGCTGTAAGAGGGGAGATAGGAGAAGGGCAAGAAGAGAGGGCGGTAATCATTTTCTTAGGGTTTGATCACCTTTGAGAAAACACAGCACCAGTTTTGGTCTTGCTGTTTTAAGGGACTTAAAAGCCTGATAAATGGCAATGGAAATAGAGAGAAGCAGCTCCTTCAGTTAGGACTGCAAGAGAAATAGATGATGCAGAGGTTTTTGTGCACAGGGTCAGATACAAAGTCAAGAGAACCATGCATGAGGGAGACAGGCAGTGAGGAGAGGTGAACAGAGGATTCTTTGCACTGAAAGTACTGGAGTTATTATGCTCTAAATTCTGCATTTATTGTCTGCTGGCTTCAAAACAGCAATGTACGATAGAATCTGACCCTAAATGGATGTAGTTGTCAGAATCAACAATAGGAAGCACAGATAGAAAGAGATTTGATATCTTCTCTACAATCCTGCCTCTGGTAATAGTTACTGCTAGAACTCAGAACTCCCTCAGAGGAGGGAGGGAAACCATATTTCTTCCAACACCTCTGCTAACAGCTCTGTTGTCTTTTAAATTCTAAGAAAGGATCACCTATATAGCTGGAAAGAAATCACACAAAAACCCGCAGTGCCGCTTTTCTCCAGGGGTTTTCCCCAACCTTCCAACCGTTTTAGCAAAGTACAGATAAGATCTATGCCCTGAACACTAATGCAGACAGTGCCCCCAGACAGACAGACTCAGATCTGGGCAGAACTGCTTGAGTAAGAGAAAAGGTCACCTACCATGGCCTACGTGGCCCCTGACTGCTCTGCTATTACCAGATGCAGAGATGGCATCTGGAAGACCAACTTATGGCCACAGGCAACTGAAATTAGAGCAATCAGCACAAGCAGACAGAATGTGGAGGTCCTTGTAACTTCCAATTTCTCCTCACCAGGCTGGAGCTGAACAGGCAGCTACCACTGAAAAGCTACATATCCTGTGGTTCCTTCTCTGAGTTTTGTAAACAGCTCTGTGCATGTTACTGCAAGTCCTCTCACATCAAACCTGGGATTGTGGCTGCCATGCACTGCTTTAAGCATCCAGGTCCAAATTTCAGATCTACAACAATGATGTTTGGATCAGAAATGCTATTTTGATCCTCCTCTTTTTTTTTAGTTGCCCTGGCCTTGAGGATGGTGGCTTAGAATAGCTGAAATATTTAAAAACTCCGCCAAGCGCTGTGCTGACAAAACAGTGATTTGTATGTGCTCTGTACTTCTGGCTAACCTCAGCACAGAGTTCAGATGCTGAATGAATCTTCTTTTCTCTCATCATTCAGTGTATTAACTTGAGGTCATGCTCCACTGACACTTGCAAACAGCACCCGGCTCTGTCAATCACAGCCACGCATAGAAGGAGCCTGAAAGGAATTAACTCCATCTAATAAACATCCCTGGCTTGCACACAGCCCCTCAGGATGGGAGTGATAGCAAACTGGGACTGAAGGCAAACTCTTGGAGAAGGGAGTAGGGTTTAGCCTATAGAAATGGAAATGCTTCAGTTTGCAATGGTATCACAAATGCATAATGTCACAGATATTTCACTTACGGCTTATTTTCAAACATCGACAAAATCCAGTAGTCGTGGCAAAGCCAGCTGCCTTTGTTGTCTGTGGTTACAGTTAAAAGAGACCAAATGACACTTTGCAGCCCTGTGATCCAAAGCACAGTGCCCTGAATCACTTCAGGAGAAAGAAGTGGTGGCACTAGTTAGTTCAAAGCTGTAAGAAAATAGAGAGAGCAGACCAATAATACCAGCAGCTAAAGAACTTTATTTCTTAAAGGAAAATTAATTCAGCAGCAATAAATAAAGGTGCTGCTCACAAGAAAAACCTCATATTGCCGATGTGCAACATCACATAAATGTGAGGTTAGGAGATGTGAGAACATCTGTGCAACTGTTGTCGAAGGGCAGATCAATTCTTCTCCTTTCTTCTTTTTCTTTCCCATTTCATTCCAGAATCTTCAGGAGACTTCTTCCTCTGGTACCAAACTAACTATTTTGGGATTGTGAGCAATCATTCATATTCTCATGCCAGAATCACCAGGTACTTCACTGAAAGTTTGATAAGGCCTTACTGTGTATGTGCTGTAGGAAAAATACTGTTTGTATTTTGTGCTCGAACAAGAAACTGGGGCTGTGGGAAGAGCTACTGAAGGTTCCCAAAGGTAATGGTCCAACCTAGGATAAGAACTCAGTACTTCTACCTTTTGTACTCTTCTCCCTGAATAATGTTTTCTCACTAATGAGAAAATCTGTCCAGAGCAAAAGGTTAGGTGTATTCCATCCCAAAGAAGATTATTTGGATGCTCTGGTTTTTTTGCCTCCCTTTCTGACCAGAATATGTTTCCTAGCGTGGTTGGAAGGAAGTGACCAACTCTTTTGCGTTATTAATGTTACTTATTTGTCAATAAGACTATCAAGAACTGTCTTGGAAAAATATTAAAGCTGAGTCATATACCAATAAAAACAGACAAATTCACTCTGGCAGCTGCAATAGTGAATTTAGCTTACTTTTGCTGTGCCTCAACAGTGTGGCATATGGTTCTATGGTGATTTCATTTCATTTCATACTTTCTTTTTGACATAAGATGAAGTCTAATAATGTCTCAAATGGAGTTACAGGAAGAGCAAAGGCAACTCTTTTTATTATAAACAAGGAACTCTGTGCATCTTCCTGCCACATGTAAAGGCACCTATGACTCTTTCTAGAGAACTGAACAGCTGTTCTAAACATATAAATTCTATCTGTGCAAAGACCTCTGCATCTCTAATATGCACAGGCAAGCAAGCAGTGATTGAAGCAGAGGCTGTGTGTAGATCTGCACCTGACACTGTTTTGATCAAAAGTTCAGGGTGTGAAAAACACTAGTGCTGCCTCAATTCTCCTATTCATTCAGCAAGATACAGCCTATGATTAATAACTATGAGATTCCAGAGTGAAAAGTGACATATTAAGCAGGTGATAGTATATTTACTGACTGAAATCACGAGTTGAAAGATTATCTTTTTCTTTTGAGAAAATCTGACAATTTTTGAAGCTACAGACAGCAAAAAGAATGGTGATTTTTAGCAGCCAGAATGCAAATCATTAAATGGCACAGTATTCCTATGGATCCTGGAAAACGGAGATGTTGATTGTTTTTGGTAAGAGCACAATACTGACTCTCTGACTGTGATTAACTTGCTATTGCTCAGCTGGGGTGTTGTTCACAGTAATCTGGGTCTTGCTCATGCTGACTCACATCTCCTGTGTTCTCAGCAGGGATTTGTGTTTCTTACCATTCTGGCCTCTGAGGTACTGAGCCTCCAGTATCTTGATGAATATGGAACACCTGGGATCAAACATCAGGGAGCAGGAGCAGTCACTGCTAGAGTTTCCTGGTGTGAAGATGTCAGACAATGCCCAGGTCTTGGGATCTAGCATGGATTTTTCCTCTTGAGAGGAGGGCAATGGGAGGAAGCCAGAATGTGAGTCAGAAAGGTACAGCACTGTACTTAGAAAAGGATGGCCTTTTCAGTTAGTTTTGTTGTTTTATTTAACTGCTCAGCATCCTATTTTATGTAGTCATAGGGAACCAACTAGGCCTTGACCATCAAGGAGGGCAGAAAGTGAATGCTTGTGGAAGTGATTAAGCAGGTTTTCACAAGACAGTGTGGTGGGTGACTTCACAACCTACATGGGCAGCATCTCCAATGTTTAACCCCCCTTTCAGTGGAAGAATTCTTCCTGATATCCAAAGGGAACCTCTCCTGGTACAACTTGAGGCCATTTCCAATGGCCTGGGAGAAGAGGCTGACACCCACCTGGCTACAGCCCCCTTCCAGGTGGTTGTAGAGAGTAATAAGGTCATTCCTGAGCCTCCTTTTTTCCAGACTAAGCACCCGCAGCTCCCTCAGCTGCTCCTCATAAGACTTGTGCCCCAGACTCTTCCCCAGCTCCACTGCCCTTCTCTGGAGTCTCTCCAGCCCCTCAGTGTTTTTCTGAGGCACAGAACTCAACACAGGTTTTGGGGTGTGGCCTCACCAGTGCTAAGTACAGAGGGACAATCACTGCCCTGGTCATGCTGGCCACACACTTGCTGATACAGACCAGGATGCCACTGGACTTCTTGACCACCTGGGCACACTCTGGCTTGTGTTCAGTGCTGCCAACCAGCATCCCCAGGTCCTTTTCTGTTGGGCAGTTTTCCAGCCACTCTGCCCCCAGCCTGTCGTGCTGAACGGGGTTGTTGTGACTGAAATACTGAAGATGACAAGTGGAGCCAGGCAAAGAGATGTCAGTTTGCAGGGGGTGAAAGAAAAAAATGTGGCAGCATTAAACAAGTCATTAAGAGTATGTAAAAGTGACATGCATGGGGAGATGGGTTTTTGTAACACTCTGCATGCCTCTTACTGCAACTGAACAACATGGCCCTGAGTTACAACATTTCATAGGACATGTAAAATTCTAATCCTGGGTCCTCTTGGCCTCATTACAGTCTCCGTTGTAAGGGGCCCATCTGCACCTCATCAAAGTCCTCATAAATTTCTGGATAGGTTTGGGATAGATGACTGGATTATTGCCCTAATTTATCCATGTATACTATCAGTAGTTTCCTACTTGTTCTTTTAATTAGGCTAAAATTTGCCAAAGCATATGAAAAATTGCTTATCCCACTGAAAACAGAATTGTCTGCTGAAAGCTCACAGCCCATTCTTCAACTTTTGCATAAATATTTTTATTGTATATTTTTATGTTCTGCATTAAAAGTGTGTCATGGGGGATATGTGCTGGTTGTGAACGCTGTACTTCCCACCAGCACCTGCTTCTTGAGCAAGCTAAATGTGGAAATGTATTGTAATGGCTGAGCTGTGCAGACAGTTTATTCTGTGTTCTGCAGCAGCATGGGTAAAGCAGGAAAATTTGTATCTGTCTGAGCTGACCCAGAGGGAAACCTGACCAAGAGGCTTTAGCTTTGAACTGAATTCAGTTGTGTATTGCAGAGAAGCTCGTTTGTTTTAGCTTCTGAAAAGTAAGTGTGACTGAATTTAGCCTTGAAAGATCCCACTGGGATGAAAAATAAAATTATTTATATTGGAAAATGTCAAAATCAAAACTAGCAGTTTCCTCCTCACTCTTTTCTCTTTTTTTTCTGCCTTTTTGCCAGTCATAAATGATTTTCCCAAACGCATTCAGACTTCCCTGATGGCCTGGGTTATGCCATGGCATTACATTCTTCTGTAAATCAGTTCCTCTTCCCAGGTTTGTGTCTTGGCTGTTGAGGATGGCCCTAGAGCAGTACAGCACAGACTGGAGGGACTGGAGTCGTGGAGATCCTGTACCAGCAGCAGTGTCCCTGCCTCTGTGACCCTGCAACCCTGCAGGCAAAAGAGAAGAGAGTCAAACCCTGGTAGCAGTGGGATAAAGCTGCTTAGAAACCCTCAGCTATGGGCTGTCTTTTTGACCTGCTGGTCCAGCAAGCAGGCTTGTCTAATTAATTAGGAAAAAAGATGTGAATTAATTGGACTTAAATTCTTGGATGATGAAATTTACCTAAACCTCCAAATGTTTGTGCAACAGCTCTCCTTCTGCACATGATATACAAAGAAATGCCATGTTCTCCCAGTTTGAAAATCCTTGCAGTTACAGTTGTGTTTATCCCAACAGAGCCCATGTTGTCAGCATGCTTAGGCTTTTCTGCCATTAATCCTTTCAAGCCCAGCAAAAAAGCATTGCATATTTGAAGTCCATCCCTCTGAAAGCTGCCTCAGCCAGAGGCTGATGGAAGACCCACCGAGGCAGCCACTGATCAACCCAGCATCTCCCCTCCTCAGGATACCCTCAGTGAAGAAACTTTTCTGCGAGGGACAAGGTTTGAATAAGCCTTGCTACAAGGAGTGCAAAAGGAGGCTAAATGCCCTTTCTTTTCACCACACATTTATTTATTCCATCATTTCACTTTGTATTTTACTGAGGTTATCATATCAAATACAGGCATAACCTAGAATATACTGGAGGGAAGCAGCTCCACTGGACACAAGTTGGTTTCCATCTGGGATCTTTCAGAAGTGGTCTCTTTTCCTCACTCCTTTTGAACTGGCTAATTAAACACACTGACCACTCATGCCACAGATTTTTTACACTTACCCATCTTAGAAGGAATTTTTTTGTAAACAAAGCTAAAGCAAGATTTCTGTGAATTGGAGGAGGTCCCATTTGCAAGGTCAAATTAGTGAAGAATATAAGAGCAATATTAAATGCTTTTATGTAAAATAATACCTGATGGTTATTTTGGTGAACTATGGCTACTTGAATTGATATTGGAATCTGTGGTAAGATTCTCCTCTGGGCCAAATGTGCAGTCAGTATCACATGCCCAGCAGGGCCTTTGAGAGACACTGTGCAGACTGACACCTATTTCTCTACAGAGATGGTGTGGGATAGCCTCACACTGTTCCTTTTGTCCAGTTCCCATCTCTTCTCACAGCAAAATTCCTCCTTAAAGGGAGAAAGTTCATTCTTAGTGTCTGTGGAGTGAGGGCAAATTTCAGTTGTGATATTCTGGACAAACAATACCTTGGATGGATTGAAAACCACCACTTCACATATTGCTCAATTTATCACAACTGTAAGACTATAACAAAGACATTAGTTCATGACCCATGTAGCTCTATGTTCATTACCCACATAGCTGTGGGGCAGATTCTTTCATCTGCCAGATTTGGCATCTTTCATTGTCAGATTGTTCTTTTTGTTAAGAGGGAGGCCAGAATTGCTTTAGTTCTGATGTTGTATGTTCACAGAAGAATGTATGTTGAATTCTGAATGAAAGAAAAAGAATAGGAAAAAAGCATAGGTATTTTAATGGCTGCATCACACTCTCAAACAGCAACAGATATCACAAAACTACAGCATATCAGGATGGATATTCTTATCAAAAGCAAAATTGACCAAGCCACCAAGAACATCTTTTTGAAAGTGCTCAGACCAAGCAAGAGCTGCCCATCTGAGCTCACTATTTGTGACAGCCCTGCTGTGACATCTGGGTGTGGCTTTGGCAATAACCTCTAGAAAAAAATAGAATGCTTGGGCACTTCAGAGAGCAGCACCATACAGAGGGCACTATGGCAGAACAGAAACATTTGGGAAATGCTCCCATCACTACCCATGGTTTCACGTCTCTGCAGAATCCTTCTGTCGTACGTGAGCTGAAAACATACTTCAAACATACATCAGCACCTTTCCATTCATTAAGGTATTTATGTAGAGGTAGGATCTGCACTTGAGTCTACCTTGAGGGTGTAATTGTGTGTTGCTAATGTAATGGCTAGAGCTGGTGATCCAAAAGGCAGCATATGAAAGGTCAATGTGCAGAATGCAAGGTTGTGCAGAGCAATTGGAGGAAGAATGGAGTCTGATTTAACAGAGGAAGAAGGAAGAGGGAGGGCAAGGGCAGTGAACGAGAGAGTGATAAGATGACTTCCAAAAATGGGTCCTGCAGAGGTGAAAACAAAAGCATTAACTTCATCAGTTATATCCAATGAATGTCTTAAAAGAAAATATTATAGATAAAGGAAGAAAGACATAAAATCCAGGAACAGAGCTGGCCATTTAAATGATGTGCATGCAGATTTCAGAGGAGCTGTTTCCACATACATAATCATCATTATCATCATTGTATACATTATGTGTATGTCCTCATGGATGCCCTTAAAACATCATAGGCAATGGTGTGCCTTAAAAGGCAAGTCACAGTATAATATTCTGATCTGATGTACCCTAGTGAATGTCCAAAAGTGGTTTCTATGAAGAGTCTGCATGGCACAAATGGAAGCAAGACTTAAATCCTAGATTTGTGTCATGTTTGCCACTTTGCATTTTCTTGTGTACCATCTGACAAATCCATGTGAATCTCAATTCTTCTGACAATCAGAAAATGTCAGAACCCAGTGCAGCATTATTGCAAGGATTTATTTATTTCACACATATCCAAAATAGTATCATAACTCAAACAAACAAAAAAAACCCAATCAGGCTAATCACATGGGCCCAGGAGATACTAATGAGATTCAACAAGTCCAAGTGCAAGATGCTGCACCTTGGGTTAGGGGAAATCCCAGACACGAGGGCAGACAGGGAGGAGAACTCTTCGAGAGCAGCCTGCAGAGAAGGACTTGGGGGTTCTTGTAGATGAAAAGGTGAAAAGATGAGTCAGCAGTGTGTACTCCCAATCCAGAAGACCAAACTCATCCTGGAAGGTGACTCTGCTCATGTGACCCCAGTGGGAGTGCTGCATCAAAGCCTGGGGTCCTCAACACAAGAGGTGAACCTGCAGGAATGGGTCCAGAGGAGGGCCAGGAAGATAATCAGAGGGCTGGATCACTTCTCCTGTGAGAACAGGCTTAGAGAGTTGACGTTCAGTCTGGAAAAGACCAGGCTCCATGGAAACCTCACTGCAGACTTCCCCTGCTTAAAGGGGGCTTATAAAAAAGTGAGTGAGAACCTTTTTGTATAGGCAGATAATGATAGGACAAGGGGGAACAGTTTTAAAACTAAAAGAGGAGAGATTTAGATTAGCTATTAGGAAGAAATTGTTTACTGTGAGCATGGTGAGATACTGGCTCAGGTTTCTCAGAGAAGCCATGGATGCCCCATCCCTAGAAGTGTTCAAGTCCAGGTTGAATGGGCTTTTAGCAACTTAGTCTAGTGGTTTGCATCCCTGCTTATGGCAGGGCAGTTGGAACTGGCTGATCTTTAAGGTCTCTTCCAATGCAGGCCATTCTATGTCTCTGCGATTAATTTTCTAGTGATCACTTTTGTGCTTCTATCACTGGTTTGAGGTGCTGTCATTCACTTTAATGAAAAATGGCTTGGACATGCTTAAAAGGTTTACTTCAGTTTCTGATTAAATATTTCAGTTGCTACATAGCTCTTATCCCCATAGCATTTGGATGAGTACATCACTTGTTTAGGGCCAACTCCAGTGGAATTAAGAATTTAAATCTCATTAAAATTATGCAACCAAAAAAACAAAAAGGGATCATTTATTTTCTTTGTTGGTTATTTCCTTGCTTTTCTGCAGATGTAAAAACTCTGTTTTGAAAAAGAAAAACTCTATCCAACAGTATTAACCTGATGCAACAACAGCTGTTATAATATACAGTCACCAGTCCGCGTGTTGTGTACTCCAAATTGGTTCAAGTTCTGTGTCCTTGCAATGAGACAAAGGAATGCCATGGGTCCATGAGAGTGATAATACCATAACCAAAGAGTAGGCAAAAAAAAGAGAAATACAACTTTGACTCTTTCTCCTCGTGAATGACGGTCCTAATCATGTTGATTTCCAGTTACAAATGGCCTGAAAACAATGTTACCACACTAGTTTATGTCAGATGAAGACCTGGTCTAGTGTATTACCAGGCATTTCATTGTTGCCAGACCCTGCCATGGCCTCAGAAGGGCTGGCAGGAGGTGTTTTCATGGACATGGAGTTTTCTGAAGTGCTCTGACTTGCCTCAGGTCACAGTTTTAAGTGCTGCTGCATAAACCTGTATCTCAGGAGGGAGGCAATTCACAGCAATTATATGGAAATCAAGGTAGAGATGTCAAGCTAAATTCTTGACGTGCCTTGGTCAAATGGAAGGAGTTGTCAGACAGCCCTATTCCCTTCACAGTTCCATTGTTGTGTTTTCCAGTTAGGGAATTTGGTCTTGGAAGAGACTGTTGCTACAGTGATTTCTGAGGAGCGTTCCAGGAAATGCAGGCTGCAGATGTGTCCAGAGGGATCACAGACCACCTTGGGGATCCATCACCTGGGAGGATGGACCAGTTTGTCCCCTCGGAGTCAGAGACCTGATGCTCAGGACAGTCTAGTTAGTGTATTTTCTGCATGTGCCTCATCTGATGGTCAGCCTTACTGAAGTCTTTGTTCCAAACACTCAGCCAGAGTGCACAGCTGTCAGTTCTATTACAAAGTTACCTTTCTACATGTAAGAACAACTTCTGACCAAAAATGTCCTTTCTCATGGCTTGGATCCACTAAGAGCTCCAGTTCCTCACTTTTAAACATCTGACAGGTGAAGTGGGCAGAGCAGTGTTCAACTGGGCCCCTCCTTACAGCACCTCATTTTCCAGTGGGGTGTTTCTTGCATGCACCAAGATTGTCTTTAGGGATCAGAGAAAGCATGAAAAGGATTTTTCAAAGCAAGCAAATGAAACAAATTCTGACTGGTCTCTTTATCCATTAGTTGGAAGCCACTTCTTCTAAGGGAATCTCATCCAAGAGAGAGTAATCATAGCTGTGACACTGAGAGCAAAACAACAAGCAATTTCCTGTACTTTTGTCTTTCTCATTTTCCACAAGTGCAAATAGCTTCAATTACTTCCTCAAAGTTTGATGAGTTCCACAGTGGGGCCAGTGATTAACTGCAAGGGAAATTTTTACTCTGTCCCTTGAACTTCTGCTTTTTTGGTAACCATTGAGCTATTCTACAGCAGCATTGAACGTCAGTCCTAACTAATCACCTAGATGGAAACACAAGGGGAAAGGAAGAGGTGGTGGCAGGAACAGCCCAGCCAAAATGCTGCAGATGAAAGACTTTCCATGTGGCCCTCAAGTGTCGTGCATTGGGAACGAGTTGAGTCACGCTCTGAACACCACAGCATGAGTAAGAAAGCTCAGCCCCCTCTGAAGCTTGGTTTTATTGATGAGTTGACATCAGCTCCTGTTGCCAGCCAAGCTCCCCTGAGCTGAGTCTCTGTGACTTCCTCTACACTGGTCCTCTCTGTCAAAATAGGTATTCTCACCCACCGGCAGCCAGGGCCAGCCAGAGCCACAGTGACTCACAGAGCAAGGAAAGGGCATGCAGGAGTTCTGCCTCACCTTCTCATACAGCATTGTCATAATATAGAAATAAAAGCTGACTTCAGGAGCAGTGGAGGAAGAGGAAAGGAAGATTTTATGTGTGCTGGCCCCGGTTTTCATGCTGAACTCATACTGCTGGTTGAGGGCCTTTATGTGAGAGACCTGGTGCTGACTGGTAAACTGGTTCAGGTAACTTGAGAATGGCCATGATATAAAATACCTTTAGAAGGTTTTCAGAGGAGGTGGATTCCTGGTGAAGTACATGGGATATTGGGCAGTGGGTGCCCTGACACTCGTTGCAGGTTGGCTGGAGGGAGGAGGCAGACTCTGGCCCAAAGTGTGGCTTTCTGCCAAGCCCTGGGTGCTGCTGCTCTGCACCAGGTGGATCTGCCATTCAGATAAAAAGCACCCAGACCACTCTACTTATGGAAACCACATCTTCTAAGCATGCTGGCAGAAGCAAACTTTAGCTCATTTGCTAATGTTCCCATTAAGAAGGCAACTGTTTTTCAGAGAGTTGGCATTTCTTCAGTCAGTGTAGAAAGAAGACCACCTATCTAGTCCATATGATTTACACTGCTCTACTACTCATCACAACATCTTTGTCAGCAAACTCCACTGGGAAAGAATAGCAAATGGAGCATGTTCAGTCAGTAGTTTGGAATAAGAGTGAGAAAGAACTGCAAGATTCACGAACCAAAGAGAGGGCAATGTTTCCTGAATAGTTTATTCCCTTGGGTTTATTTGCTGAGAGCAAATGTGAAGTGAGGGAAAGGCGATGAGGCCAAATAGACAAGGGTCTACTGAGTTCCAGGGGGATGGCAACAGGTGCTGCAGGCACTCTTCCAGCTTGCTTGACAGCTCTGAGGCCTTAACAAGGGGACCCTGGAGTGAAAACAGCATTGTTACAGACCATGAAAATTTATCCATCCATACCACCAGCATATGGAAATTTTCTCCTCCTTGATCTGGAGGTGATTTCTTTCTTAACAGCTCACCTAGCCACTGACCTTTTTGCTGGCAGTGTTGGGCAGCAGTTGCTAGACTGGATGATAGGCTTGTGAGGCATGAGTTTGGGCAAGGCTCTCTTTGCCACTCTGCCCCTTTGCCAACCCCCTAAGTTAAAAAGTTTCTCTAAATGAGAAACTGAGGAGCAGATAATGACAGTGCTACCTCTAAACCTTCCCATCCCATTCCCTTCTGTATGGGTTTACTGAATGGGTGAGGAAAATGCAGATACACTGGTGATTTTCCTTGACCTAATGGCCCTCTAGGAACTGCTGCAAGCCTTGAGGCTTCCCTGAGCTATTTGGAGTATGAGGACAACAGAAAAATGGTACATGATCTCACCCACAGCTCTCCCTCTGCAATGTTTTCATTACTTCCATGCAAAACCTATGTGCCAATACCTGGACTAGAACTTTACACAGAACACCCTTTAGAGGTCCATCAGTACATGATGCAGATTTCTTCAAAAGAGATTTTATTGCACCACCATTAGTTGCCTGGCACAGAAAGAGAATTAGGTGAATATTCACCTGCCCTGGAACATTGCTTATTTAGACGCAGTTTCAACTGAATAGAAAGTTCTTCACTTCTTGGCCAAATTATTCTGCAGAGTCACTTGCTCTGCAGCTGCTGCATCCTCCTGCTCCTACATGGCAGCATTTCAGCAGTATTTGGAAGGGAAGCATCTGCCTGTCACAGCATTACGCCGAGCTTTGGGATTCTCCCAAGTGGCTCTCATTATATCCGTGTACGGGGATATTATTAGCGCATTTTCATCCAGCAACAGTCAATGTCAGATTGCTTCACGATGGGTTCAACAGGCATCAACATTGCAAAAAACCACCAGATAAATGTCTTTTTACTTGACCTCTTTAATGCAGTCATAGATCATTTGCGTGTTTAACATCTCTCAAAACCTCGATGCATGTGTGCTTACAAAACAGATATCTTTTCACTCCTTATTTTCCTCCTTCAAGTGCCATGAGAAATTATTTAAGGAAGTTTTAATGAAATGCATCTGTCACTTATGAAGATAAATAGCCATAGTATGGCTTTCCATTACTGGAAATGGCAGAATTAAATTAGAAAATTACAATCCTCAGCATCTTCCCTGACTTGTTTCTGCATAATGTGTTAGAAAATATGCCCACATAGGCAGAATGCTGCAATTCCAATGGAGCATGTCATAAAACAAGACCCCTTTTTATGGTTGTTTTGTTAGTTTGCACTGAGGAATTTTCTCCCATGGATGAATTTTGGTCCTGTTTCTGGGTAAGGAAGCCAAATTAGTAAAGGGAACCTAACTAGAATGGCAAATAGATAAAAGTTTCCCTCTCTTCCAAAACCTAAGTTCTGGAATTGGTTCTATATTTGCTCCCAAGCCAAATGGGAAGACCAGAGTAGAGCATATTATCCAGACTGTATAATTCCTCATTTCCCATTTAAAAGGCATCTCCATTACATGGAAAAAAATTAGTGTAACCATTAAAATCCTCGGGCCAACACTTTGGACAGTAGGAATAAATATTGTACTCTGAGTCTTCATAGACAAAACTATGGCTATTAAAGGAGACATTTAAATGGACAGTGGGATGGTGTGTCTCTTAGGATGGAATGGCCACCTCTCAGACCCTCATTAGCAAGCTGGTCTTTTTGCCCTCAGAAGAAGGTTGTTGGTAATTGGTTTTGTTTTTTTGAGTGAAGAGTCAGACTCCAGACTCCAGTCAGAGTTTAGCCCAGTTAGACTGAGCTAGAATGTGATTTGTAGCTTTTAGCCCTGCCAGTCCTGGATGCAAAGAGAACTGCAATTGAAATAAGAGGAAACCTCTTGTGTTTCTCACCTGTGCTTCCAGCTGGTAATGAAGGATGCTTGCAGAATACTTGTGTCCCTCAGCCCTCACACCCACTCCACACCAGCAGGGTATGCTCCTGTTTTCATGCTCCATTGACCTCTGACTCACCTAGCACCCTTCCACTCATCTTCCTGGTGTTTCTGTTTTTAGGGTACATGAGTTTTGCATTTTTTTTGTGGCACCAGAGATGGCTTCAGCAGAGGCAGGAGTAATTTGTCCATGCCCACTACCCAAATTCAGATTTTTTTCTAGGTACATTCCTAATGAGCCCTCTTCCCTCAGTTTCTGAATAAATACTTCAACTACTGTGCTTTTATTCCAGGCTGGTCACCAAAGCTGCAGTGCCCTCACCAGCTGGCGTGTGGCTGTTCCGCTGCCGTTCCCGCTGAGCCCAGAGCTGCCTGTGCATGTCAGGAGTGTTCAGCCAGGAATCTGCAGAAATGAGGCAGGACTGCCTTGCATCAGGTCTTGGGGGTAGCCAAATGCAGATGAAAAGGTGTGAGCAGAGAATGTGAGAGGAGAGAATGTCCTTATAACTAATGAATTGTATCATGTCATATCATATATCATCATATCATATCATATCATATCATGGCTTGGATGACCAGGTTAAAAAGAGAGACAATGAAATTCCCTATCCTAACCTAAAAATTATGCTTATTTAATTCCCAATGAAATTATTGTAATTTTTGCTGTTCCTGGTTATTCCAACCTGCTAAATACCTGAAACATGGCAAAGGTTCCTGTGAGGAAAGGCAGTGTGTTTGTGTGCATGTGTATGTCTGTGCAGTAACTGAAAGTCTTAATATATTGAATACATTTTGGGCAATCCCAGGGCTCTCTGAGAACAGGAGGGAAGCAAATAAAACATATGGGACATGAAGATGGGCTTGTTGAGAGATGAGAGATTTTAAAGCCCCAGCTGCTTTCCTTTCAGCCTCATCTTAATTGAACTGCTCAGACAATAGCAGACCTGCATGAAGTAAATGCTGGTTATCCCAGCTTTGACCTTCAGTATTCCTGCAGGAGTGTGTATAGGGAGGCACAACACTTCACTGTTTCCCTGACTATATAAAGGAAGAAATACTCATATTTGAATACCCAGATGAAGAGGAACATCATAATGGACAAGTATAAATAGCACCAAGGTCACAGAGAAACAGCATAAGCAGTGGTCAGTGTGGCAAGTGTCTGTTCCCCAGCAGGCATCACTATTTGGTTCTTGCAGATGGGAACACACCCCTGTAATGCTCCCAGTTAGTGGTGGGATTTTGTTTGAGCATTTACATCCCAAGGTTAGCATGTCTTGGTGGCTTATCCTAGGAAGCTTTGAAATCTGATCACCTCTAAGTTACCTGACACTGCTCTGCATATTATTAATAATCCCACATTGACCAAAAATCCAACCTTATTATTTATCTTTGACTTTCTCTGTAGCATATTCTACAGATTCACTGCATCCAGTGCAGAGAAACCTTCTTTTTTCCTACATGTAATGCCATTTAGTTTCATCAAGTTTTGCTTTTCTCTGCTCCTTCATGCAATCTGACCAGAGGTGATGAGCAACTTCTTCTCTATGCCTCCTGTCATCTGGAACAGGCTTGTCACTATTTTTCTGCTTTGGTGGCTTTCTATCTCATTCCAAGTCTCAGCTGAAAACCACTCCCTTCTCCCTTGCTTCTGTCTTCCTGCTCTTCTTTATCTCAGAAGCTACATTACTGGTTTCTGTAAAGGGGTTGAGAGATGGACTTTGCATGATGGACAGAATTCAAATTCAAAGATTCCTTTAACCTTTCCTTACTAAGATATGTGCCTGTAGTGGAGACAATGGGGTTAGAACAATCTTTGGGATCAAGGCTATCTGCAGACCAAGTGCACTTTCTCCTTGGATACATAGAGGAAAGAGTAAAGATTTTATTTAGAGCATTCCCAATTGTAAATGCTCACATCAGCTCCAACTCTCATGGGCTTCATGGGCTACAGGGATACTGCAGCAGAGTATGCTGCCCCAGCATGGACCTGGGAGCCAGCTGGCCCTGTATAATTAGCAGGTCAGGAAGATAAATGACCAATAATGAGCTAGCTGTAGGAGGTCACAGACAGGTTGTAGGATGGAAATGGTCTTTCATGTCAGATCCTGATACAGTTCAGGTTAGATGCAAAGAGAGGCTGGCAGTAGTACCCAGAATGCACTGAAAAGCCAAGAGTTTTTTCAGAGGGAGAGGTAGGACTGAGTTCTGTCTGGGTTGTTTTCAAAACTCTGCCTTGCAAGAAGTTTCAGCATGATGATAATGGGTTGGCTGGCAGCCCTACAAAATGCTGGCAAGTATGGAAAGGAAAATGCTATGGAAAACTGACCTTAAGGTATGGATGTGGGTTTCCTTTGCACTTTACAGCTGATCTTGGAGGGGCAGTGCCTGGTTGACTATGCAGTGATGATGCAGAATGGTTAGTACCTTGACAAAATACTGATTCTTTCCATGTCTCACCATGCTAAAAACCCTCAGGATTCTGATTCAGGTTTGGATGCAAAGAACAGAAAATGGCACCACACAATGTGACGTTGCTGTTTGGCTGTAAGCAAAAGAGGATAAAATGAATGCTGGGCAAGAGGCATTCTTGTAGCAACAGCAACATCACTTTATCACCCTTTGTGTTTCAAAGTGTCAAGACTCACAGGAGGACCAGTGTGCCAGTTAGTCAGCCTGAGCACTGTGAAATGACTGCTTGGTCTTACTCCACCAGCCCTTGCCCAATACAGAACACTTTTCATGCCCTATCAGAAGCCTTAGACTGTCATCAAAGCTTTTCAGCTGCAGTCATCATCTAGTATAAGCAGGAAGCAGAGATTGGCTTTGTCAACAATGTTTTGCATATAATAATATTCAGGATATGTTAAATTAAATTCTCAGGTGGTCTTAGGTGGTGCACAAGCCTATGACCCTGAGTAAAAACTGAACTAGGAAAAAATCACCCATTAACATTAGATCAGTAGAAACCCAGGTATGTGGACAATTATACCATCAAAGCTACCTGGAAGCTTTTAACACTTTGAAGAATGTCTGTACATCTACCTCTGCTTCCTCATGATACTTCAGGGCAAAGAAGGAAAAAAAGCTCATGTCATGGTTTAACTCCAGCAGGCAGCTGAGTATCACACAGCTGCTCACTCCACCTGTCCCCCACAGGGTGGGGAATTGGAAAAAAATATGTAAACCTTGTGAGTTAGGAGCAGTTTAATAATTGAAACAAAAATCCCCATAATAATAAAACATAATAAAACCCATAATAATAACAAATAGTGATAATAATTATAATAATACCACCAACAATAACAACAACAATAATAATAATGGAAAGGAGAAGTAGAGAGAGATAAAACCCAGGAGAAAAAAAGGGATGCACAACACAATTGCTCACCACCCTCTGACCGATGCCCAGCTCATCCCCTGGCAGCAATTGGTCCCTCCTGGCCAAATTCCCCCAGTTTATACACTGAGCATGACGTTCAGTGTTATGGAATATCCCTGTGGCCAGTTTTTGTCAGCTATCCTGGCTGTTCTCCCTCCCTGCTTCTTGTTCTCCTCACTGGCAGAGTATGGGAAACTGTAAAGTCCTTGATTTTTAGAGTAAGGCTTCCTAGCAACAACTAAAACATCAGTGTTATCAACATTATCCTCATCCTAAATCCAAAACAGCACTCATAAGCTACGAAGCAGAAAATTAACTCTATCTCAGCCAAAACCAGTACAGCCTTAGAATCAAAATTATGTATGAAGTGGAAAAAAATCTTTCTGTCCCTGGCAGGTAATCAGTAGAAGCTCCAGAGCATGGAATAAATTTTATGTAAACATATAATGTAGCAACACCTTTTTTTTCAAACTCACTTGGTGATTCAAGGACTCATATCACAAGTTTAAATTGAAGTTTCTGCCCATCACTGCTCTGTTTGAAAGGCTATTCCAGGATGTCATTCTTCCAATGGTTGGAAACCTTCCCCAATTTCCAGTCTAAATTTATTCATGACCAATTTATATCCATTTGATGTTGTTCCAGCATTATCCTCTAGGTTAAATAATTCTCCTCCCTCCCTAATATTTACTCCTTGATATATCTCTTCAGAGTCATTTTCTCTCATCTCCAGTCTTGTTTCACTAGGCCAAACAAACCAAGTTCTTTTTTCTCTTTTTGTAAGATAGATCATCTGTTGCTGAGGAAAGAACTCTTTCTCTTCACCCCTGCTACCTCCAGTTTCTCTGCTTGGAGCAGAGGTGTCAGGCACTGAGGTACCAGAAAGGAGGCCTGACCATCACTGTTGGTGGTGTTGCCCTGTGTCCACCAACATAAGCCTGCCCTGATGCACCTGAGATTCAGACTGGCCTTTCACCACTGTGCCTTGCTCCCTGCTCCCTGTCATCTGGCACTGGGATAGAAGCACAGCTTTTCAACGTTGGCAACATATTATTTCTGCGTGATTTGCTTGGATGTCAAAGGATATGTGTATTAGGAAGATGAAAGTTCCACTTTCTTCCATAACAAATTTGTTCTTTTATGCAGAACGGTTCCCAACAGAAACATTCTAAGGGAAATTCTCAGAGTGGAAATTTCCATTCTCCCTTCACATGAATACAACGTGCTCTTAAATTGGAAGCCTAACTCCTAGGAGGACCTAGTAAGCAAATAGAAAGAGACAAGGCTATTTTGGACCTTGCTTTGGAGAAATGTGGGATTTTCTGACTTGTTTCGTTTTAATTAAAGTAACTTTAGAGAAAGATGAAAAACAAAGACTTGTAAGTCTGAAGTGAATGGAAATAAAACAGTCTCAGAAGCCCTAATCTCCATGGGCCTTGTCTCAGCTTCAGGAGGCAGCTGAGCTTGCTCTGCACCTCTCTGGATTAGAGCCTGAGAAATGCAAGTATAGAATGCAACAGAAGCTTAAATTGCTTTAAAACAAGAAAATATGTCAGCAAAGTATGTGATTATTTGTTGGGGATAGTAAGAAAAATAACTGTGTAGAGAAGCAGATTTCCTTCTGTTGCTGTTGTTCTTTGGGAGTTTCTGGGTTTTTTTTTGTCGTTATTAATATTATAAAGCAATCAGGAATGGATGCACTGAAATGGTGTAATTCAACATGTGATTAAAATAGAGTTATTTCTTGTTTCAACTGGATTTTCTTGTTTTCTTGCCTGGATGCCTATCCAAGCATTCAGTAGAATGACATAGGCTGAATACTGAATGTGGTTAAGAAATGTCCAAGAAGTTTCCAGCACTTCTAATAAACTGTGTGAGCCTTCTGCATGGCCAGACTTTGCACTGACCTGTGAAAATAAACTTTTTCACACTGGTAATACTCAAGTTTGATGCACAGATGACATAGAATTGGACCTCTTCTTCATGCTAAATGTTTGGAAAAGAGGGAACAGATCTTATTCTTCAAGAGGCTGGAGAGCAGCTGCAGTTCAGGGTTGGACACTTTTCTGTTTGAATATTGTACTTCTTGAAAAATGCAGATTCAGGTCAGTCAAAATCTGATTATGAACTGATGTTAATAAATGATTTGTTAGCAACAGACATTCCTGACTGAAGGCTAAAATTGTTTGTTTGCTGTTTCTCCAAGAAGAATGTTTCACTAAAATATTTTTACACTTACGTTTTGAAATAGAAGGATAAAGAAAACCAACCTAAAAACAACGTGACATTTTATTTGGTTGAAATGATTGATGAGAGGAAATGGAAGAGGGGAATAAGGGAGTATTTCACACTGGAAAACTGTTCTTCTTTTGTTTACCTGTTTGTTTCAGGTCTGAATAAATCAAACCACTTTTTGATGTTTTGGTTTGGCCAGTGCTCTTTATCCTCAGGGCTGTCAGTCAGTCTCAGAGGACCTGCAGAACAATCTCCTGGGCTCACACTTATCTGTGCCCAAAGCTGATATCTGAGGGGTTTTGGAGAAGCCACAACTTTCTTTTTAATAGACCTGGATGCATTTTTCCTGACATCAGTTTCATCATCCTTTGAATCCAGCTAAGCCTTTCACATCTTTGTTATACAAGTACCCTACAAATTAGTACTTGCAGCAGTATCTCAACTATATGCTGTGTACACAACAGTGATTTCAGCTCATCTTCAAGACAGATAATTAAGATTCTGTAAGAATAAATGACTGACCCATTGTAACTTTAACAATTCATTTGTGAAGTGTAAATGATTAATTGGAAGCTCTTGCCTTCCTTTCACCTGGCCAGAATGATTCTATCACAATGTAGGGAATAGACCATAAACAATCCTCTCCATCAGAAATCTCTAATCTTCTGTTGATGGCTTGTTTGGCAGGCTCTGTGGATACTCCAGGACATCTTCCAAGCAGGGCCCAAAGAAATTAATTGTATCCTAACCTGTTTTGAAATATAGGTCAGCCTTTCATGGCTTTGCTAAAGCAAAGGCAACCTTAATCATCTAAGACAGTAAAGCCTTTCCAGGTTTTCAGGTGGAGGTGGAGGTTTTCAGGCTCTCCCAATGAGGATCTTCCAGGACAAAATAACATTCTGGGGGAGGGGAGGGGAGGG
>JANPWX010000271.1:3133317-3146774 GCA_024734555.1 Trochalopteron elliotii
GGAAACTGAAGTAGAAATGTTAAGTGACTCAATCAGAGAAAAAGTAACACGGAGTTCAGAAACTTTGGACTCCCCTTCCAATTCTGGAATCACCAAGCAGCTCCCCTCTGGAGTGATTAAGTCATCAGATGGGATGATGAAGCTGACTCCTGTGGGAGGCTGTTGACGTGATTCTGATGAAATTTGCTCCTCATCCCTTTCTGAGACTATTGATCCTTCTGGCCCCAGCATGCTGCCTGTGTTCTGCAGGGGAAGCAAAGCCACCCCAATGGGGAACAATATTCCTCTGCTAAGTTCTTACAGAGCTGGTTGGCCTCAGCCCAGAGACACTGTCTACAGGTGGCTTTCCCACTTGGGCCAGTCATGTGTGTGAACATGAATATTTGTCTGCTTGGATTACTTGCAGAGCGTTTTGTAAAGAATTTTCTTCTTAGAACACATTCTTCATCATATCAGGGAAACAACGAGTTAATTTTTAACCTTTCCCCACTGAGAGATTTAGTAATTCTTTATCTCCTTGATGCAAATATGTAATACCAGTGTCAAAAAAGATGATCATCAGCACTTATTTCCTGGATGACTACAGAAATATCAAGACAAACTACATTTATTTAAGGGTACATTTCTCAATGCTCTCAGGCTTTCCTGCTGTCTTAACACCAGCAGCCATTTAACCACTCTCTAAGCTTTCAGTATTTTTTCTAACTTGTTGTAAGCAAATATTGATCGTGACTAAGACAGTAACTGAGTTCATTCATGATAATAGATGGTCCATTGGCTGCACCCATTAAAGCTCCTTTAAAAGCAAGAAACAACTTTAATTGCCTGAAGAGACATGGGATGATATTGCAGCAGATTGAAACCTATTAATAACAGTAAATTCAAGGTTTACCCTAGCTTGTTTATGCTTGTTAGTATTAAAGCTTCTCATGGAATACAAAGATGACTAAAAGGGTCATTTCAGACAGAATACCAGCCTGATTATGCAGCTTTTACAAAACACCCTCTTTAATCACTAAGAATATCATCATACAAAGCTGCAGTACTTTCTTGAAAAGAGTCAGTTCTCAATTAAATGGGCTTTTTCTCCATTACCTGAAACATTTGTAAATTTGGCATTTCTTTTATGTCCTATCATTTTGTTTGCCATAGGAAGAGAGGACCAGAGGGCATCACTGAATTCCTAGGAATTACTGCAGAGGAAGGATGAACAGTTTTTCAACTTCTAGCATCTGTGTCTATTTGAAAACCAGAAGCAATTACAAATAAGTCTGCATGTCTCAATGAATGATTTTAGAGGCTTTTGTAAGCCAAGACCTTCAAGATATTAACAAAACGCTGCTTCTAGCAGCAAATAATAGTGCCTGGCAGAGGTATCTCAGGACCTCTCAAACTTCAGTAAATCTTGGCTCATGTGGTACAGAGGCAATGAGGTTCATTTCATTTTTGTAGACACTCAAGCAGAAGAAACTTTAGTCAAGAAGAAAAGATTAGTAATCTAAGGATGAGGATAGGGTTCCTTTATCATATATTATTCCAGAACCACGTGGTCTTCCTTCAGTTCTCAGAATCACTAGTGCTTCAAGCACAAGAACTGCTGAACTTCCCCAGCTTTGTCTCAGAGATCTGTGACCCTGCTAGCACAGCTCCTCTTGTATACATGTCAAATCACCTGTGAATCAATACAAAATTAGCACAGTGGGGTTTCATGGCCATGCTGCAACAAGAGAAACAATGGAACAGATTCTGGGTTCTTCAACCTATTATCTCCCCTGGGAGATAATATATCTCCAATTTATCTGAAACTAACTGCTTTATTAAAATTGGCAGGCATGTGAAGAGGACTCCCGAGGACTGTTTCCATTACACTCTGCAATATACAGAACTTTGATTTTTTTTTTCTGAATTTACAGTGAAATTAAATCCTATATTTACTATGAGGTCATTCCATAATTTTTGGGTTTTTTAATAAAACCTCCCCCCTGTGTTTGGCAGGGTGTCTAAAGCTGACACCAGCAACATCTGGGAGCTCAGAGTAGCACCTCACAGATGCTGAGCAACAATGTCACTGAAGCTAATGCCAAAGACATTTGTTCATTGCGCACAAAAATTAGGCCCCCAGCCAACATTTTCCCATTTGAAGTTAGGCACTGCAGTCGCTACTGAGTACCACAAACATGTTCCAAATGTGCCTACAACATCATTACATTTTTCAGAAATGAAAGAAAATCTTCTGCAGTTGAGTATTACTGCCCTTTTTATCCAACCTAAAAAGTTTAGAGCAGAGGCAAATGGAAATTTGACAGATCTGTCACACAGAAAGGCAATATTGCTACTTATTCTTCAAGAATTCCTTACACTACCATGCCTTGCCCCCTGCCAACAGCTGAGGGAGACCCTACAGTCACCCCCTCTTGGGCAGTTACTGAGTTTTGGGGAAGGAGTACATTTGAAAATTAATGAGGAAAAGCAACTCCTAAGTGCAGTGGGTTCATCTTCATTTTTTAAGCACTTTGCTGATTCTGCTGTCAGCCCTAAATGCCACCTTATCAGCAGACTGAGAAGTCCACTCCCAAAAGTTTCTTGCATATGCACATACTGTTCATTATTTCCCTCACAATGCTCGACTCAGCATTAAATTAGCCTCACAGACAGAAGGTAAATAACTGTGAGTATTTTTTGCATTGAAATGGGAAAAAATGGTGCTTTTGTGATAACACAACAAACATCAAATGAAATGGTCGGTTGTATACACCAGCTGAATTTAAGGTCACCTCTCAGAAAAGGTCTTTTTCACTCCATTTGCAATAAGTTAAGATGTGACCTGTGTTCCTAACATAATAATCCAAAGACCTCCAGTGAACTTACTCCATTTCCAGAGAATGAGATACAGGAGCCCTACTGCCTATAAGGAATTCAAAAATTGTTTCAAACCCCACTGAAGTGTCAAGCCATGAGCCTAGAAAGCAGAAAGCCTTTATTCACAGCAATTTTGGGGGGAGCATGTCTGTGTACTAAGAAGGTGGTCTGGCTGATGCCCTGAAACAGAAAAGCACGAATACCTGGGATTTATGTGAAACGCATTCCAATGTTGAGTGGACACAGAGTCAGCTGTTCACAATCCCAGACAGGTGGTTCAAAGTCAGTAGAAGCCTTGAAAGCCACAAAGCACAATGACCTGTACAAAATGCATAAGAATTTCAGGCATATGAAATCTGGACAGGAAGCAGGAAGGCAGCGTGTCTTTCTTGAGAGGGGGACTAGCTAAGAGAGAAGGGATATTGCTACACAAGAGAGGCAGGTTCTGTCCTGCCTGTCCTTTTCCTTTTCAGAGGAAAAGCCATGACCTCAAGAGGACTCCTGAGCATATCAAAGACCTGAGAACCTGTGAGAGCAGTAAGGGAAGGGAGACAGAGAAATGTGCACAGTATTTTATTATTTCCTTGCACGGAAAGTAAAAGGAGATAGTGCTTCTAAATCTCCCCATAAGCATGTCTGTATGTTTTAGCCATATGTTCAACTAAAACCCTAAAGAAATGTATTATAAATCTAGAGCACCTACTGAGAAAATCCCCTAAGCTATAAAGCGATTTAGTACCAGATTTGGTAACTCAGGGAAGCTGAGCTACAGGTTACTCTTCCTCTGCAGGGTCCAGAGACAGAGATCCTGTGTCCAAAACTTCATTGGCTCTGCAGTCTGTTCAGATAAATGTCTTTGGGAGAAGGCCGACCCATCTGGGAGCTGCCTCATGAGTACCTGGGCAGCAAGAGCTCTTGGCGGTGCAAAAGCAAAGCTCCACCAAGTACTTTCCAGTGAGGCTCTGTTTCCTTGAACTGCTGTTTGTGTCAGTCAGTACAGGACCAGACTCCACTCTGGGACGTTACATGATGCTGGAACATTTTCCATTTCACAATAAAGCTCCTTTGAATTAACGTGGTCACCTGAGTCCTCTTGGAGAAACTCCCTCCCAGATACAGAATTCCACTGCAAGGTCCCTTGGTATCTGTGAAACAGGAATGTTTTAGCTAGCTTGACTGCTTTTAAAACTTCAACCATCACTTCAAATGCCATAAAATTGGCCTTTTCCCTCTTGTGAGCACAATTCACTTGAGGGCACTGAAGCAAGGCAAGATTGTATTTGTGCCTGTGTATTGCTCATTCAGGTGATGAGGGAAAAAAATCACACTGTGTTGGTGATGTGTTGGACCCTACAAGGTATGAAAATCACAACACACTCTGCACAAACTTGTGCTTTGCCAGCTTCCAGCATGCTCTGTTCTCACACATGAACTTTATAAGCTCTCTTGTGCACTCCAGTTTCCAAAGGCTTGCAAAGCGCTGCAAATAAAAATATTTAGGAGTAGATCCCTTCATTTATGCAAGGTGAGACAAGCAGAATTACAGGACCAGTAATGCTCTCAAATGCTGTTCTACATAGTGCTAAGTATTAGATGAAATCAGATAGATAGATAGATAGATGATAGATAGATGATAGATAGATAGATAGATAGATAGATAGATAGATAGATAGATAGATAGATAGATAGATATTTTAATGAGTATGGCATTTCCCCCATTATAAACACAGTTATTTATCTTATTCTATTTTTTTCCCCAAACCTGCTTTATGGGATGGGGTTTCCCATTTTATAACCTGACACTCAGCGTTGATTTGTTTGTTTTTCTTAATGGGCAAAACGGTTGTACTGATGCACCCTGGTGCTGGGTGATACTAACAATCAGTGGTTCACGGCTGACACTTGAAAGCAGGAGCTTTAAGTGATGGATTAAACTTGTCATTCAGAAGCTCCATTCTGCTTTTATCTGTGGCATGCTCTGTCCTTGATAAAGATTCTTACCAAACAAGAAAAAATGCTCAGGGTACTCAATAACAAAAGAGGAAAGATGAATCTGGATGAAAGTGAGAAAATATTTCAGACAAGTGGTGACTCATCTATTTTTATTTTCCATGCATAATTCCAGGGATCAGTAGACAGTTGTGGCTAGGGAATAACCTATGTAAAAGAAGCAGCTTGGCTGGAATTGAGAACCAAATTTGCAATCAGGCACTTAATTAGAACACAAACACTGTCAAATAGTAACATTATCACCTATAATTGGTCCAACAGAAAGAAACACTAATTGTGACATTAGAGGATAGAACGCTTTCAGGCAGGATCTCTGTTAAAATGCAAACACTAATTGACATGATGAGGAAGACAAAAATCCAAGGTAATAAAAGAGGCTATTATGCTTTATCTTGGCAAATGGAAGGCTACTTTAGAAACACTCAATAGCTAAAGAAAGGGCAGGTGGCTTAAGCAAAGCAGTAAATGAAATAATGAGCATTGTTGATTCACTGCCTTTGTCTCAGGGAGCCAGAGTGATTACAAAGTGATGAGCAAGAGCCACAATCTACTTTCTGCCTCATTAGTGTAAATCCAAAGTAGCTTCATTGAAGTCAGTACAGTGGATATTTACAGGCTTTCAGGTCTGGCCCCTCAGTTACAAGCTCTGGACAGTGAGCAGCAAGGCAGCGAGTAAGGAATTCAGCCCACGCCTTTCATGGATTGGATGCTAATTGATCAGCAGTTGTTGAGCCTAACACTACTGAGGGAAGATCTACCAAAGTACTGGCTGGGCTGGCAGCTGGATCCTGGTGGCCTAAGGTGTCTGTCAGGCAGTTTTAGCTCAGCAGGCTCAGGAAGCAAGACTGCATTACATGGAGGGACTAAGGTCGCTTCTCCTTGAAGTTTGCTCCCTTCCTACACAGTCCCAAACACAATGTGCATCAACAGCCCCATTGCCAGCTCCCTCTGTATTCTTCCTTCCAAGCTGACATGTCTAGACACTGAAAATTTAATCTAGAAATAGTCCCCATCCTCAGCTGTCTCTTTGAAATAGTTGTGTACAGACACTTGGCCTTCAGGCCTTGCCACTGCACCTTGGATCTAACATCACACCCAGAGTACAGATAACAGATGACTTGTAGTGGGAATTCAGTGGAAGAGAGAAAACATAAATGGCATCTCCCTCTACACCACCAGGAGTGCTGATACTCAGTAGTCACTATTTCTTTCCAAAATCTAGCTGAAAAACATTGCTCCTACACATGATCTCCTTGTAGATAGCTCAGCTTTGTTCCTCAACAGTATTTTTCTCCTTTTGCTTTGGTGACACTCTAATACTCCTGTCCAAATCAAGATCTCCACATTTGGCTGTCGTGTAGCCTTCCCAAAGCAGTGCTGCCTAAGGAGCTGACTGTTTATATTCTCAGCTAAGTACAAGCAGAAGTGCTAGAGCAAAGCAAAATTTTCTAATGCTTGCTCAGTCTATTATAAACCCATCTTTCACACACAGTACTCCATTTCCAAGAGTCTTCTGACTGATTTTGAGGCTGCATGGTACTGCTCAGGTCTATTACCCCAGTAATATTTCTGGCAAAGGTTTGCTAGAATGTGGATATGTGAAATTTACTGGGTCTTTTCCAACATCTAAACAGTAGAAATGAGATCCCAATCAGGTAATACATTTTTCCTGGCATGAATATCTTAACGCTTGAGGCTCGTGAGTCTTTTATCAGCAGAATGTGCCTTCCATGGGTGTCACACCCTCACCTCTCACACTCCACTGTACTTCCACGGAAGTCCCCTGTCTGACTTGTTCTCTTTCACTTTTTTGCTGATGCTGAAACGCAGACCTACCAGTGTGACTTTTCCCCTCCACAGTAAAGGTTACCACTGTATTTAATCCCCCTTGCATCCTTTGAGACTACCTTGGTTTTCCTCCACTTTTCAAAATTAATTGCCAGCGACAGAGTCAATTCATTAGCTAAATTAAAAACCTGGGAAGCATATTGTCCAGATCTGCTGATCCCAACCTATCACAGAGTTGAACAAAGTATTTCCTTACCTGGCCTTCATTAGCAGCTGTATTGGCCAGGCTTCTATTCCTTTCTGATTATTCGAACCACTCTCCCTGTTAAAGACCAATTAAAAAAAGGAGATGAAAAAGCAGACCAGCAACTCAACCACTGGAGATCCCTCATTGATTTCTTTGCCAGTCTTCATGCATTAATGGGCCCATTTTCACATTTTCACTTTTTCTCTTTCAAAGTATTAACAGCTGTTCTTGTGCCATTTAAAGCCTATCAACAAAGATACCTCTTCATCTCAGTTTTCAGCTCTAGCTCTCTTGTGGTTTGTGAGAATGAAACAAAGTAAAACAGTGGGAAAAGTACACATCTACATGCTTTGATGCACTACCTAATTTCCTTGGAGTGGTAAATAAGAGCCTGTTAGCTGCCACTAGTCTCAGAACACTACTTATTTTATTTTTGCTCATCAAGCACATGCAGATTATTTCATTGAGTGCCATGTGTGCCTTAGGCATGCAAGGCTGCATCACCACCCCAATGCAGGCAAAGATCATCCTCCCGTTGTCTTGTCTCCAGGCACCTCAGGGCTTTTTCCATATTGTCCCCAAGGGAACATCCCCTCTACAGGCGGCAGAGCCATTTGGGTCTGTACAGCACCTGCACCGGTGACACTGACCAGAAACAAATTCCCATGTGCTGAAGTCAGGCACATCATAATACCTTCTCCTGATCAACAGCTTTTTTGGGGGGCAAATATAGTAGAAAAGGAAGAGCCTGAAAAGATCAGAGTAGCTGATTCCACTCCAGGCAATATCACCCAGAAATATGAAAGGGGAGCGTGGAAGAGGGCTGCAGTGTGCCACTATACATTTTTTTATCTAATTCTCAGAAAAGATCAGAGAGCAAGGACTCCCAGTCATGTCAGCCTGACTTATCACTGGGGCCAGCTTTAACTTCCTAGTTAAGATAGAGGTCAATGAGGTGTCCATATAATTTCCAAAATAAAGAGTAAATTTGAGAAGACATGGTCTATCTCAGCAAGATGGTGTGCATAAAGGAATCAATTAAATTGTTCTGCAACATTATCTGTAACAAATTATTCTGTACATTAGTTGAAAATATGAACTGTGCCCAGGGTCTACCCAGTTACACTCAATAGGAGACTTACTAATCACTGAAATGAGCCTAAGCATTAGGCTCAAATTGATTGAATCCCAGAGGAAAATACTGAGAACTGAAACCTGTAGAAGTCCCACAGCAGCAGCTTCATTTGATGGAAATCTGATTGATCTGTGCAAGCGGGAAAAAAGCCCATAAGAAACTGATTGTTGAGATTATTAGAACATTTCCTGTGGCCAGCATACAATAATTGCAATAACAGACATTTTCAGTAGTGCATGAAACTGTGGCAGAGTATGAGAGTCCAAAAGAACATAGTGAAGAGGGCAGATTTAAAGATGTAGTTCCCAGTCCAGGGTTGTGCATGTTTATAAAGCTATCCACTAGAGAAGAAGAAGAGGTGGAATGAAAAGACAGGAGCACAGGATTAATTCAGTCCACTTAGTATTTATTTCCAGTAAGTAATCTGAGCTCAAAGGAATAGAAATACACAGATCGATTTGAAATCCTTCTGCACTGGATTGTGTGTTACAGAACACTTGTATACACTTTAGTTTGTTTCCAGTTGTGGACTAGTGAAGCACCAGGCATAATACAACATTCTGACTGTTGTGTCAGGAAAGCTGTGATCAGAAGAGAGGGTCCTGTGGAGGTGGGGCAGTGCTGAACTGAGTCAACTTCCTGCTCTGCCTGGAGACTTGTGCTCAGGTCTCACCCTGGACTCACTCCCTGGAGGAGGGTTTCAAGTTGGCTGTGCATGTGTGAACAAAAGGGTGAAAAAAAATCTGGTTTAGTTAAGAGGCCTGCACCAGGTTAACTATGAAAGGAAGTGGGTCAGAGCCCCTCACTCTCTTTTTTCCCCTCTCTTTCTCCTTCACTCTCAATGTTTGTCCCAGCTCTGGACCATCTTCATGAACTGATGATATTCTCTGTAGTCTCTTCTCCACTTTTATTTCTCTTCTCCCTTGCTTTGTTTGGGCAAAGCACGGCTGTCATTTTCTATTCCACACTCCATACTGTTTGCTGTGGGACTGGGGAGCTTATGGAAGTGTGTTGTGACTTGTGGGCCAGCACCTTTGAGAAGTTTCTTTGGTGGACTTGAAAGTTTATGGAGGTGTACTGTACAGAATTAAAGGCTCCTTAGCCACCACATGTGGAAGTGTTGTACAAATTTAAGGGCTCGTTAGTCAACTTCTTTTAAGTCTCAATGGTGGGCTGGCTGCTGGAGTTGAATGATTACCCAGTAAAGAGCAAGAGTTCCCTGAACTCAGGCCTGGTGTCTTTATTCAGCTTGGTGAGAATTTATAACAAACATCATGGCCCTCCCTGCATCCTCTTCTTTAATTAAACAACAACAACCACCAAAACAAACAAACAAACAAACATACATACATACAATAAAAGAACTTACTGTACATCTGGTTCCCTGTGCTAGGTGAAGTTCTCCTCCCTTTCAAACTCTCCCTGGTGCCTCTTCCCCAGGAAAAGTCTTTTTTAGGAGAAACCATCTTTTTCTAGGAGAACAGTTTTAAGAGAAATGGATGCACATGGCACAGTCTATTCTAGGATAGGCACAGTGGCTGAAAGCTTTCCATGTCCTGGGTCAGTGATTTCTAGGACTGGGGTCCTCATGCACTGAGGCTCCTGACAGCTGTGTTTCAGGGAGGTAATTCAGGTTGAATTCTGTGTGCCCTGACAATCTCTGCAGGCCCAGCAGCACAGACAGTCACAGTGGGGTGGTTTGAGCAGCTGATGCCCTGGGCTGGGGGCAAATGCTGTGTCTGCATTGCTGCTCTTTTCTCCCTTCAACGGTCTGGTCAGGATCACAAGCTGTTTTCCCTGGACATGACCATAGTGGCTGAAGACAGATTCTCCTTGGTGCACACCAGCCAAGCTGTGGGAATGTCTCTGGCAGGCCTGCTGTGCCAGTTTTCAATCCCCAAGATGCTGGAATTAAAGCAGGTCCAAGAGAAAGAACAGCTTTCGATTTTGAGTGACTGCTTTAATTGCTGGTTCTGAGCAATGCTATGACTAAAGGAGAAGTGATAGTTAAACACCTGCCTTTTTCACAAAAAATGCAAGAACTCAGAGACCTTTGAAAAAGTCTCCTTTGGCTCCTTTACACTCTAGGTGTTACTACACTGATATGGCACTAAAGCAACCACTCAACTTCAGCTTACTGGTAAATATGAAGGATGGAGGAAGATAAATGTCCTGCTTTGAAAGAAATCCCTTTTTGGATTTCTGTTGCTATCAGTGGATGAACTGTCCTGGGCAGCTTGTTCTGAGTGAGCCTGCTGAAGGTGGGGAGTTGGACCAGAGGACCCAAAAGCCCATCAGTGGGCATTGCTGTGCTGAGCAATGTGACAGAACAGGCAGGGAGCTGGCAGCTGGAGCTGTGGCTTTGGCTCAGCTCCTGGAATCTGGGGTGTCACTGGGACAGCCTTTCCTAGCCCTTGCCCTGCCCTCCTCCAAGCCCTGGGCAGCAGTGGAGGTTCTCTGCCCCCCCCAGAACTGTACCCAGTGGCTACTACCCAATGGGTGTCTTTGCTTGTCCAGGTGATGTCCTCTCTTGGGGTCCCATACGTGCATGGTGTCACTCACAGGACAAGTTAGCACAGCTCAGCCAGAGCACAAGCTTGCCTTTCTTTCCAAAACTCATCTGGTGAGCAGCAAAGTTGTCCTCCATTGCCAGACAGGGCCATTGGAAGCCCTTGCTTGGGATCAGCCTGCAAGAACCAGACTCTGTTCACAGAGCAGTCCCACAACAGAAAGGGCACTGGGGAACTGCCACCCAGCCCCAGCAGCCTGAGCGTGGCAGATCTGGGACCCTCTGCCTTCCTGGGCTGGGAAATGCTGTTCCTGCACAACAGCATTTCTCCCAGTGTCACTGGCAAGGACATGCCAGTGTTCCTGGTGGCTCTCCAATCCCTCTCCTTGCTGAGAGGCACCACAGACCCTTCCCCTCTCCCATACAAGTTCACTCCACTAGTGACACATCCCTGGCACCCCAGCCCAGCCACAGGGCAGCCATTGTCACCTTTGCCAGGTCCTCAACCATCCTGTCCAGACTCCTGGCACTCAATGTCCTCCACTGGGTAAAAGACAAGGAGTGGAAGGAGGGGAGCAGTGATGCCTCTGCTGCTCAGCTGAGGGAGCAGAGCTCAGGGACAGAGCCCAGAGCAGAGACACTGCATGGCAGTGGCTCACCTCCTTCTCCAGGGCTTAGATGCTTGGCAGATAGGTCACTTGGGCTCCCTTTGTCCTGTGCAGTGGGAAGGGACAAGGGAGAGAGCTGGATAAGCCCCCAGTTGCCTCTCCTCTCTTCTTAGGCAGCTCTGCCCAACACTGCCCCCAAACCTAAAGGCACCTCTGCCCAGCTGGGGAGTGGGGCTCCCCTGTCCAGCTGCTCCTGGAGCATCTCCCATCTTACTCCTGTAGTGGTAAGCTCTCCCAGTTTACCCCTCACCCACAGCTCCTTCAGTGCCTGGGAGCTGCAGAAAGAGATAAGAACCAGTGTCAAGCCCTGCTGCTCCCCCAGCCCAAGGGCAGATGGGCCTGCACAGCCCAACCCCATGGGAAAGGACACAGGGGCAGGACAAAGGCCCATGGTGGGGGCAGGACAGAGGTGCTGCCCAAGCCATGGCTCCCTCTGAGCTGCCAGAACAGCAGCTTTTGTCCTGCCCTGCTGGGGACCAAAACGTGACCAAAAGGGGATGTAAGACATGGAAATGCTCCCATCAGCTCCCTGCCAGGGGAGGCAGAGAGCATTCCCAGGGTGGTGTGTGCATGGCTGGGAACCTCTCCTGCCCTACCATGGAGTGTAACATCACAAACCAACCCAGAAGTGGCACCACAGGAGCAGGTGGGCCAGATGAGGATGACTGAGATCCCATCCTCATCACTGCCTTCCTTCTGCTTCTCCTCTTCATCTTCTTTCTCTGCCACTGCCTCCTTCCTGCTGCCCAGCACCCACAGCTGGCCCAGGGCCAAGCAGAGCTGTGATGCAAGGAGGTGCTGGGCTGCAGAGAGGAGAGGCAAGCAGTGAGCTGTAGATGGCCTCCCTGAAGTCCCCCTGGGCACAGCCCTGGTGTCAGTGTTGGGACAAACACTGGTGCATGCAGCACTAAGGTGCTGGGACTTATGCCAGGGCATCTCTGCCCTGTCCCAGAGCCAGGGATGGCACCCTACTGCTGGGTCATGGCAAGACTGAGACCCAAAGTCATTAAAACTGAAAAGTGAAGGATTAGGCTTCACATGTTGAGCAAGTTGATCTAGTGGACTGTGAAATGAGAAGAGCTGGGGAAAAGCAAGGGTATGTCCAAAGCATTTGTAGCCGGAGAAATGCCAGCCTCTTGGGTGGGCTTTGAATTACCTCACCTGTATGAGGCTAAACACAGCACAGAAGTGGCTTTTTTTTATATTAACTCTATTATCTAACTAATCCTTCAGCAATTGCACTGAAGTTCCTTCCTCAGTGCTTCTGTAGAGAAAAGATCATGGTTCCTTTTTCTAGCATCGTGCCTGCAATTACACTCTGTGGCATTACAATTATGGAGGCATTACACTGTGGTTCTGCTCCACAATATCTGTATATTAACATTCATTTGATATAAGCACAAGAATAATGGCACGACAGAATAATTGCACTCCAATGATTATATAGTTAAAGTACCTGGATTATAAAAATATACATGCATTAAATATCAAACTAAAGAGATAATAATAAGTCATTAATTCATATAGGCAACTTCCAGAAATATGAATGAGTTATGATTAGCTATCCTAAGGCACAGCACTAATATAATTACAGTAATTATATTGTATTTATGAAGGGTAAAAAAAGGGAAATTGTTGCATGAACCTTTCTTAAGGCTGTTGTTTTCATGCAGAAATGGAAGAATTTTGATCAGTTTTTTAGAATGACTTATACTCTAAGATTTCCCCCCCCCCTACTTCTTGCTTCTCATCTTTTTGGGTTTTTTCCTTTTGCTACAGAGGAAAGACATGCAAGGTTGTTTTATCAGACATCAGCCTTTAAGAGGGTAAGGAAGGAACCCAGGAAGGAAAGGAAGGGAAGAAATGAAGGGAAGAGAGGAAAAAAGGGAAGAAATGAAGGGAAGAGAGGAAAAGAAAGGATGGGGAGGGAGAACAGAGGAAAGGAAAGGGACAGAAAGAGAAGGTAAGGGAAGAAAATGAAAGCAAGGAAGAAAAGCGGACAGGTCTGTCCATCACTGCCTGCACAGAGAGAAGGGGCGGGGAACGGTACCCCAGAGCCCCTCACCACACGGGGGTGGCAGCCGGGCTCGGCGCCCGGTGCCCGCCCCCAGCCCCGCCGGGCCATGTGGAAGTGCGGCTCCAGCCGTACTCTTGCCGGAGCGCCGGGTCTCCCCCTGCGGGCAGCACGCGGCCGCTGCCCGCCCCCCTTTCCCGGTGCCCGCCCGTCCATTCCTCGGCTAC